>BCGE01000005.1:1448163-1501106 GCA_001599155.1 Wickerhamia fluorescens | reverse complement strand
AACTTAAGTTACTTTCATAGATTAGTAAACGATACTAGTTCTTTATTATTGTTGTATTTACTCCAACTTTTTAAATCAGATGAATTTCTTTTTTAGAATAAGCATCTTAATCTTCAGTATGGTTTAACATCTGAGAAGTCGTTTAAAAATAAACCTGCTGAACCTGTTAAATCATAAGTAAAAAATAAATTCTGCGTTTTATGACTAGATGAATGTCTAAAAGTTATAGATTAAAATAAATTTATTAGACTGTAAAATTTTGACTTCATTTATAAATTCAAGAGATCCATGCCGTAACGTAGAGATAATCAGGCGGCTTAAATTAAAATTAAATAACAAATATCTTGGTATAAATATAACATAAAATTTTCTACTTACACCATATATTTCCTCAATTTCTTATGTCAAATCTGCAAATTTCACAATAAACAATATGCTGTAGTATTCTTAATCAAATCATCATAATTAGAACAAGCTTTACTTTGTATTTCATCAAAAAATCATTTAATTTAGTAAAAGGTGACTAATTCCACACCCGCATTTTTTGAATCCACCTATACCTCAATGCCTGCATCTTTATTGTATTTTAATTGAAAGTTTCTCGGTATGAATGCCCCTTCAAATCTAGGGGAAAAAAATTTTAAAAAGTTTACTTTTTTTTTGGATCCTGGGCTTATAGCACCTTCTACTCCAGCGAATAGTTTTGCTTTATTCTTCCAAGTTTGAGCTGAGCCGAGCCATTTTACAAAGTCATACATGCGGCAGTGTGTAACTTCAACAAAATCATAATTCACAGAATGAAACATAGCTTTATCTCCATCACAAGAAATTCTTCCTCCTATAATAAAATCGGCTCCACAATCTTCAATCTTCTGTCGAAAAAAATCAACAGCCTCCATGTGATTCAGCTTAGGGGATAAATCAACCAAAACAAACCCGCTGATGACCATCTTATTTTTTCTATCAGGGGGCAGCTTGAAACATTTAATAGGGCCGTATTCTTTCCATATTTGTTCCCAAATTTTTGGGTTTTTATCAACATATTGGTCTTTTGTAATTTGTATATGTAATCTTTTACCATTCTTAAGGCAAAATTCTAATTCACGTATATATCTAAAACAAGCTTCCATAAATTTATTTGACCTCATCCAATAACACTCACTACGTTCTAGTTCTGAAACTTTAAAATCATCAAAGAATGAATTAATAGAAATCACTTTAATTAGGTCTATAGTACACCAATGCGCCAAAGAAAATTCTTTTTTAACACTAAATTCATCGTACTCCAAATAAATTGGAGTTTCAAATTTACTTTGGAGTTTAAATATATCTATAGTTGAGTTATTTTCTTGAATTGGCTGTTCAACAATTTCTGAATTGGAATTTTCCTCGTCTGTTGATTCTGGTGTAACAGTAATTGTTTCGGTATAAGTATATGTAAGTGGAACAATAGGTGTAATGAAATCTGTTAGTGTATAGCGAGTTGCACGTTCTATTGGCAAAGTTACCGTGTATTTTGTATCTCCCTTGTTTTTTGTAGATTTTTTACACGCATACACATACGATTTAACAGAGGAAGCTAGTGAATGGTGAGTTACTGTGTTCGCTTTTACTTCAATGTTTTCGGATCCTGTTATTTCTCTTGTCAAAAATTCAAGGGTGTTCGTAACTGTAGTATGTGATACGCCAAAAACTACCTGTTCTGGCGCTGCTAATACTGATTTAGTTAAAAATTTTAGATCACTGCCAATCTTGAAATCCGTTGCCAAATAAATTCTAATTCCTGTACCTATTTTAAACTCTGCACAGTCTATTTCCATATCTTGGTCAATTGGAATCTCTAAAAATTCAGTTACAATAAGGTCTGACTCAACAGGCTCCTCGATTTTCGAGTTCAAAGGTATTATATTTTCTCGGTTTTGAGTAATTATCTTTAATTCTGTTTTGGTGAAAACTGATACTGATGTATAATGAAAAGCTTTTTTTGTAATTAGTTCAAAAATAGGCTGTTCTGTGTAAAGTGTTACCGTTTCTGGTGCGGCTTCATTAATCAGTGTAGATTCGATGCACTCAAATTCAATAGTTTTAGTACTTGGAACCGTTGAGTAACTTGTAATTATAAGGTTTATTTGAGCAGCCTCTTTGTGTTCCGGAGCTTCTAATGGATATGCTTTAACATCAATAGTCGTTCTTGTCAATGTTTGAGTAATTGTAATTGGTGAAACCGGAGTAATCGTAGTTTCTACAGTAATGGTATTAGTATATGATATTGAAAATGTTGTGGTAAGTATTAGAGAACTTGCCATTTTTGTATCAGGCTCACATTTATAGTTATAAACATTAATAAATAGAGCTTTTAAGGTACTAGTAGCCGTATTTACTGCTTTTTTTGAACTATCTTTGTTCTCTCCTGAATCTTTTATATTGAACATCCTTTTGTTTCTTTTTTCATTTGCTAAAACTAGAGGTAAAAAAATTCTTGAAGTGGTATTCACATAGGCAGTAGATGCAGAAGTATAAATATCTGTTGCCTTTGTGGGTACTTTGGCATTTTTATTWGCTTTAGAAGCATTAGTTGTTGAGATAAATTCCGAAATAATTAACAATCTTTTGTTAACCTTGAGTATACTAAATTCTTTGTTATAACTTATTGAAACTGAAGAATCACCATTAATATTAATCAGAAACAACCAAATTGTTTTTAGCATAAAACTTATTAGAACAAGAAAAGTTCTCATTGTTGTTGTTAAGATAGAAAACATATTATTGAGCATACTCTATATATAGTATCTTACAGTTTATATGCAACCTACCAATATAGTAATGAATGAATAATTTTTTTACTACAGGAGCTTTTATTAACTGCGATGAAAAATACACACCTTGAAATCATTATTTCTACTCAAACTTTGAATTTTTGTGGTTATGAGGTTGGCATCACGACTGCGGGCTCTAATAGCTGCGGTTTGTAGAAAGTTACTACGTTAGAGCAGCATTTATCATTGTTATAGTATAAATTTTTCTTCCCAAGTTTTCAAGATGTAACATAATTAGGAAGATTATGGTAACTATTCACTAAAATTGCGATCAATCAAAGTGTGATACTGACACAAGAACAGTATTCGATTGATTAAACTATAATATTTTACTAATATATCCCAAGTAAAGTTCAATTTCAAAATTTTTTTAATTAAACTTGAAGCTTATTCTAGAGTCTCTCTGTTACACGCAAAGGAAATTATTATGATGAATAAGGAAGTATTGGTTTTCGAAAAAACAAAAAAAAATACTCGGAATCCCCTATTATGAAATAAAGATTTAATCGACGCAAAGTATAAGTAGCAATTACATACACTCTCTGTTTATAGTAGCAGTATAAGGAGGTAATACTCAGGAAAATTCGTAGAAGTGTAAAATAAAATCATTTAACATCATGTACAATTTGTAGAAGGTGGCATATTTCAAACCCCGCCACTCATAAAAGAAGGAAACAATTTTAGCTGCAACGCACCTTCAACAGTAGATGTATTATATTAATTATATAGCATATTTCATTTATAATTTATAATTTAATTTCGGGATATAATATTGTTAAACTTTTTTAGCTCTAATTTTGGGAGTTGATGCTGTATTTTGACTTAACAAAACCTCTGCCGGCTGAGAGATTAGATTTGATGACTACAAAGAGTACTTTTTTGAAATCACACACCGCTCATTATTTTTCAATTTTGCTTGTTCTTCATATTCAGTTACTCGTCAGAATGTATAGTAATAATAGCTATAATAGGCATTCAATATTTTTATAATTTTGCCAGTCTTTACAAAAAATACTTTTGGGATGAATACATGAAGCAAATTTCTTCTATCTGTGGCTGATAAGGAATACAACTATTGACAAAAGACATACATTGAATATTATTTTTTGTTTATAACAAAATTTAAAAATTACATTTAAGTACTATAAAAAAAGCGGATTCAGCTGTAGATTTCTTACAGTCTATAGCATTTAAATCATAAATATTAGTCTTGTGAGCATATTGAGCTATCTAAAACCTCCACTTTAAGTAATGTCATTTTGATTTTTAAATTATATATACTAAGAACAACATAGAAGGTTTTTGGATAAAATTATTTGAAGCCGGTCACCTATTGTACACAAAAAAATCATGGCCAGATTTAAACCCAACTATTTATACTTAAAAAACTATTTCAAAGAAGCTCATAAAATGTTCAAGTATTCAAAAACAAAACTCCATTCAATTTACATATATTATTACACCAAATAAAGATATCGACATCACCTTTTTTTATCATTGAGAGATATTTTTACAGTATATCAAATATCTTGCAAAATTACAATGGTTTTAATGTTAAGTTTTCAAGACCCTTTTGAAAACAATTTACAACACATCACCAGCTTAATTTAAATAAATAAAAATAACATTACGATTTCTTTTTTTTTACCATTTATTAGCTACATCAATTCAATTATCAATATGACAATTTGATTTGCAGTTATAGATCAATGAATGGTACTAGCTTGTAGCTCTTTTTGTATTAACACCAACTTTTCAAAACAAATAAACACATATTATAAAACCAAAATCACATTATTAAACTTTGAAAGGCCAGAAATTATTTAAAGCTAAAGATGTTGGGTCTTTTACATTGTAAATCAAAAACACCTAAGTTTCTTTGCCAGGATAATTTTCTAAATGTTGCAAGTAAAAAATTTTGAGAGACTAAAAAAGTATAATTTTTCCAACAAACCTAACATATTAACTCTGTTCCTACGAGTGATCTATTAAAAGCTCGATAAAATAATAAATACCACTATTTTTTAATTTTTTATACCGAAATCAGCATCGAAAAAATTATTTTTCTCGAAATGGTGCTGATTTGTTAGACGATTCCAATTCTTTAGCACTTTCTTATAACCAGCAGTCTTAATTAGTTTTTTTTTTTTTTGATTTTTTTCTCAAAATTTATTTGCTAGATCCTACCAAAATTGTCTGATGTTTTTATACTTGATATTTAATTAGGTTGTAAATATTTTTCAACCATAGCGCACAAATCTTTCTTTCCACACCTTGTTTTACTGAACTGTTTTGTCCATTTTTTCCAAACTTCAAACTTTGATCTCTATCCTTTTTCAAAAACTCCGTGTAGCCCCTAGCTTTTACTGCCCCAATTTTAGTAAAAAAGAAAACCGTGAATAAAACTTCATGACTGTATCATATTAATATTTTTTGCATCAGATTCTTGTTTTTACTTGACACTGTAACGATCACTTGCTTCTTTTAAATCAAATGCCTCAAAACTCGCACCTCCAAAAACTTTAACTGTTTTAGAATTGACAATTTTTTTACTCAATTATGTACTAAGTTTTCCATAAGCTTATGCTTGTTTTCTGGTTATCTCCTTTGCATGTTCATGGCTTGCCAAATCTAAATCAATCAATTACAAGAATTGAGTACCCAAAGCTTAGTACCCTTTAACGTCTTGCTACAACTTTTCCCATCCCAGCCGTCAGTCTTTTCTTCTGGATCATCTTGATTTGTACCCTTCACTTATATCAGCAACCTTTTTATTTAGAAATATAATATGAGGTGTGATTGAATTATTAAGAAAAACTAGTATAGCACCTCTCCCAGAGAAATTTATGAGACCTAATTACCAATATTTTTTATTTTTCTGTCAATTGCTACTACCCTATTAAATTCAAAAAAACATCAAAAAAACAACTGTCATAATACCTGAAAAATCTTTGAAAAAACTATATTGTTTGATTTATCTTTCAATTTCTAATCATGAACTGTTTTTCCTATTTATAGTTTATAAATCAGCAATTTTAAAGCAGCATGACTGATTACACTTTTATAGCCACAAAAATAAATTTATAGCTAGGCAGCCATTATTTTTAATTCTCATCGCTTGTAAATTCTTGCTTTCAAACCCGAATTATGTATCTGTCACGATTTTTATATGATCAATTTATACTCAAAAGTTTAAAGACTTTATATAGTCATAAAATTTTATAATTCCATGGAATTGAATTGAAGAATGTTTGAGAATGTATCTTTTTCTGTTCAGTTCAAATTTCATTTTTTTAATTGCTGTACACCTTTTTTAGCMAARRTTTYTTATACKATTCTGCTTATTTATCATTCACTYTCTTATATAATCAACAAATYTTTAATCTTGGCTTAATTGGCATCGTTTTTGATAAGAATATTAATTCGAATATTCTAACTTTCAGAAACAAATATTATTTAGCCTATCCCTTTAAGCTTTAATGACTAAATTTTTATTTTATTTAATCCCAAACTCTGGGTCCTATTTTTTTCTATTTTAATATACTCAAACTCAAAAAGAGTAACTACTATTTTCAAATGAAAAAAAAGGTTCAAACTCACCCTTTCATCAACATAAATTTGAAATATTGAAAAAACTATTTCTAGGTATTGAAAAAATTTCATAACTCTTTTTTTAAAAAGTTCTCAAGCGTGGTATAAATAATTACTATCGACTTAAATCATATAAATATTCAATTTTCTATTATTTGTGTATACGAAAAGCCTGCTCCAAAAAAGTCATTCCCAAAAATAATAATGAATGGGTTTAAGGATTTTGCGATTTTTAATAACATCAATTAAATTATTCTTTTATTCTAAAGCTTTTAATATTTTAATAATACAACAATTTTACTGAGTCTTGTGGGAAAAAACAGTTTAGGTATACTGATAACAAAATTTTAGAGGGATCCAATATAGCTAAATATATTAAAAGGTATTAAAATGATAATCAAATAATATCTTGTGAAACGCTGATTATTGATTCAGAAAAAATAGTTTCAACTAGATTTGACTTATAAGAGAGTCAAAAGTTTAAGAAGTCTGAGAAAAGAAATTGCTCGATAACGAAGCTGTTGGTAGTTTAGTGACAATTTTCGAAAACTATCACAAAATGGTCACTGTTATAAAAGCTTATCACATACAAAAGGCATTTAGTTGCTAATTTTGATAAATGAAACTCTAAATATAAACATTCTGAAAAGAATTCGAATGCTTTATTTATTGATTTCTCCAATTAATCTTTGCTAGAAAAGATGATTAATAGTTGTATAAGTATATGAAATCAACATGAAAACTAAAAAAGAAACTACCTTTAGTATTTTAAAATTTGTCGTGAAAACTTCGAAATAGGTACAAAAACTTTTAAAATTTGCAAAAAAAAAGACAAGTCGTTGGCTTTGTCTTAAAATTATAGTAATTGTCTCTTTTTCTAATTTAAAATAAGAATATCATGTTTCAACTATCAGAAATGAACTTTAGTAGAACTGTTAAGTCTTTTACCCTATTAACTAATTGTTTTTAAGCTTTATTACTGAAAGCAGTAATAATACTCTAAATCACCAAGGAGACCAGTAAATGAACTGATTGTGGAAGTATGAATTCCTCAAACTATAGGCTAAATTCTTCTTTGCTTCCGTATTGCTTATTGTGGTTTCTTTTTAATTTCTCCGGTAAAGACCTTTAGATGGCTATCTGTTTTGTCTACAAGTAGAGCTATGCTTATTTATTATTCAATACACAGTAAGATATACCATCTTTAATATTTATTCAATTGCGTTGTTTCTAATACTCACTCTCGCTCTCTAACTTTTAAAAACGAGATTTTACATTACCTAATTTATGAGGTTTAGATAGCTTAGCTTTTGTGTTATTTAATTTTAAATTTCTTACTCCACTGTTTACTTAAATATATATTATTCATCTACATTTATCCAATTTGATATAATTGAACTAGAGAAATACAATTATTGTGCCCGAAAACCGTATAATATAACTGGTTTAAGATTTTTTCATCAAATTATATTTGTTATATTAAATATAAGGTTTCTATTGCTTACTTATTGTACTCATTTTTTCCCTTTGTGATAATTATCTCAGGGTAACATAAGCGAAATTTTCCAATTTGAATTACATAGAAGTATTGTAAATTCTACTGATTCTAAATATATAAAATCTGGGCCGAGCAAAGTAGACAAAAACTTTTGTTTTAACTTTACTTTGGGTTGACCTGAAAGGTTTGAAATGTTTTTGAAGTTATGTTTAATCACGAAAAACACTCATTTTGTTTTACAAAAGTACACCAAAACATTATATACACACTTCATATTAATCAGTGATTTAATAATAAAAATACAAAAGACCAATTTTTTTGGTCATGATTAAGGTACAGGTATAAAGAATCTCAATAAAACTAGGTTAACATATTATTATCAGCGAATTCTACAGCATTTATTTAAAAAAGCTGGTTTCAGAAATAGTCATTATTTAAAGAATTACGTAAAAGGTAAAATTGATAATCCTGAGCAAAATAAAGTATTTGGAAACGCTCTTGTTAATGGGCTTGTAGAAAATTGAAAAGGTTATGAGATGGCCACTGCTAAAAGAAAAAGCTTTCTACTAACAAGCAGTATATTTCTATTACTTTGAATGGGTACGGCAGTCATAAGGCTTTTGACAAGGAAAATCTCAATTCTTCTGTTTTCATATACTAAAAAACAATGCTACCACATGAAAAATATAGTAGGTTTTTCTTTGTGGTAATTTCTGAAATTTTTGAAATCTGCTCACTATTTTTTAAATTTTAAAAAGGTCTGAGAAAAACCAAATATTTTAATATCTTTTATAGTGAATTTCAAAATAAAAACTAGGTATTGTGTTTTAAAACCGTTTTAAATGAAAGAAAGAAAAAAACTTTAGATTATAAAAGTCAATTTTAAACTAGAAAAATGATCTTTATGTTGAAATTAACCATAAATAATTTATGAATTGCGTTTTAGAGCAATCCTAAGATTTATTTTCTAAATATCAACTAAACCATAGATCACGATACGTACTTCACATAAATTTTGAACCTTTCAAACTCAATAAATTTACTTGACCGTATGCATTTTGTTTAAGTTTTTTTTCTTTCTTCAAAGCTGCAAGCGATATTTTTGTATGCGTATGAAAAGACTGTATGGTAAGGAATGACTTACATCAACCTACACTGTACTTTCCTTTCACTTTTAGCACTGAAAACTATCACTTGAAACAAAAAAATACTTTCATATATAATACTCTTCAAAAAAATTAAACACTTTTTGGGACTTAGGATTAGTTAACTGTATATACATCCATATAAGAAACATAAAATTAAAAAATATATAAAGTTACTATTTATCATAATAGCCGGAAAGAATCATTTAATTTAAGTCATATTCTTCTTGGTGAGTTTAGGGCAGAAGCAGCGAATTTTCAATGGCTTTTTGCGTCATTCGTTTGTTTTATCAAAATCATTACATAAAACTAATTTGTCAGCTTGATGTTTTGTGACTATGCCACAGAGACTACATTTAGGGTAATTTATGGTATCATTAAAAAAACTGTCACATACTATACATTCAAAAACAAGAAAAATAGCACATTACAGAATATGATGTAGTCTTCAAGAATGTTATGGCATTGTTTACAAGGAGGGCAAGCCTGAAAAATATCTATTTTATACATGAAAATGAATAACAGAAACAGCTATTGTTTTTTCTGATAGCTGAAACAATAAGAAAAAACACAATTTAAACTTTTAGTATAATTAAACTAAATACTAATATATCCCAATATTGATATTTGATAATCTATATTTATATAAAGAACATTAATAAAACTGAAATTTTTATAAGACAACGATTAAACCTAAATGTTTTTAGAGAAATATTAAATTTAGAAATAAATTAACTAAGGTTTTGTACATAAAAGTATAGTTTTTATTTTATACGTAAATAAACTATTTTTGTATAACAACCTTTAGATAAACTGATTTAAAAAAGTTTTTGTAATTACCGAAAAGACTCTAAATATAAAAATGTGTCAAATATTATAATTTCATCAAAAATATTACACGGTAATAGTTTCTCCAATATTAAAATACCTAGGGAGGAAGTATGGGATTTAATTTAAAGCGAGAGTATCTTACATATATAATTCTAGTTTAGATTCTAACACCAAATATCGCATTTTCATGATTTATCCAACAACTTGATGAGTTGTGAACTTACCTTAAACATATATTCAATAGCATTTTAAAAAATCACAAAAATACTTCCTTTTTTAGTTTCTCAACATTCTTATTATTCCGCATACACTGCTCGAAAGTTATCTTTTTCAAGCAATTTTATTATATCTCCAGTATTTTTTTCCCTTTCAAATCCATATTTTAAGATTCCATACAACCCGCTCTGCCCATTTCTCTTGGACTGGAATAATTCCTCCCATTTATTCCAAATTTCTACATTCGATCCATTACCCTTAAAATATCCATTATATCCTCCCTTTTTTGCAGTTCCGATTTTAACAAAAAATCCATCAAAAGAGTGGGGTCTCTCAACTATGCTAAATTCGGTCTCTTCATCAACAGATACTGCAATGTATGGTCTCTTGGATGGTTCGGATAATGACTTTAGCTCACTTCCCAATGTATAATTACTTCCTTTTACAACAAACCCGTCAACACGTGCGCCACCAAATGCAGGACTAACATTTTCGTAGAATAAACTATTTTTTAACTCTTCACTTGGGTTTCCATACATAATCGAAAACACTTTGGCAATATATTTAATCTTTTCGGTGCTTCTGAGATCCATACCGACTGATAATAAAACCGGAACTCCTGCCTTTTGGCATTCAAGGATATCTGTTTTCATCATTGCACAATCCTGTAGAAAGAATGTAATAGGAGCTTCGCATTTGGATAAATAATATTTGTTCAACTCCAACTCTAATGGCAATGGTATCACCACGTGCGAGATTCTATCTTTCATTCTCAAACAATATTCCCCAAGACTTCCCCAAGTATTTTTCTCTCCCCAAGTTCCAATGTCTTTCTTCCTGTCATGATTGTCAACCGCCCCACTTGTCTCAAAAATACTCAAAATGACCAACAGAATTATTCTAAACTTTTTAAAAGAAACCATTTTTATATTCTGCCTGCTTATTTTTAACTGTTAGGGACTATCCCTGCCTTATTTATATCTCTTTGGTAAGCATTAAAAAATTGTTATTACTAACAAAAATACCATATTAGTCTCAAATTTTATTAAACCCCTTCTTTATTTTTAAACCAGTTACCCACTTGTAATTTCTTGTTTTTTCAATTTACACTAAAGCTAAATATGTAGTTTTTACCTTAATTGGTTTGTTACAAAAATTGTTGTTTTTGTTTTTAAACCGAATTGCTTGTGCAACTATCTGCCAAAAACTGAATTTTGTGTTGACGTTTGAATTTCAATACTGAAAAAAGTTATGTTGCTCTTAATTTTCCAGATTCAAAATATTCTTAATATTCAAGAAGCAAACGTTTTCTTCTGGTGAAAGTCTTTTTTTTTACTTTCATGTTTCATGTTTGCTTTACAACATCTTTCAAAAATCGCTGCTTATACCCATATCCATCACTTGGTTTATTTATCGTCTTCGTTTTCATAAATCTTTTTATTGTTTATTCGTTTTTGATTGATTTACTTCCTCATACGTATTTATCCTATTTAACTTTTGAATTACACTTCTATGTTTTGTGCTTTCGCCGCTCTGACTGGCTTAATATTATTTATAATTATATTTTAGATTTTTGAGCTCTTTTTTCACTTCAATTATATCCTCTAAACTTCTCTATGTTGTGATTATTCACATTTTTTTTTGAACCACTTAGCTTTTATTCCACTGCACTCTAAATTTATAACCAAATAAATATTTATTATGAAAATCAAACTGCTGCAACAACTAAATGCTATACGTTATCTATTTAATAATCTTCCGAGTCTTTTTTAGATTCTTAATGACTATGACACAGGAAATAACCAATTATTCAGAATTGCAAAACCTTTTCTCAAAATTTAGCGTTTCTATTTTTAGAGTCCAAGCAGAAGTTCTGTCTTCCTCAATTTAAACTTAGCGATATGAAATAGGCGTAACTGCTCTGGCTTAGTTGAAAATCTTTATTTGATCAAAATTATTTCTCACTTTTGTATACCAATACCAATTTTTCTTAAATCAAAATATAAAAAGGTTGTTTTCAACAAGAATTTTGTTACCTTTTTATTTAATCTTGAAGATTGTTATTCCAAAACTCAATTAATACTTGGGTGAGTATTTTTAATATAAAATCTACAAAGACAAAAAACCTGGCTTGTTTACAGTAATTCGTAAATCTCTGATTTCAGTACAGATGGCGCTTAGAATTAAAACGATTTTATACACTGTGTATTTTATTTTCTATTTCTTCTTCACTGATTTCTATATTCCAAGCTACTGGTATTTCTAACATATTTTTGTTTAAAAAAAAGCTAGATTATGAATAGCTATTTTAAATCGAAATATAACTTTTTATTTTTCATAAAGTAGTTAAAATAATTGCATGATGTTAATAAAACTCCAACTTTTGGGGTTCTAAAATTAGTTTACTTCTTGCATCTTAAACGTTTGAATAAAATTTTGGTACTGTTGTTGAAACGGAATTTTTCTTCTTTATTTTAGTGTGAAACATATTTTGAACCAATATATTTTCTTATACAATATTTCGGTTAGACCCTTGAATAATTAATACTTATTTAAATAAATGAGCTTTTTAATGAACTTTAACTAAATAGATTGAAAATCAAGGCGCTGTTGCCCTAAAAAATGACACATATGAACTGAATAGAAAAGTCTTTGACATCGATTTTTTATAAAAATGCATTCATTCTTTTTGAAAGAATTTCTGGTTAGAAAAAGTGGTCTACATAGAGCCAAGATCATAATATAGCAATCTATTCATTCTTATATTTACAAAAAGCACTGTAATGTAGGTAGCAGTCTTTACAGTTCTCAAAAATTTCAAGTTTAAATCCTTAGAAAACCTGTAAGTTTGGTACACTAAAAGCCAAGAAAAAAGTAAGTTACTAAAATACAACTTCATACTTACTTTGCCACTAATACATACTTGTTTGTGACAATTATTATTTATAATGGCAATTTTGTTTTATTATTTCCAAAGTGCCTAAAATTGAAGAGATTTCTGGCTGAAACTTTTTTTATATAAAATTTTCCAGTTTCATGTTACATTCATAGAAAGAAAACTCTAACTACAGTGCTTTTTTATTGTGTCGTATTTATTATCAAAGTGACTTAGAACAAACTTTCAATTTTTAGTGTATTTAAAAAACTAGACAAAAAATTTATTAGCTTTAGGAATGGGGGAAAATAGCTTGTTAATTACACATTAGTTTTATTTCAGAGATGTTCTTAAAAAAACCAAATCTCTAAGCTGGAATTGAGTAACACATACTGGGAATACGCTTATGACACTAGATAACCAAATTGAAAAATATATTAATTTAGGATTGACCAAGAACTTTTAAAAATTTCCTAGAAAAACGCAATGAAATTGATTAAACATCTTTTGCAAACAGAAATTTACTTCGAATATCCTAAGTAAGCCAAAAACTAACAGTCTTTCTGTTATTGTAATTATACGTTCAAGATTGTCAGGTTTCATCCTGAAGCATTTTTATAAACCTTTATGACATGCAGAGAGCTCAAATTTCAATACTAAGAAGATTTTATTTTAAGTTATTGCAAATTTTGTACTTATAGTTATTTTGGTACCTCGCTATTGCATATATGAAAGTTTTCTCAGTGCAAATTTCCATTCTAAATTTGCTACGTGTAAAAGCCTTTCTAAAGATTATGACACAGAAAAGACTTAATCGTTACTTTAAAAATATACTAATTTATGCCAATTATTTGAAACAAAAACTTAAAATAATGTCACTCCTATTGAGAGTTAGAATTTTTTGAGTCCAAAACTTTGTAGTTTATTTTTAAACGAGTTCCTAATAATTGTAACTTATTTTTTTAGAGGCTAAACTTCATGTATAAACCTAAAATAAACCAACTTGAGGAAGCTTTTATAAGTTTTTTTCAATTTTCATCACACATAAAAATTATTATGTATCCAAAATCATGAAATTAACTATAGAGCATTGTTCTAAAGCCTTGAAAGATTGTGCCTATTGAGATATCTTAAATATGGAACAAATATAAATGAACTTCAATATTTTCTGTTGCTATAATAACCAAAAATAAGTCAAGGCTAAAACAAAACTTGATTATTATTCTTTTTGATATACTTGGCAGTTTTCATCGTTTTAAGGGCATACTTAATAAAATACTCTTGATCACTTTCATAATTTATAGTTAGTTTATAAGATTTCAAAACATTAGCTCATTATTCTTGAGAATTTTTTGCGTAGAGTTACACCTAAAAAAATTCATGGCAGAAGCGTCCTGATTATATAGCACATAAACTCATTGGTATCATTTTCCGTACCTTTTTTGCAAACCTATTCTGAACACGTGATGCATATTATATTTACTCCGAGGTATCATCAACTTTTACTTCTAAATAGGTCATTTTTCACTGAAAATCGACACTGGCTTGATTTCTGATAATACCCTCTTGAAAAATACTTATTTGCTTTTTGAAAAAATATTTTGGAAGAAACAATATATGTTTCAATTGTATTAAAATCGCTGATAAATTCTACATTCACTATTTAGTTCATAGAAGTTAGTGGGTAAAAAAATGACTGCGTGCAGAATAAATGAACTTATTCATATTGATAAACAACTGATTTCGTTTTAAAATTCAGAAGTAGGGTGTGACAAGTACTGATACTCATCATTTTTCACTAAAAGAATTCTATATAATGTTGTATGACAACAAACGCTATAAAAAAGCCAATTATGAAAAAAGCGTTGTAAAATAACTTTATATCTTTAAAAGCATCTCTTCAAATTAAAATTTCATCACCAAGCTTCAATGTTGTTTAAAGTATTCAAAATTGACATCAAATGTTTTTGTCTGAGATGACGGTTGAAAGGCTTGCACAATATTTTATAGAATGTTAATTTTTTATAAAAAAATAAAGCTTATCGACTCTTTATTTAGAACTTGAAATGAATTCATTGTTTAAATAAAGTAATATTGATAAATTTTTTTTATCAAAAGACAAAATACAAGGCAATGAGAAAGCTGATTGCATTATTAACAGAGACAGAGCTTCTTCAAATGATTATTAACTTAAAGGTATTTTGATTAATCCAAACATGAAATAAAATAAGTTGTATATTTTACTTTTTAAAATATTTGATTAACCACCAGCCTGCTCCTTAATCAATCAAAAAAATTTCTAATATGTTTTTCAACCCTATACATAAGGTATCTATCTCTTCATATTTGCAATAATAATTTAAAAAACTACTCATTCCCAAAGAATTTTCTCTCCAGCGAATTTCATTATAATAGTTAACTAGAAATATTTTAACCAAATCTGAAACATTAAATTTTTGCTTTGAAGATGTTAAAAAAGAAAATTTTATTTGGCGGGTTTGCTCTAATTCGCTTCTCGTTTAATGTTACCATTGAAATATAAGCCGAGATAAGTTCATTTAATAATTTTTGTTCAAAAAGCATTTAGTCTCTTTCAATTCCATTTTGGATCTGTTTCCGAATTTGCAGTGTTTTTTAATCACATCTACCTAATTGTTAAATGGCTTTGCATTTTTTGTTTACAGTCTTGCTGAAAATTTCGAAATTAAGGTATGCCTCTATATTAATGAGAGAAAAACTTTGATTAATACCATAAAGTGATAATGGTCTAACGTAAGGTGGGATTCTTCAATTCCATGTTTTAATTCTACAGAAATAAATTTAAATTTTTTTTTAATTGTTAGCTAGCTGTTATATATAAATGAGTATAGATATTATTTACTTCAATACAAAATTAGCAGTAGAGTATTATAAAATAATATGTGGCTTATTTAAATATTTTATACAGTAGTATAGCATTTGGTATATCAAACTCTAGAACAGAACTACGGAAAAGAGAAATCTAATTGAAATTGTAAAAAGCTAATCAATTTAGTTGTGGAATAAATTAAAATATTTTTAATGATTCAGCAACGGCACTTCTTTTGCAAAACTTTTACTTTAAAATTAAAGCATGGGGAACTCTTATGCAGATTTACAGGAATCATCTTACGTAAGTAGAGATTTTAAAGTTTTTGAGTTGTATTATGACTTAATTTGCATCTACTAAAGAAGTTTTTATAACTGAAATGTAATTTGTTTCCTAACGTAACATAAAAAAGAAGAGGGGATTATCATATATAGACTAAAATAAAGCTAAATTCTAAAAATATTGATCATTTTAATATACAAATACAATTATACACATGTATTGTGGGTTTCAAAGCAGATATTAGAATTTTTTATAATAGTTATACTTTGTTGAATTCTAAGTGTTGAGTTTATTAAAAATTAATTTATAACACTTCGTCAAACTTGATTTTGTTTTTTAGCCAAAAGAGGTTCTCCAGGATAATTTTTACAGTCTTTTAAACTGAAAGACTGCATAACGTTTTTTTCTTTGATAGCACATCAGCTTAATTAAAATGTCACAAATGGAAATTAAACAATCTGTCTGGCTTTTATTTAAGAAACAAAATCATACCAAAAATAAATGCAGCCTAATGAATTGTGGTACTTTGCATTAAGTGCTAATTTCAAGAGCTTCTTTGATTACCATATTTTCCAAAATGTTCTATTTTATGACGAACATAAACCGCTAATTAGAAAAATTTAATTATGTCAAACTTTAAAAAGCTTAATTAATGTTACCACAAACCACTATTGAAAATTCTATTGTTAAAATCCCCATTTTAACATACAATTTCTGATATGAAAAGAACTTAGCTCAATTCAAAATAGGAGGCAGTAAGTCAAGCAAAACCTTTAATATTTATTGTAGTATGCTAAAATATTGCGAACTTTTATGCTATACTTAACATTACTAGAATCCAGAAATAAAAAAAGCCAAGGTTTAATTATTGACAGAGAAATATATTTTTTCTACTTAAAGATCTAATTTTTTTTTTTTTTGGGCTAAATGCAAAATGTCGTTTTTGTTTTTTGAAGTATTTTATATACGTGAGTATTGATTATTTTATAGTCTAATATTGATAAAATAGATATCCATATATTCAATATTTGACTATTTTTGGCTAATAATATGAATTTTTCTCTGACCATTATGTAAACTCATTTTAATAAAGAAATAAACATACTTTCGAATTAATACTATATATATACTTGCAATTCAACCCTAATCATTGCACAAATTTATTTAATCAGGTATACTTTGTATGGATATTTCTATTTTTTTAAAGATTCTGAGTTTCATTAGAGAATGACTTTTAAATCAATCTATTTTTGGCAAATTTTTGAATTTGCCAATGCTAATTTGTATATTATATAGAAATTCAAAGAACTCAATAAATAATAGTAATGATATTTAAAAAACATACTTGGAAATAGATTATCCTTTATAATACAAAATCCTTTAGAAATATTGGGTTTTGTTATTTATATTCAGATCCTTTAAAATATTAGTATTACTAGATATGAAACCAAAACGTCAGAAAAGTGAGGCATATAAGTCATGTATAACATTATTCAATATTATAAAAAGTATGAAACATCTATAAGTATTTTTTAGTAAAATATATGTAGAGCAAAAATTAAAAAGCCCAAGAGGTGTTAAAGCACATTTTATAAAAGGAATAAAGATTAAAATAGTCCCAAGAATTTGTAACATAGACACGTTGAATTATTCATACCTAGCTTTTAAGTCTGGTGTTTTTGTTTGGCATTTCATTATATGTGATTGGTAATATTTTACTTATAATATAATACTCTGTGATGCGCATTTTTAATCCTCTTACCTTGATCGGTTTAGTTTCAAAAAAGAGTACCCCACGAAAAACAAGAACTATTCATTCAACTTAATGTTTCAAAATACTATGCCATTGTTTTTAAATTTTTATATGTTATATTCATAGCTACACTAAAGAAATATTATCCAGATATGAAAAAGTTTCACTTCTGAAAAAAAAACTTCAGAATCAAAAGAGCTGTAAACCAAGTTGACCAAGAAAACTAAAGTTTCTACTTTGTGATTTCTTTGCCCTCCAGTTAAACAATAACACCACGTGCTCTTCTATTTTTGTTTTATTAGCCACTGACAATAGTTTTTATCTGCTCTGCATAGTTTTTACTATTGTTAACATTTGAAAATGCAGCACTCGTATCCCAAAGAGAGATTACACCAAAGTTGGGGCCGTTGCAAATTTTAGGAGTAATATACTTAACAACTCCAAATGCTTCAAGGTATCCACTTTCGGCTGCATTGTAGTCTCCTGGGAGCCCAATATAAAGACGAACATCTTTTTTGGGTGAGACACTTGAACCATGATATTCCCATATATTAAAGTTGAAGTAGGGACCTAAGTTACATAATTGGTTGTAGTACTGAATAAATGAAAAGTCCAATTCAGCTTCTTTCAATACATCTGAAAGACTCTTGTCCGGATAAGAGCACCGTGGAGAAGCACTCAGGTAGTATTTGCGGCCTGGATCTTTTTAGTACTACTCCCTCATAGCTTTGGCAAACGCACTACAGCCTGTTCTGAATTGATTCGAAATACTAAGGTCAAAGCCATCAACTAATGCTGATGCAAAAGGTCTATTACCAAGGGCTTCATTTCCATTTCCAAATCTGTTCCATAAAATTGCTGGAAACTCAATAGCTTCATCATCATTACCAAATCCATAATCTTTTGTAGGTCCACCTAAAGATAGTAAAACTATTTTTCCTTGATCTTGAAAGTACTTAATATCTTCTTCAATTTGGGGACAGTACAACTCACCTAATGACATGTACTCTCCTTCACATGCATTGGTAAAATTGAGGTCCAAGGGCTCTTGTAGAAAACCTTTCATAAATTATACAAGCACAATGTCAACAGCCAGTTATTTACAGTATTTACGTAAAGGCATTGGACTACCTTCTAAGTTTTGGCACCAGTAAACGACAATATTATCCTAAGCGAGGGGAGAAGTTGCTAATGCAAGAACTGTTTTAGCCACGAGAGTATCAAAAAGTGTATTGAGAACTTTTAGAGACCACATTAGAAAAGATATTTGAATATTCTAAAAGAAAACTTAAAGTTCAAAGCAGCCTTGTTTATCGTTTATTTATATTAATCTCTCAATACAAAAGGTGAGCTCATGTTTAATAAAACTTCGTTGTTTTGGATTTTGAATTATTATTTATTTGCAAACAGCAATTACCTATCACTTCATAAACTGATTACTCAAAAATTCTCAAATGTAAGTTGTAGTTTGGAGCCTGTTTGACATGGGTTTCTATTTCAACTTTTACTATCTACTAAATTAATAAATTGGTTGCATTTTTCCTTATTGGAACACACGCGCTACACTCAGCCTATTTTTAACGGCAAAAATATAAGACTAAGTCATTTTACAGCTGTGTATTAAAGGACCTCTAATTTTTAAGAAGCAACAAGTACCTAATATATTATAAAATAGCACCCTTAAAAGCTTTTTCGTCTTCAATAAAAAATATTTGCTTGATTCAAAGTTAACTGACAATAGTTTTGAATTAAGCTAAGGTTTTTGGAACCCTGTCTAAGTTTTCAAATTTTTTGTTTCAATATCTAATTATCTAATAAAAATATGAGATGATATTTTCGTAAAAAGTTTTTTAAAGGCCGTAACGTAGAGTAAAGTAGAAATATATTATAAAAATTCACTTGCTCATATCACTAAAAAATTATCTTCTAAACATTGAATTAATTTTATCTCTACAGCTTTGTAAGGTATAATCCATTAAACCCTTCGGTTTCCTGCAATTCTTTAATTACAGCCCCAACTTCTTTTGCATTAACATATGGTAAAGAATTTGGCCCTAGTTTTGCATATAATCCTACTTTGCCCTCTCTAACCCTCTGATATTCTTCTGCCCACTTTTGCCAATCTCTCGTTGCTGACCTTATGCCAGGAAAACTCTCATTTCCATCTTGCAGTCCACTAATTTCAGCATAAAATTCATCAATCCAAAATTGGGGGGTTAATAAGTTTAAATTATCGTTTTCATCAACATCGGCTGCGATAAATGGTCGATATTTTATTGTCGAAGCCCGCTTCAATTCGATTCCCAATTTACTATTTTTTCCTTCAATAACAAATCCATCAACTTTCTCTCCCCCAAAAATGTTTCCTGTATTATATCTTGCATCTTGAATCAATTGTTCATTGGGATATCCATATGATTTTACCAAAATACCTGCAAGTACACTGATTTGATCTACTTCAAGTAATTCCAGCTCAACTGACATAAAAACTGATATCCCCAAATATTTGCACATTTAAATTTCGTTTCTCGTTTCACTGCACTCTTTCTGTGAGCTTGAATTTGGTGATGAACATTTTGATAAATAATCCGAGCTTATGTTTTCAACCAGCGGATATGGTATAACAACTTTTATGATTGCACCTACATATTTCTGGCAAAAATCTCCAAGTGTACCCAGAGTATCTTTCTTTCCCTATGATCCAATATTTAGATCCTTCTTTTTAATGGTTGCTGCCCCACTCATCTCAAAAAAACTCCCCAAAACTACCACCAGAATACTTGTCAATTTTGTCACTAAAACCATTTTTGTTTGGATTTCTTTGTTGAAATTCTTGATAAATAACTTTTCTTCGGCCTATATATATATATTCAATAATACCAGTATAAGTTAAACATTATGAAACTGATATTGTCACACATTGACTCAAACTCTTGCCGAGCGTTAAAAATTTCATTCTCTTGTAATTATTTAATCTTGGCTTATATCCTGGCACGGCTCAATTATTTATTTCCTCACTTGAAATCTTCCAAAAATATACTTTAAGCTTCGCCTCTTCCGATTTTAAATACACTTGTCATTTTTACTTTATCAACTAGTACCCACTGACATCTGTACTGGGTGTGGTTTTCTTACTTTAAATTACCGAGAAAAAAATTCAACAATACCACTGCTTGACAAGCTATTGTTTTCTTCATATGTTTTTCTAGATTCATTTTTCTTTCTTGTTTCGTATATGCTTTTATTCACCAGTCTGCAACAAAAGTCTTTTAAAATATTATTTCTAATATTTCTATAACTATAACTTTGTTTATTTAATGTTTACTTTGCTATATAACTTTGTGGTTTTTATCTATGGTTTGCTGGCGAAAATAATACTTCTCAGCATCTTCATCTTTTAAAGTCCTACATTTATATCGCCTTTGTTATCAACATTACATAACTTGACTTTTGTGTTAATTTATCTTGAATATCTTTCTCTATTGTTCTCTTGTTTTATATTTCCTCAAACATCTTTTGTTTGACACCAAAATGTGCACGTTTAAATAATTCAACTGCTATTTTATAGTCGCATACGAGTATGTTCGGTCTGATTGTTTACTTTTATGATACAAATACGGCTCTGCACATCTTTTCTGTGCATATCCAACTATTTTTCACCCACTACTTTTGGAAACCTTTTTGCTAATTGTACAACCAACCGACGTTACTATGAATTGAATGAAAATTTTATTAATTCGTTTTCTATTTATCAAAAACCTGCACTAATTGAGTCTGCCTCATACTGAACTTATAGTTTTGTTTGAAATTAGCCTTATGCTACTATAGAGCTTGATCATTTACGTAGAATTATTTTTGACTTCCATATTATTCTATCAACGTGTATACCAGAAAACCATACTAATAATATTGACCAATACTGCAACAAGTTTTCTGTTTATCATACAGGGCTTTTTTTGCTATATACATGCATTTAGAAGAGATCAGTAAAAAAAGGTAATATTAATGACACACAAAGATCAAAGCATTTATTTTGAAAATATATCTTTATTGCCATTTTATTTAGTAGCAATAATTGAAGAAAAATCAATGATCCTGATAACAAAAAAGTACTTATGATTTTACCTGAGTCTTGGAACGGCTTAAGTTTTTTAAACATCCTCATAAGGCTGATTTGGAAAACTTTTTGATTATCTTATCGGAATTTTTTCCAGAAAAGTACATTAGATGCTTTTTAGATCTGTAGAAATAATACAAATATCATGAAAGAAACAATCCAGGCATGTTTATTGTGTTTAAAACATATGTTTTTCTATCGTAAAATACGTTTGAGCTTTCCGAAATTCGTTCTAGATGACTAGTATTTCTATACTTTTATCATCAACCATAAATGCTTTGTTGAATATTTAAGTTAATGCTACTTGAATGAATTTAAATTAGGAATGCCTATTTTAAATATAAAAATGGTGTTTTTCTTTTAATACTTTGACATATTATACACCACATTTCTCAGTATAACTTTAGCTTCGCCTTTAAAATTCAAGATTAAATTTTTTTATTAAACAAAAATATATGATTTGAACGAGAAAAAGATACTTTTTGGCAAAAATTTTAACCTGGAAGAACAGCTTAAAGAATTTTGCGATTATGACTTTTGTCTTAATTTTTGATAAAAGTGGCGTATTTATTTTTTAAGAAATAATTGTTGTATCTGAAGATAATACTAGAGTGACATGAACATAAATGTTTTAGTGTAAATATACCATTGACTGTTTTTTACAACTGATTTTGATAATTATTTATTTGTTACATGCATTTTTTAAAATTACTGAGTAAGATTAATGACTTGAGATGGTACCACAAACACTTTCCCTTGCTAATGAAAAGACCTTGAGAAAACCTATCAGTCAAATACTGTTTATTAAAAAAATGTGGGCAATCATATAACGCTTATAAAACAATAGATTTCGACTCTTAAGGGACGTTAGGTGGCTGCTAAAATAAATACTAGTTTTTAAAAATCATATTTTACTCAAGTAATATGACTCTGCTAACACTTTTTTTCACAAATAAATTTAAAAAGTTGACTCAAACATTAATTTCAACAAAACTTTTCAATAATATTCCAACTCAAATATCGACTGATTTCTGTATTTGTGCAACAAGTTCACAAGGCTTTATATAGAGTATATTTTATCATTCACCAACTTCTCAAAGAAATACTTCCCATTCTTTATGAAGCAAAAAGTGGTCTTCAGAATAAAATAAGCTGAGAGTAATAAATATAAACGTGCTTCGCAAAGGTACTTAGAAATTTAAATTTTATACCACATGCTCTTTTACTAAACTATTTAGAAATAAAGGTATTGCTTATCAAAAAGATATGACATTTATAAAGTATACATCAAAGTCCTAAATTTTATCAAAAGCATCACACAACTGTAGTTATACTAAGACCGAACCAAACAAAAAGCCAATCCTAGGCTTAAATAGAAGTGAGAGAATAATACATAGGTATATAAAAATCTGTATTTAATACCAAATATCACGCAGCAGCGGTTCACTTGGTGCACTAAAATTTCTTTACTTGTTAGATTATACCTTTATATTTTTATCTATTTAATCATAGTATATACCACACTTTAGATATCACTATATACTCGCTAAATCGCTACAATTAGAGAGCTATATTTATTCGTAATAAAGAAATTCACCAAAGCTTGACGTTGGGGCTAAACGACTCCTTAACTTCATAGCAATTCTCTTCTTTTTTCCCTGCATAATATGGGCTTATGCTAGCATATAAACCATCATCCTTTCTATTTTTGATAAAATATTGTACCCAATTGGCTCAGTTAATTGCATACCTAAGAATATTACTATAAATTTCCTGTAATTTACTTTTTTATCCCGATGTCAACACAAAACCCATAAAAACCAGAATTAGATGCTTTTATCTTGTTATGTGTATACTTGTGCACAATAGCCATAACAAGTGGTTTTCTCAGTTCATCTGACCTGGTTTTTATTTGAATTCCCAAATTAATTTTTGATGCATCAATAACAAACCCTTCCACTTTCGCTCCCCCAAACATATTGTTTTACAAAGCAATACTATTTAATCTCAATTCTTCATTAAGGTTTTCAAAGAGTTCTACCAGGTATTTTGCTCCTATTTTCTCGTTGTCTGTTTGTATTTTATGCTCGACTGATAAGAGAACTCGAGCTCCTGAATTTTGGCACTTTTCGGTTTCGTCTTTCATACTTTTGCATTCCATCCAGTCTTCGAGCCGTACATCTTTTGCATGATTTTGAGTACATTAAGCTCAGATCTTTTGGAATTTGGGAAAAGTATAACAACAGCTGCCGTTCTTTGCTGGTGAGCCTTACAAAAGTCTCCAAGATAAATATCACTATTACTTTTTCCCTAACTTCCTATACCTCTTTTATCATATTAGGCTGCTGCTCCACTGATTTTAACAATACTCCCTAAAAATGTGACCTGTAGCACGCTTGTGAACTTCTCGAATGAAACCATTTTTTTATTTCTCTGTTAATATTTTACCTATATACTTTTACAATCTGTTAATATAACATATTATAATACTGGCGAGGTACTAGAAATAAACCAAAGCTCAAACTGCTCAAATTCTAAATTAAAACTCTGTATGCAGAGCCACGCTTCCTTTGGTAATTGCTTGTTTTTTGCAATGTGCACTAACACGTTCCAACAACTTTTTCCTTACTACATTTGAAACAATATTCATATTTTAAGATCTTCAGACCAGAATAAATGTAGATTTGTTACAGCTGCCGCCTTCTTGGCCAAAATTCTCTGGCTTCAATACTTTTTGTAAAGACTATGCTCTTAATTGTCAAAAAATTCAATAAATGCTGCATTGAGAGTAATAATTTTGTTTTTGTATTGTTTATACTTTAATTTTCAAGTTGCAACCTCTTTTAAATCTATAACTAGATTTTTGTTCATTTATTGTATTTTTTTTCCACCTTTACGTTCTTATTGATCTGTGTTTCATTGATTAAGTATCTGATATTCAATCAAAATATTTAGCTTTTGAATCCCTTTTTCATATCACCTATATAACTAAGTTTAGAGAGCTTAAATTTTTTTTATTGGTTTTTCAAGAGTTTGCTATCCTATTTTGACTTTTTCAAATTTCAAAACTTTCTCAGCTAAAAGTGCCTTCTACTTAAAAAAAAAAATTGCTCATATTTTTGCTTAGAGACTTTGTGATTCATCGAGTTTCTATATTGCTTGAATATATGAAATATTAGTTTTTCTCTCTAAACAGTTGCTTCAACTTATCATAAGTCTTCAATTTAGATATCTGTATTCTATGCTTTTATCTAATTACCTTCATATATATTTTAGCTGTAATCAGCATCTTAAGAACCTGCTGACATGAATATGCATTCAATCACTTACATCTATTTTCTACTACCGCTTAATAAATGCTAGTTTGAGTATACTTGGTTCTGGTTTTACTTGTCACTGAAAATTTATATGTTTTGCTGTACTAGTCTACTAAATTACTAATCTTGAATTGCTTGAAAAAAATGTTATTTATCTACGCTTTTTTAGGTAATGTAAATACTATTTGTGTCAATTGAGAGAAAACTCTTTTTGTTTCCTGTTCAAATCCTGTAATTTACAAATTCTTTTTTATAATAGTTTTCATCACAAGCAATATACATTAATACATTTATATTTTCAACTTGAGTTCTAATTTATTATTTCGGTATATAGATACCTATTAAAAACAACCCAAACTCAATTACTTGTCAAAATTTGACTGATATAACATAATAAAATATGCTATAATATAAACATTTCTGTCTAAATGTACAGCTCAAAATTACAACACTAAAATACCACACTTATTTCACCATTTTTCATTGCTATACACTCGAAATATTACACTTGTATGTTTATAGACATATATGCTTAGCATTGTATACCATATAATAACCAAACCGCCCATTAAAATATGATGATCTACTGCTGCATATGGGCATGTCTATTCATTTTGTATTTGCTTAAGACTTTCCATCATTTACCACAAAGGTTTAGTAAAGTTAGAGAGCCAATCCATATATATATATATCATTGCTGTTACCTTCTTTTATAAAAAACTTATCATTAAAGCTCACTTTATTTTCTAGCACTGTATTTTTATTTCACGCAGAAATTGCAATATATAGTTCATTTTCTGTAAATAAAGGCTTAAGTATGTTTTTTACACATTCAGCATTTTTCACTCATAACACAAACCTATCAACACTCTATTCTCATTACTGGTCTCAAGATAAACTCACCACCTGATCTAAAATCTTTTTTAAATTTCTCATATGAATTTACTAAATTACATATAAATAGTTTAGGGTTCCAAGCTAAATTTCCAATGCTTTAAACTGTTGGCAGGATAGAAATATAAAAATCATGGCACTGTTTGATAGTTTTATTAATCACATACCTTCTTTTATAAACTTAGTGTCTTGCTATATTGTATTTTGATTAGTAACCTTCGTCTAAATTGTAGCATTTTATCGTTAGTATCACAAAATGAGACATATGATCTTTTTTAAAAAGATATCTGCAAATGTTCTATTGCAACCTATCTGGACTCAATTACTAGTGCTTTTCTCTTTTCCCAGGTAGTTCCTTCACTTAATTTAAAAACAACTCCTAAAGTTATAACTAAAAGGCTTGCATGTTGTGCAAAAAAAACATTCTAATCATCTTTGCAGTTGGCCTTTTGGGAATGCTAACAATAGCCATAATACCCTCAGTTTCCAAAGAATTGAATACAAACTCTATTTGAGAAACTAAAGGTTTCTTTAAACAAGATACTAAGCTCTTTTTCACTTTTGTGTTTCTTCTTATTCTTTTTTTACGATTTTACCTGCAATATACTCTAAACTGGTTCAATTTTATATCTATCAATATGTCTTTTTCAATTTGCTTCTCTTGATTTTATAAGATTTTTGAGTTGTTAATTCGTATTGATTTTTTCTCTCTTTGAAAACCCCACAAATATTTTTCTTGTTTTGAAATTCAGCTCCATATCATTCACTAAATATTTGGTTTGGTTAAATCTTATGTTTATTTATCATGGATTTTTGTCCTAAATTTTTTATCTGTTTCATAGCCTCAACCAACTTATATTTTATATTTGATTGTATTTAATATTTTCTCTGTTTTAGTTCAAAAGCATTACCAATCTAACATTGCTTTTTCAGAGTTGAAGTGATAAAATGAAGAAAAAAATGGTTTCTTTTCCTAAAATATTAAATTCTGATAATTCCGATCCAAAATTGCAAGTATATTCATATTGTACAGTAACATAAGAATGTGGATACTTTAAAAAACGAGAAATCTCTAAGTGTTCGCAGACCTCTTCAATGCCAACTCCGTACTCTTCTGGTCTCAAATATATTTGTAGTTACTCAAATCTCCAAATTCACTATTCATTTGAAATAAGCCTCAAAGTAAGAAATTCCAAATTCCTAAAGCTTTAAAATACAACAACCATTAATAAATACTTCAAATTCAATAGAGAAAACTGTCAAGTATTGATATATAAATGCTTTTGAGCACTAGGAAAGTTTTCTGATTAAAGATGGATTTTACTCAAGAAAAAATAATTGTAAAACTGATTATGTTACATTTTTTAAACTAACTTCTTGTTAATAATCCTTGTTTACCGATTTTTTCCGAAAAAATTTATGCTGCGAAAATTTAAAACTTTTTTAGTTAGTTGGCTCTTGTTTTGCAGAAGTCAAATATTAAAAATTTTAATATCTTTAGAAGTATTGTTTGAAATATTTGGTAACTCCTGCATTTCTCTAAAATTACTTTTTAGATTCTTGGACTCAAACGTATCATACTTTAAAATCTGTTATTTGCCTCAAAATCTTTTTTTTCAATTTTTCAATAAATCTCTCTGCTTATATGATAAGAGATCTCTTTCTTTTTTAAAAATTCTTACAAACAAAGTTATTTGACGTATGCTTTTTCTTTTATTGAATGCTATGTACTGTTTAACTCCTAATTAATTACCATTCCTGAAAAGTTTTTTTTTGGTATGAGATCCATGCCGCTGTAACGTAGAGACAACTACAAGTTGATTCTTTAATAATAATAAAAAGTTTCGCTTATATTCTTTAATAGTCTAAACCTACTCAAAGTAATTTATTCTCAATTTTTACACACTCTATTTATTTCTCACTTTCCCATTTCTAGCTTTCTAGATCACACAAATTTAATAATACTGTCTCTCTTAAAGCATACATTTTACTCGATCCTTCTGAATTCTCCTTTTTTAATCTGCGTCTTGCTTTTGCTAGGCTTCAATTAAACAGAAGTCTTAGTAAATACTTTTGACTACCTTATATCTTTATCTGTCACTAAATTAGTCGCAAAACACATGCTCTTGCTATGCTTGTTCTCTATGGTTGTATCCCAATTCTCTTCACCAGCCCAAAAAATTCCCCCAATGTTTTTCTGTTTTCTTATGTTTAATAGATATATAGGATCTGTGATTTTTTCATTTGGTTCATTCGCTACTATATATATTTTTTTTCCTTTAGCTCTTTTCTCAAATCTATTCATCCAATATTCAAAGTATTCGAACTTTGACTCGTTATTAGAAGTATCTTTAGAACGTTGGTTTTTTGCTGGAAAAGCTTTAACAAAAAATGCATCAATAAGATTGATTCCATCCATACCTGAGCATTGAGTACTCTCATCAACACGAATTGCAATGTATGGTAATTTTTTTAAATCTGAAGCCATTTTTAATCTTGATCCAAAACGGTTTTGGCTTTCGTGTAAAACAAATCCATCAATACTCGCACCTTTAAATGATTTAGGTCTAGTACTCTTTAAATATTCCTCTTTTACTTTTTCGTTTGGATTTCCAAATCTATAGACCAAACCTTTAGCGATGGATTCTTTTTTTGGATGATCTTCTATATTAGATTTGATGGTCATTAAAACTAAAATTCCGTTCTTCTGGCAGGATTTGATATGTTCGTACATAGAATCACAATATTGCCTTTTTTTTCGATCACCTTGTTCACAATTTGATATATACTCTTCGTTTAAGTCTGGGTCTGTTGGAAAGGGTATGACAACATGCGAGAATATTTTTTTATTTTTCTCACAAAACTCCAGAAGTTGACCCAGCGTACCTTTCAACCCCCAACTTCCAACATCTTTTTTATCTTCCTTAATTGATAAAGCCCCACTTAAATTGAGTAAATTCCCCAAAATAATTATCAGAATGCTTGAAAACTTATTGAAACAGACCATTTTTGAATTTTTTGTTGAGTCTCAACTGATATGTGTTCATTTTGGATATTTATATATATTTATATATATTTATATATTATACCATAATAATTATAAAATAATATAAATAAAATAATCACTCGTAAAACTGTGTTTCATTCATTTTTTATGACTGTTTTTTCATCGGAAAATGTGAACTTTATACTTAATAGTTTATTTCAATGATTAATTTGAAACAAATCATTTTTCAAACACAGAACAGAATGTATGTAAAATTACTTCTTCATTTAACTTTCCAACTGGTGAAACCCGAGCTTCAAAACTATATGTAATTTTCTTAATCCTGACTTTCAAAGGATTCAATAAATAGAAAATTTGGTAAACAGATGTTATATTCATATTTCGACTTAGGTTTTTCTCTAATTCTGTTTGTAATTTTTTTTCATTCTTTTTTCCACAACGTCTCTCGAAAAACTGCCTCTATCAGTCCATCAGTGCAATCCTACTTATTTACTTTATAGTATATTGTATATTTATTCACTTTCAATTCTTTATTTTATTGTTACAGCTTGTAGTATTTACCTACATTCTTCGAATCTCAAACTCTTATTTACATTTTCCCTTCTTTATTGATCGTAGGCAGATTAGCTTTTTTTTCTATTCCATATTCTCAACATGCACACTGTTAATACCTGAATGTGTTTGAGGTAAAAATGCTACACTATTATCTTGAAATAATACATGAAAACGACAAGTCTAACTGTTTACTATCAAACTGAAATAAACGGGCTATCAAGAAACTCTTTTTTGGTGTATCTTTCAAAAGTAATATAGCTAAGCGCTGTCTGTCTCAAACTGCACATACTTATTTCAATTATTATTTTTTCTGCTTCCAAAATTAGCTGCCGCAACGATTTTTCCAAGATTAAATTTCTGCTATAGATGGAGTAAGCACGAATTATTTGGAACACTTAGAATTTTGCATCCAAAAATGCTTGCTGTTAATGATTGTATACCGCTGCTTGTTTTAAAAAAGATTACTAAATCTTTAAGAAGAAGAATGAAATTACATATATACTAAAAGGTTTTTTAATAATACAGGCATAGACAAAAATGTTTTTTTTTCAAGATTGATATTAGCTTGTAATATCCAAAGATCTGAACATTTATCCAAAGAGCATATTTTCAGCTCTGAATAGTTTACTGAAAAAAGAAAAAGAACTTAAGGCCAGTGAATCTAAAGAAAACAGAGAGTTTGTGTTTCTGCTGCTAATAGATTTGTGGTGTTTTGGAAAATTTTACAAGCACTCTTTGCAAAAAAGATGCTTAACTAGCTCAGTCTACATAACTGCAAGCTATAGTGGTTTAACAGCATTAAAATAGCCTTGGCAAAAAATAAATCTGCTTGAACTTTTCATCAATTTTGAAGATGATAAATCACAACAAAGCAAAATATGTATTTAGAAAAGTGCACCGAAAAATATCCAGGCTATTTTCTATAATTAATAAAAGCTAGAGTTTTCAACCACAAAAAGCCTTCACATTTGAGGAATAATTGTACAATAATATAAGAAATTTATTGGATTCTTCATTAATTGACTATTTGAAACCTTGTTAAAATAAAACTTCTATTATTGACAAGTTAATTATTTACACCCTTTTTTAATATATGCATTTTATTTTCTAAGAAATGATATTGTGGTATAAATTTTAAAAACTTATTACCTAAGAAAATAAATTAAACCATTTATCGAGTATGACGAATTCAAAATAAATAAATAAATACGTGTGGCAAAAGAATGCTTTCCGAAAACACTGAAATGAAAAAACAAATGTTGTTATAAAATATACTAGTAAATTACAAAAATAATGGAGTTTTTTGGATTAATATTTTATGCTTTAAGAAAAAAACTATTAAACTTTAAATGGTTCTTTAATATTCTAACGTTCCCAAAATTTAATTCATAAAACTATACGCTATTAATTAAATATAGTGAGGCCATAACTCTAAATTCTCAATAATGAATCAAATTTTTGACATCAAAAATTTTCAATATCGTCAAAATCATCACTTAACTATAATTATTTTAGCACTAATAAACTTAGAGTAGGAAGCTATTGAATAAAGTATAATTTTTGAGTATAGAGATAAAAAAATTATATGGTCTCTTTAGGAGTAACTATAAAATCAAATGTATCACTATAGAGTCTCTTCAATAACGCAAAAATGCTATAATTGTTTTTGAAAAAGTTTTCTATTAAGTTTAATTTAAAAGTTGATAAACATATAGTTATACCTCAATGGCCCACACCATATACTTAAGTTTAAAAATATTGCATGACTCAATTACTCTAAGTTAACTCCCCTTAAAAAAAAATTTAGAGCTTTCACCTTTTATTTTCTTGATTATTTTCCCTTTTCTTGGAGGCTTATTAGATGTTATTCTTTTTGAATACTCTCTCGTATCTAGTGACATTTTCTGAGCCTGCTAGAGCCTATTTGTTTTAAATACTGTGACTGTTTATATTTAACATGGATTTTTTTAATTCAATTTCAACAATGAAATTTGAAGCAAATGAATCTATATAATCCAGTCTTTTTGTTTTTTCATCAGTAATTAGTATGAATAGTAATCCTATTTGCTTATCAAAAAAAAATAGATCATAACTTAAAAAGGAAGTTATATTGATTTAAATAAGCCCATCCACAAATGACTCCCCAAAGTCAGTACCGATTTGTATAAACCTTGCATTATTCTTCAAATAATCTTTTGGCATTAAAAATTCTCTTCTACTTTTTTGAGATGACTTCAACATATTACTGTTTTGGAACTTGTGTATGTATTTTTTTACCTTTAACATAACATTTATTTAAATAATCTACGTACCTGTAACAAATATTTCCACGTTTTAATTTCATAATTCAAGCATATACTTATTTTGATTGTTCTAAAACTCTAAGAGAACTTAATTAATGAGAATTGAATGCACTAAAATCTTGTTCTGGAATTTACCAAAGGCAGTATTTATTTGCCATAATATAATACGGCAATAATATCCTTGTTTCTGATACTATTACTATATAATACTTATCTAGTTTGTACAGATGCATTTATTGATTGGTGGCTAACTTTATTTGGTAAAACTAAAGTATTGGCAATTGCTAACAATGAATTCCGTATAAGATTTTAAAATTGTTATGGTTAATGCAACTTTTATAAATATTGTATTTTTAGCACATATATATTCAAAAGATTCAATAACCAGATATAGTAAGGTATTTTTCACCCTTTCAATTATTGTAGAGCCTGTGACAAGTTTGTTTGAGCAAAAAAAGATTTACACCAAGATATTTGCACTGATCGCACGATTGATGGTATTTTTAATTGCTAAAGCTAAAGAAGCAAAGTTTGTTTTGGTGATAGAAACAGTGTATTTTGATTCTCTATAATATCTCTTCATTTAAGTATTATTAGTTAGTGTAGAAGTTTTCATACCCCTTCTCACTTTGAATCATCAATTAATGTACCTGGTGTATAAATATTTAAATTTTTTTTATTATCTTTATATATATTGAAATCTATATTTGAGTTTGATGAAACTGAAAATTTTTTTAGTATTTCAATAAAAACCTAGCTTAGTATTTGTAATACAGAATTAACTATAGTCTTAGAGAATTTTATATTTGGTCGTTTAATAAATGACACAACTTTGTAGCTATTCTATATTTATTGTAATATAGTAAAAAATTACACTATCGATTGAATAATAAATGGATACATTTTCATACAACAGAAGATTGTAATAAATTTGTAATAAATACTGTATACATTGAAAATTGAATTGAAAATTTAAGATTGGATGATTGTATTTTTGAGGTATCACTTCCAAAAGCGGACTTTGATGGTTTTAAATTGCAAAAAAATGTTATAACAAAGTAGCTTTTTATATTCTTCAAATATTAACTATCTCTGATTTTTTCGAAAATTGAAAGATAAGAAGAGTTGTAGCAAGTACACACTAGAGCCTAGTATTGTTCAAAATAGTATATTAACATAATGAAATTTTTTTCAGTAAAAAGAATTAGTATAGCCCGATTTTTTAAGTAAATTACAATTTATAACTTCAATAAAAAATATTTGAAGAGCGCTCCAGTTTCTCATAATTATGCCAAAAAGAGTTAAGTAAAATCAGCACGATAGTATTGTTTTTCAGGAAATAATTGAAAGTAAGCCCAGAAAAGCTCATCATGAAACAGAAAAGTGATATAAACAAAAATCAATTCAATTAGAAACGTTTCTTTACGCTTCTTTACAATTGAAGGAGCAAGTACAGAAAGAAATTTGAAAATCGCAAAATGAAATATATTCAAATTACCATTTATTAGTAGAAGATAGTTCCTCTTAAAGAAAAAAATCTATTCTCAGCAATAGAAATATAATGCATACAACAATGAAATCTTTTATAACATGTGTAGGGTATTTTATGTATGAGTTATTATTTGTTCCCAGGTTGTGATATACAAAATTTTTGTGCTGTACTTAATATATTAGTTTAAGTAACATCAACCCCTCTTTATTTTGAACCAAATACTATTAAGTATGTCAATACAACCTATGAATTTTATATTACTGATTTTAATATTAATTTAATATATAAATTTCCTAACTTGAACAAATAGCATCTAAGGGCTAAATTATATGCCAGATTATATTAAATGTGGTTTGTGACTTGATACACGTGATAAAAATGCAACAATATTTAAAATAGGATCAAAGATTGTGCTTGGGTACTATAAAAATGCACGGAGCTCAATTTTAGACCATACTTAGGATATCCCATTAAATATAAAAATATAGCTTTTGATAATAATGTTCCCCAATAAAACTCCCCACTTTTAATAGCGTGATATAAACTTCTGCATATACACGTACCTAAATTAATTTATACAATTATCAAATATAATTAATTTCATTTTACCAATTCTTACACTCCATAAGTTCAAATCTAAATAGAAATAAAGCCAATTAGATCTACCAATAACTTTTGTGTATATCCAAGATGTTGTTAAAAGTGGCCATATTTCATAAAAAGTTTGAATTTACTTTGAGTTGACTATTCAAGTCCCCACTAAAGACAAGCTCTAATTTATTTTCAAACTCACGTATAGCAGTCAAAATTCTTGCTTTTTCCCTTCCCGTTTTTTAGATAAGCCAAAATATGTATTGATATACACTTCTATTCCATAGTTGTAGACTAATGTGTGGTCAAATGTTTCCTTCTGACAGGCTTTGTGAGACTGGTAAACCTTCACAATAAAATTTACAAACAGCTTTTTGACTTTGAGATGGCAAAACTCAAGTAGTACTTTAGCTTTTGGGTATCTCACATTATCAAGCAAAAGAGCCACAGTTAAATAAATAATTGTGAAAATTTTAAAAATTAAAACAGTTCAGGGCTTTTAAGTCTAACTTTGCTTGCAAATTTCTCATATCTTTGAGCTCAAGACCTTAAGAGATCTGTGCTGTAAAATAGAGATTTAATTTAAAAATTCACTTGCTTATATCACTAAAAATTTGCTACTAAACTAACTATGGCTCAATTCCATCTCTACTACTTTGTGAGATATAAACCAGTAATTCCGGCAGTTTTTCTTAAACGTTGTATTATGTGTCCAACTTCTTCAGCATTTGCATATGGTAAAGAAGATGGCCCCACTTTTGCATACAATCCTGCTTGACCTTTTCTAACCTTCTGATATTCCTTAGCCCATTTTTTCCAATTTTGTAACGCCAAAGTATCTTCGCTAAAATATTCACGTATACCAGGACCACTCTCACTGATTTCAACATAAAATTTATCAATCCAAAATTTAGGACCTATTAAGCTTAAATCATCGTTTTCATCAACATCTGCTGCAATTATTGGTCGAGATTCTCCCGCCGACGCCCGCTTCAACTCGATTCCCAATAAAGTATTCTTCCCCTTAATAACAAAACCATCAACTTTCGCACCTCCAAACATGTTTCCTGTGCTATATCTTGCATCTTTACTCAATTGTTGATTAGGATTTCCGTATGATCTTATCAAAATACCAGCAAGTGTACTTATTTGGTTTAAGTTGCGTAATTCCAGTTCAACCGACATCAAAACTGAAATCCCCAACTTTTGGCACTTTTGAATTTCGTTTTTCATCTCAACGCACTCTTTTTGTGGACTTAAATCTGGTGATGAACATTTTGATAAATAATCTGAGTTCATGTTTTCAGTCTCTGGATATGGTATAACAACTTCTGTGATTGCACCCTCATACTTTTGGCAAAAATCACCGAGTGCACCCAGAGTATCTTTTTTTCCCCAGGATCCAACATTTTCGTCTTTCTTTTTAATGGCTACTGCCCCACTCATCTCAAAAAAACTCCCCAAAACAACCACCAGAAGACTTGTCAATTTTGTCACTAAAACCATTTTTGTTTGAATTTATTTGTTAGAATTTTGCATAATTACATTTTCTTTGGCCTATATATATATAATTTGTTTCAATATTATTGACGAGGTTTGACTATTATGAAACAACTACTACCGCAAATTCGAATCAAACACTTGGCAAGCATTAAAAATTTTCTTATCTTGTAATTACTTGATTTTGGCTTATGTTCTGGCACGACTCAATTATTTATTTTCTCACTTAAAATGTTCCAAAAATACACTTTAAGCTTCTTCTCTTCCGATGATGCATATACTTCTTATTTTCACGTTGACTAGTAACTCCTAACCTCTTTATTTTGTGTGATTTCCATACCTTAACTTACTGAAAAAAAAAACAGCAATAGTACTGCTTGACGAACTATTGCATTCTCGATATGTTTATTCCAAATTCATCATTTATCGTTGTCTTTGTTTTATATTTGGTTCAATTTGCAATTTTGCAAAAATCGTCTTTCAAAAAATTACTTCTAATGTTTCCAGAACTATAACTTTGTTTATTTATTTTCTACTTTGCTCTATAATCTTACAGTTTTCATCTATGTTTTGATGGCATAAATAGTATTTCTCATCATGTTCAACTTTTAAAGTCTTACTTCTATACCGCCTGTGTTAGCAACTTTGCATAATTTAACTTTTGTGTTGATTTTTCTTGAATATCTTTTTTTATTCTTTTTTTCCATTTCCAGAATCTTCTTTTGTTTAAGACCTGAATGAATACGTTTGAATAATTCAACTGCTGTTCGATTGCAACTAACGAAGAAATTCAGACTAACAGTTTACTTTTATGAAACAATTACAAGTCTAATATTATTTCCCGTGTATATCCAATTATTGCTCTGCCATTGTTTTTTGGAAAGCTTTTTGCTAACTGTTCATCCATCTTGTGTTGATTTCGAATTAGATGAAAAATTTCTATATTCTGTTAATGAAACCAAAATGAATACACTAATTGAGTTGCACTCAAACTGAATACTAAATGAGCAATATAATATTAGAGGTTGGTTCTTTATGTAAAAATACCTATAGCTTTCAAATTTTTCAATCTACATCTAACGCAGAAACCCTGCCAAAATTATTGACCAAAACTGCAGCAAGGTTTATATTTTTAATAAAAGGCTACTAATTATTATATAGATGTATTTAAAGGACTTTCGAAAGTGGTGATCAAATATTAATATCACTTAAAGATCAATCCATTCATTCAGAAAATATATTTCTAGTGGGCTTTTTTACTAGCAAAGTCAATTATCCTGATAAAAAAAAATCTCTATGAATTTATCTGATCATAGATCTGTAGTGTTTTGAAATTCTTATTAAACAGTGCCTTTTGCCTAAAATACTTAAGTAACACACAAGACATGACTGCTATTTGGAAGAAATTAGATTACTAAAAAGCCTTAAAACCGCTTTGGATTTTTTTTCTACTCGTTAACAAGCCTTCATTGAAATACTACGATGGATAGTTTTTAAATTTTTATAAATATTACAGAAATCAAAAAGAATCACCCCTGGTTTGTTTTTTTGTCTTGAGTAGAAAGATAGTGTGATGCTGACTTTTTTATGTAAAAAATACACGAATAAATATTAATTTGGTGCTTTCTTTTAAAATATTTATATAAACCATACATTTCAAATTTCGGCTTGACTGTGGTTCCACTTAATACATCCTAAAAATTTTACTCTAATTGTTTTAAATGGACATACCATTGTAAAAAACACTTTATCATATTCAAAATGAACACAAATGATTTACATTTAAGACACCAGTAACTGTTGTCTGCAACAAACTTCGCTCTTTATTTTTTTCATTACATACTTTTTCTGAAATGATACCACATAAACAAATTCCTTGCTAATGAAATGATACTGAGAAAACTCATCACTCAAATACTGTTTATTAAAAAAAAGAATGAGAGCTCCTATTTAACGCCCAATAATAGATATTAATCAATTTCTAAATGATATGTAGCTGCTTGCATAAACGTAAATCTTTAAAAAAATGCAAAATATCCAGGCATTGTGGTTTTGTTCAGACTTTTTTTCACAACTAAAATTAAAAAAATAGAGTACAACATTGCCTTCAGGTTATATTTCAACAAAACTTTACAAGATTATTCCAATTCGAATGTCTAAAAATTACTCTTCTATCTAAAAAAACTCTTGCAAAGCTTTGTAAATAATATACATCATATTTCACTAACTGCTCAAAAATACGTCCTATTATTAACGGAAAAAGACGTGACCTTCGTAGTAAAGTAAGTGGGAAGCAATGTATATAAACGTGCTGTTAACAAGATTAGGTAGAAATTTGTAGTTCATATCACTTGTCCACATGCTAAAATAACTAGAAATAAAATCATCGCTCACAAAAAAGATATGAAACTTATAAAGTGTATAACAAATCTTTAAAAGCAATCAAAATCATTTAACAACTATAGTTACACTGATAATGAAATGACCAGAAAAAACAATACTTGGCTTTTTTAAAAGTGAGAAACTAATTTATAGATATTTTAAAACTTAGATTTAATACCGAATGTGGTATAACAGAGTTCTATTTCGTGCACCTGAGATCTTTTTATTTGTTAAATTATGCTTTGATTTCTTTTTCTGTTTAAGAATTCATGTTGTAAATTATTCTAAGTTCAGGTACTTTTTACTAGCTATTGGTGCATAAATTGATATATGAATTTCATTTTTGACTGATAGAACGTAATACACACAATAATTTAGAGATAAATGCCCTGCAAAGTACTTTATGCTCTTTCTACTACACTCCATATGTCTCCTTCAGAATATAATAATAGTACTTATATTTCCAAAAGTGCATAATTATTGTACTTAAAACTAAACCCTGCATCTAAAAATACTCCTCCATAATTAGTGCTATTTTCAAATTGTGTACTTGGCCTTTTGCTAAAATCTCCAAAATTTGCAACTCCATCCACACCTGCTATTATTTTGACTTTATTATATGCCCAATGATGAGCTGATCTTTCCCATTCCCTGATTTCACACATATCACAACCTTCAATCTGAACAAAATCATACTCTATAAAAAAGAATGTAGACCTTAACACTCTACAATGAGCTTTGCCTCCGATATTGTATTTAATACCACATTCTGCAGCCTTCTGTCGGAAAAAATCAACTACTGCACTATGTTGCAGTCTATAATCATTATCAATTAAAATAATTCCGCTTATAGTTATGTTGTTTGCTCTACTTACAGCCTTTTTAAAGCATTCAATAGGTCTATATTGATTCCATATTTCTTCTAAATTACTTATGTCGAGATCGTAATATAGGTATTTTGGAACTTGTATATATATTTCTTTACCTTTCTCAAAGCACTCTTTTAAACCTGCAATGAAACTAAGGCAATTTTTCATAAGCACTGGCATTTCAACCAGTTTACATTTTTCTTCAGATAGTAGGCTAACTTCGCTACCTAAATAAAATTGCTCAATAGAGATAACTCTGATATTTTCTGACATGCACAACTCCTGTAAACTGAATTTTCTATCAAAATTAAAATCATCGTACTCCAAATAAATTTGCATGTTTTTTGTATTTAATAACTCTTTTGCTTGATAATCTGGTATATCTTGTTTTAAAATCCAATTATTCACACGCCTTACTACTGGTATAATTGTAGTAGTTGTAGTCTTTATATAAGTAAGTGGTTCAACGTGTGAAATATAATCTGTTATAGTATAAAGAATTTCAGTTTCAAAAGGCCGAGTTACCGTATATTTTAAATCCCCTTTTTTTTTTATAGCTTCTATGCATGTATAACTATATGATTCAACTCTCTGATCTGGGATATGGCGAGTTTCTGTAGTTAGTTCTACTTTAATGACTTCTGATTCTGTAATTTTTGGCGTCATAAGCTCTAGCTTGTTTGTAACCGTAGATGTTAATGTGATATTGACCACCTTTGCTAACTTTGCTCTTACCGTTTTACCTATAATATTTTGAGTAGTTTCACGCGGATAATTGGTTACCCTATATTCTACTATTTCATCACTTGTTGGTTTTATTGTACAATTGATTAGTCTTTTTACAACTATTGGAATAACCGAATATTCTGTGGTTGTAAATTTTGGAGTTGAATTTTTCGCCATAACTGGGATTTGAGGTAGCATAAACCTTGGAATTTGCCTGATCGTCTTTGTTTTTGTTTCTGTAATTACTAATGGTGGTGTGCTCTGGAGAGCTATTTTCGTAGTTAAGTCAACAATAAGCTTTTCCGTATAAACTGTTAACGTGTTTGGTGATAATTTATTAACAAACGTAGATCTAATACACTCAAAGCTTATGTTGGAATAGGTCGGAGTAAAAGAGTATTGACTCAGTATAAGTTTTGCTGCAATAACGCCCTTGTTTGCAGACCTGTTACTATAGTCAACCAAAATAATTTGAACAACTGTAGTTGTTGATGTATGAGTTATTGTAATTGGTGAAGCTGGTGTAGCCGTAGTTTCAAGAGTAATATTATCAGTATGTGATATTGGTTCTTGAATGGTAATTATTGTAGCTCTCAAATCTTTGGTGTCTTGAGGGCATTCGTATTCAAAAGAATCAACAACTTTAGCTAACAATGTACTGGTTTCAGTACTTACTGATTCGATTGATATATTAGAATTCTTATTTTCACTTGGAGGATCGAAATTAATCCCATTTATATTGATCAGAAACAAGCTAATTATGTTTAGTACAAAACTTATTAGAGTAGGAAAGATTCTCATTTTAGGTATTATAATAGATAAAATGCTACGTTTATGTTATATATACTATCCTATAGTTGAATTATAGCCTAATACACTGAGTAAGGTTTTAACCACAGGAGCTTATATTAATAGCAATAAATATAATAGGCTTTGAAAGCCCTATTGCTACACAAACGCTAAAGTTTGACAATTATGAGGTTAGTACTACACCTGAAGGTTCTACCTGTTGCTATTTGAGGTATGATATTATGATAAAGTAAAATTTCATTTTTTTATAATTAAAGCTACACATCCTAGCTTTTCAAGATCTAACATATACTGAAAGTTAGTATCAATCAATTTTTTTTCCTAGCACAATATTAATATTAAATTTCCTAAGCAATAATCTTGAACCACTGTGGCCCAACCAAAGTTCAACTTCAAGCTTTCATGTATAAATTTGAAGCTTATTTTTGATTCAGTTTTTTATGTTTAAAAGAGCGAAATATGATTAACAATGTGGTATTAAATTTTGAGAAATGACTAAGATTGCAAGATTGCACTCAAAACATGTATTATAAAATAAAAATCCAAATCTACACAAAGCAAATAAATCGAATAAACACACCCCTTTCTTATTTGATTTCAATACATAAAGCAAATGTAAAGGTAAAAATTAAAAATTCTTGAAGCTATATTTAATCAGTAGCAGGCGACTTATTTTAAGCTCCAAATATAAAAGCAATAGAATAAAATAGTTCAATTCGAATTATAAAAGAAAATATAGATATACTATATTTCATTGTCAGGGCACTCGCTGTTTTTGTTATTTTTTGATTACAGGTTATTGTTCTAACAATTTTTTTCTTGAAATTTTTAAATTGGAGAGGCAAACTCTAATAAACTAGTTTTGAACTCTTTTAGGTTTAAAAGTACCCTTTCGGATAGTAGGCTGCCCAATATTCTATTCTTTTCTTTTGTTAAATCAATATTTTACTAACCTTTGCTCACTTTTCATATTCAGTTACCCATTAATATGTATGCTATTAAATTTTTATACTTTTACTAGTTTGTAAAAGTTATATTTCCGGCTTAGATACAAGTGATATAATAAGTATCGAAATTTTGTTTACATGATACAACATAATTCATGAAACCTATTTCCTACATGTAAAAAGGCTATTTTTAAAGCTCATATATATTGCAAATCACTGTTGTTTCATAAAGATTGAAAGTTTTTTGTTTTTCTATTAAATTAAGGTCAAGTGGTTTATTTATGCCTTACTTAGGTAGTAAATCTAGGTTTAAAAAGTGACCTTTTTTTAAATTACCTTTCATATATTTTTCCGCAGGAATGTTCATAAAGGTAATCCAATTTATATTAAACTAACTAAACTCAGCAACAAATAATTTTCTGTAAAGGTTTATGTCAATTAGCCAAAAAGACTTAATAAGTTTCTTCTACTAAAAACATTGAATAGTTTAATTGGCGTCATACTATACCATGTTTTAAAAGTAGCAAGCCAGTCTTTAACACTTTAATTGGGTATTTCCACATAGTAGAGAATATAAAAAAAGCTTTTGATTACATTTTATTGAAAAATATTTTTTAAATAGGCCAATTTCTATAAGAGAATTCATATTGCACTTTTCAGCCTCAAAAAGCAAAATATCAATAATGAAAATCTGATACTTCAATTTCAACAAAAAATAATTTGACACTGTCGCCTGCTATATCTTTATCTAAAATCCAACTAAAAAAAATTGAATAGCTTTTAAATGATGGTTATAGTTTTAATGTGTTTATATCTTCATGTATTCAAAAAACCAGGATATTCATGTCGTTCCTTTGAAAATTAAAAAAAAAGGGTATTCGAAAACTGATTTTACTCTAAAAATATACTCACTAAATGATTAAAACTAAATATCGTTGTTTACTCATTATAGAAAAACCCACTGAAGCTCGACAATGAGGCCAACGTACGCCTCAACAGAATAGCAAAATCTTTATCTTTTTCTTCATAATATGGACTTATACTTGCATATAAACCATACGTTTCATTTCTCTTTTTTCCATAAAGTCTTGCCCATTTAAGCCAATTTTTTGCATACTTGAGAAAATCTCCTTCAATTTCCAGTAATTTAGTTTCCTCCATCCCAATGTCAACAAAAAACCCATTGATCCCTGAATTAGGATCTAAGATATTTACATCTGTATCCTTATCAACAAAAGCCATAATAAGTGGCTTTCCCAGCCTACTTGACAAACTCTTCATAAGGGTTCCCATATGACTATTTTTTCCATTGATAACAAACCCGTCAGCTTTTGCTCCTCCTAATACGTTTATTTCCCCTATGATTTTGTTTGTAACTAATGCTTCATTAGGATTGCCAAAGAGTTTTAGCAAGTATTTTGCTGCTTTTTCCTCTTTAGTTTCTTCTATTTCCTTTTTGACCGATACTAAAACCCGAACTTCTAATTTTTGGCACAGCTCAATTTCTTCTTTTACACCATTGCATTGTATATTCGCATCAGTATCATTCTTATCGCAAGTTAATATATACATTAAGCTTGAATCATCTCTAGTTGGAAATGGTATAACAACATGCGAAGTTCTTTTTTGGTGAGTCTTGCAAAATTCTCCAAGTGTACTATTACTACTTTTCTTTTCCCAAGTCAATATATCTTTTGTATGACGAAAGGCTAAAACTTCAATAATTTCAAAAAAGCTTCCCAAAAAAATTACTATCAGTACACTTATAAACTTTTCAAATGAAACCATTTTTTGATCTCTGATAAATATCAATTGGCAGGAAAATATTTGCTCTAATTATATTTCTTACCTTAAAAATGAACCATATTTATAGATCAAATAAAATCTCTGCTGATTCAAATCTAACCCAAGCTTTTATAGGTGTTTTAAAATTCATTATGTTGTAGGTGCTTGTTTTTTGCTTTTCTGTTAGTCAGTAACTAATTTTCTCGTTTATTGTAAAACAAAAATACCGCTCTGCAACCTTCGTTCTATTGTAACAAAAAAACCTTGTTGTAACACTGTCATTTTTCTTGAACAAAAAACATATCTTTCTTATTTTAGCTTCTGTTGTAGTGTTGTGATCAACATCTCTTGAATACCTATGCACTCTATATTTATAACTAAAGCATAGGTTTTATCGAACTGTTTTACCATAGAATTTGCCGTTTTTTTAATTGAGTTCTTGATACACTTTCTGATATCTACTTGTGTATTTTTAAATTTTGAAAATTGATTTTCATATCATATACATTGCCGGCTTTAGGAAACTTAATATTTTTCACTTTTTATCAAAAACTTGTTAATTAATGAACTATATATATATATCAAATATTCATGTATTTCTTATAAAACGACTTTTAGAAAAATGCACCCAAGTAGTATTTATCTCTAGTTGTATATATTAATTGCTGGTTCTGAAGTTGAAAGCCAAAATTATACATCAATATATTCTTACCCAAAATTGATTAGTTGCATCATGTGGAGTTCTTCAGAGGCTACTAGAAAGACTTTATTTTTATTTTTGAAACTTGTTGACTTTTATGGTGTTCTACCAGTTTCTGAGTCAGAAAATTGCTCTAAACCTTTTGAAAAAGGCTACTATTTTTTTTCTATATCATTAGGTTGTTTAATGTTATAAAACTCAGAATCTACTAAAATGCCAGCAGGGGGGATTAATATATTTATAGTTGAAAATAAAAACACTATCCAAAATAATATACCAATAGCATAATATAATTAATTAAAGAGATGCAGAGAATTTAAAATGAATGAATCTAAGAGAAAAAGTTTATTATTAGATAAGGTTATTAATATCTCTCTGGTAAATTGAAAACAATAGGAGGTATTGGCTACTTTAAGAAATTTTCAACACACAAACTGCATCCAGAAGTTGTTTGAACCGACCAAAAGTACTAAATGTCGTTGGTGAAAAGAATTGAATCCTCTTATTTATATTGTTTTTTAAAAATAGGCTTTAATGAGATACAATGGTTTTTTATCTATTTAACTTAAACTCGCCTTCTCTTTTTCAAATTTTTTTTACTTGATAAAAATTTAAAATCCAGGTTTCTTTAAATAAAAATATTATTTAATGTGTATGAGTATACTATTTTAAAAAACCATGTATTGTATAATAGAGTAGTGTTTTATTTATTTTCAAAATTACAACCATATTCTTTTAATATCAACAAATAATTTAAATAGTTTGCTTCACAAAATGACTTGATGGCTTAAATATTGTAGTATCATTTTTATTTTTATTAAGGCCTCAAACTCTATTGTGGTTCAGCTTTAAGAGTATTTTAACTTGAAATAATATATTTAAAAAATTGGTTAAGAATAATCTTTCTTTTCATTTTTAAAAAATAAAAGGTATTAAGCACCTAACTTAAAAAACAATCCTTTTACTGTATTCTTATTGTTGAATGACTTTTAATTTTTTACATAAATTCTAACCTTTCATAAGTATTATTAAAGGTTAGAATAACAAATTTATGATCATACTGTTTTTTTGGCAGTAGTAACAAAATACGACTAGCCAAACACTAATAAAACAATTATTTAAACATAATCTGAAAATAAAGTTCAAAGTTGACTACTAATCTTTATCTTACTAATAGACATATCTTATGAAGTTTAATCTTCAGCTTTAACACCAAAAAACCTTTAAATAAAGATCATACCCCTGTTTTTTTTTATTTTATTATAAAAATAGTATATAAAGCACAAACTTTCCTTTCCCTTTAAATAAGTTTAGTTCAAACAATTTTAGTTAGCATCAAAAAAATTAAAAATAGCCAAAAGTATAATAATTGACATCTGCAAAGTAAGCACCCGCAAAGTTTTTCTTCTCAGAGAGCTTTTCATATAGTTTTGCCAACTCCTCCATTTCTAACATTTCATTTTTAGGTGTATTGAAAAAAGGCAAAAGTTTTATTGATTTTCGAGGCAGCAGACTGAATTGGAGAGCAAACTCATTCCAATCATTGATGTATTCTGTAATTAATTTTTTTGATACATCTGAAAAATAAAAAAATGTGTCTATAGCATCATTTTGTTAAGCTTCTTTACTCGATGTATACGAAACGGGTAATATAATGTTTAAAGAAGGTCCTCCGATTATTTTCAAGCCTCATGCATATTGTAGTAAGTTTTCGGTCAGTGAATACCCATCAAATGATACATCTCCAAATACTCTATTTATTTTTGGTCCATCCTTTTTAAGATCACCAAACTCGCTAAGAATATCTTTTGCAAAAGTTTCAGAATTATTTCCCAAAAGCAATGACAAGATCACTTTTTTGTTGTTTTGCTTACAAAATTTTATTTCATATCCATGACTTTCGATAGTGAAAGAAGACCAGTTGCTTACAGATCTCTTCAATACCAACTCCAAATTCTTCTGGGCTCCAATATATATAGTTACTCACATTCTATACTTCACTATTAGTTTTAGTAGCTGCCTGAACTTCCTTCAGCAAAACCCCCAATGCGATAAATACCAAACTTATAAAACAATTATATAAATACATCTTGAATAACTGCTTTTTTCAACTGAGAAAACTAGCTATTATTATATATATATACTTTCAATGACTAAAAAAACTTTTTTATCAGTAGAGGATATAAAATATTAAGTTTAAAACAGCATTTACTCCTAAACAAATTAAAAAAAACAGTTTTAAAACTTAGATAATTCATTGTTGTGCAACTTTTCTGTTTTATTAGCCGAAATATATTCTCGTTTATAGTAGGAGCTGCCAATTTATCCTGCAAATAACTGAAACTAAAATATGGTATCTTTATTTCTAATCCAAAAGCTTCAATGACTAGAAAATCCATTTTTTGCAGGTTTTAAACATTACTATTTCAATACTTATAGAATTTTTATTTGCAACTCGAGATAGTTCTTTTACATTTTTACTCAAAACGTTTTAGGTTTTTGACCTCAGGGATATCAAACTGCCTTAAAATATCTTTATATTCTTTAAATTTATTTTTTGACTTTTCCCTAAAGCACTAATTCACTTTTCGAATTAATTAGTGCGTTTTTTTTTCTAATAAACTCTCACGAGCAAATATGAACTTTAAATACATATTCTTCACAAATCAAAACTATAGATCATTTATAGTTTTTAAGTATTATTTACTATTTTATTTTCATAAACAGTTTTAATATCCAGATATTTATTTCGATCTTCGATTATGAAGTATTTAGGTATTTTAATTTTGTGCTTTTGACAAGATGCTTAATTAATTATCCTGTTTTTACTAGGGGATAGTATCCGTCACATACATAAAACTTTTTTTGAGGCTGAAAAAAAACATCAGTATATCAAACCTTCCCAACTAGACGAATAAATATTTCAACAATTTTTAAATATGAAATCTCATTACACTTTAAAAGATTTTAGTTAAAAACCGAAAATCATTTCTTGCCAAAAGCATTTTCAGTTTTAGCTATTTTTATAAAAAAGATTGCCCAAAACAAATTTATACTAATTAATATCAGATTTTCGGCTTTTTGTTTTTGGCTTCTTAGGAAGCTAAAAATAATTTATATGAAAGTTTTTCACCGGAGAGAGACTTTAATAACTATTTGATCTATTAATCTGGCTAAAGAATACTCTTGAATTTAATTCGGAATTTTATCCAAATATTACATGATTAAAACTTTTGCATATGACAAGGAAGAGCTGAACTTTTATCGTCACTATCCTTTATTTTTTAAAACTTTTCTTCCATATAATATATTTTTAGGAGCCACCTATAATTAGCTCTCAGGTTGATAAGATAAAAAACTAGGATCTGAATTCATATTATTGAAACTATAGGCATCTTATAAAACTCAAAATTATTTGATAAAAAGCTATACTATTAAAATAACAATTTAAAACATTACAGAATGAATTACATACAGCTTTTTTTAGATAATTTAATAGTAGTTTAAAGCTTTCAAATATACAAATTTAACCAAAGCGAATAAAAAAAAACACATATTTTCATAAAAATATGAACTGTTAAAAAAATCGAACTGTGTATTATACTTGATTTATTTATACTTTGAAATATTTGAGCATTTCATTTTACCATTTAGTTTAATTTTAATACTTACCAAACTACTCTTCTTTTAAAATGATAATTTTGATTATTAATATATTTTCATTTACAATGTTTTTATGCAATTTTAATATATGGCTTTTTTATTTTGAGTAACAATAAACTTTAAAAAATCTATTCTCTTTTGTTGATAGAATAATTTAAAGTAAAAGTCTTTTTACTATTATTGGGTTATAAATAAACATATTTGAGTTTATTTAGTTCAATGAAGACTGTGTTTCAATAAATTTTTAATAGTACTTGGTTAAATATGACCATTTTTCTTGCTATTTACTACAGATATCAAAGATCATACAGTGATTAAATGAACCTCGAGATTTTTCTTAGCTTGTTTTCTAATATCAAATAATAAAACTATAAATTAATGAACTTCTGATTTTTTTGAAATTTGTTACCTAGATACAACAAAAAGTGTAAGCTATTCACACGGTAAAATTTAAATTTTTCAACGGGGAATAAAAATAAACTCATTTTTAGCAGATACATTCAATATATAGGATTATTTTTCCTATAACACCCTATTTCAATTTTAACAATCTCAGTTTTTTGTGAATATAGTGTCCTTAAAGCTTTAGTAGACTTATTAGCTCTTATAATGATATCGAGATTGAAAAAAAATTGGCCTACCAGAAAGAAGTTTTAGATTTAATAAAAAAGTTCAACATTGAAATCAAAACGCTCAAAAACAATCGATGGTAAGATTATTTAAATAGAATATTACAATAATAAAATATCTATTTCAAAAAAGATTGAACAGTCTTGATAGTATTTTTCTTCATAGATTTTTAATCATTATGATTCAACATCTTTAAATATTGAAGCTTACATTGTGGGGAGTATTTTTTATGTAAATTTTAATTTGATTATAAAGAGAGCACGGTGAAGTCAATTCATACTTTGCTCTTTTTTTCTCGCTATCTTTATTCGTTTTTGAAAATCTAGAACTATTAAGTCTTTTGGTATTATAAGGGCCCATGGGTTTTCAGTTTGAAAAGTTCTGGTAGCACTCAAGAGCAATTTAAGAATTAGAAATTTAAAAAAGCCTTAAATATATATCACCAAATAATATTTTACATGAAACAATACATATTCCAAATTTTTACTTTTTTTATAAATTTTATAATATAATGAAAACTATCAATGATATCAAATCTTCTAAATTATGAATGTCTTTCACTTTTCTATTAGGCTTCATGACTACAAGAAGCAAGAGGTCAATACCTAATCTGTGGTAACTTTCAAACTCTTTTATTGTCTTGGCTCATATTTTTATATGTTTTACTTTAAGCTTTTTGTTCTCAATTAAATTAGTAGTGACATTACACCAAAAAGAAATTAGAGAATAACTTTTGCAATACCAATAGCATCTATTCATGTTTTTAAGAGATAATTACCATTGAATCCCAAAAGTTTTTATAGAGATTGAATGTAAAACTGAATAAAAAATATATATCTGGACAAGCATTTGGAGTATTCCTTTTTGATAAATACTTTACTGAAAAATCAATACAAGCTTTAATTTTTTACAAATTTTTTTCAACAGTTTTTTTTGTCTACAATAATATAAATAAACTTTTTAGCCTTTTAAGATAGCTTTTTCGATGGGCAACTACAATGATACATGTTTACTATATTTTCATGAACAGTATTTAGAAAATGCCATTAGATTGAGTCTTGTTTGCTTCCTGTTTATTAAAGCAAAAATATACTGTCCTTATTTGCTAGTTTGTATTAAATTTTCAATACACTGCTCTAAAAATGCGATTCTAAATTGAAGACTTTTTATAATTATGAATGATAAGTATAATTTTTGTAAATATGATAATTTTTAGTTATCAAGGATGGTCATTTTCTTTATTCAGCCCAGTATGTAAAAAAACTTATTAATTAAATATAAATGTTTTTGAATGAAAGACAGAACCAATTACTTGCCATGAAATAAAATAACAAGCTCGTTTAAATTGATTTCTAAACTTGCTTGAAAAATAAATAGTATTGAAAGACAAATGAAAATATTTCTAGTCTTTTTCCTGCACTCTACTCTGTTAGCAATATATACAAAACTTATTAAACACGCTAAGCCAGATGAGACCCTGAGTAGTTTTTTTTTTTTCTGGAAATTTATAACTTGCTTAGACTATATAAATGAAAGTTTTGGTACCTGTTATTATATTGGATTCTATTTATTTACGCTTAGTTAAGCTCTTGGCTTTTTCAAATTCTAATAAAGATAATACCCTAGTAACAAAAAACTTAAATACACTACTAAACAGAGGATCTATCCTTTTTGTTAGCCTAAGTTTAATATTTTGAAAGAGTATTTAGCAACTAGTTGCTGTCTCAAACTTAGTAACGCATAGTATACTTTATAATAAATTCTGACAGGGCACCTATTACATTCAGTATTTTAGACTAAAAAAGATCAAAAAAGTCTTTCAAATTAGAACAGCTTTTGATGATTTGGTTTTTGACTTAAAATCCATATCATGTACCAGCAATTAGAAAAGCGAAAAACTTTTGAAGAAAAATTACAAATAGCTTGATCAAAAGGCAATTTTTACAGCAACAGTGGTTATATAGAACTTTATATAAGAACATTTGACTTCTAAACATGTAAATATGATTTTTCACTTAGCTTGCTAACTAATTACAGAAAAGAGACAGGTTTACTGCTTTTTTTATCTATATAAACTTATGCTGTGACACATGTTTACAGAGTTAAATTTAAATTGAAACTTATCATTTGCTTTAAAAAAAATTGTGCTAATTTGGCTTAACGAACTAACTTACATTTCAATTCACATTGACTTTCCGACAAACGAAAGAAAAAAATTCGAGGAATTGGACTTTTAGTACAAAATTCATGATATTATCCAATAAATTGACTCCATTAGTCCATTGATGCCAACTTAATAATGATTTTCGACATTAAGAATATACGTAGAATTTTACTTCAAAATAGATATGTTAAAAAAATTACGGGCTGTACCGCTTTTGATTTAAGTCATTAGTGCTTCTACCAAAGATATTTATAATTATATCTGTTGGTAGATATTGCAAACTACGTCAGTATTTTAAAAAATATATATATGCGAGCCGTGATATGATAAAGCATCACATGGTGTTTTGTAACTAACATCCATACAATAACTTTAAAATTGGTGACTTTGGGAGGTTATTATAGCTTAACTATTTCATTTTTGCTTATCATTACATGAACTTTCAAAAAAAGCTAAATCGTTGAGTCTTTCATTAAGCAATTTATTTACAGTTTGATGAGAGTATATTTGAGTAATTGACTAATCAGTAAATTCTGCTGCTTAAAGTTATTTTTATAGTTTCAAATTTCATTAAAGCCACAGATTGATAGGAGCTTATGTAGCATGAGAACTTCAGTATCCATATTTTTAGGGAACACCAGTGTCTAAAAGAGGAAAGGCTCTACCCAAATTTCATTTGGAGAGCTATCATTTGGCAAACTATTTCTCCTTTTCGATTCATAATATGTATTATAAAGCCACATCCTAGGGCAAAAAAAGATTCAGATTATGAATTGCGCTAGTAGTATTTTTTTAGCATAAAATGATTTAGTATTCATGTTAGCCTTTAAAGAATAACTCAGAGAAGTGTGGTTGAATAAAACGAGTAATAAAATTAATAAAATTATTTCTGTTTTGTGACACGTGCCCTCAATTTCACCCCAGACTCTAAATTGTAGAGAAAAAAATATTTGCATGTAGTGACATGTAGAGATTTCCTGCAGGGGATTAACCGTGACAGAACATAAAAAGAGAATAAATGGATGTGACTTAATTCGATCGCCGAAAACAAAAGTCTTAAAATCGCGCAGTGATGTAAAGAATATTGTTTAAATTACTTTTTCTAGAATCACTACACGGTTTATGATCTCTTATTATAATAGGATCTTGAATATTTCAATCAAAAAATCAGACTAGCATAAAATGACTTGTACATTAATCTTACCAATTTATTCAAGATCTATTTTTGCCATTTTCTTATACCGTGAACGTCATATTAATATGCACTAGAAATTTGCACTACTCTACTTTCGTATATTGTAAAATGAAATCTGTGGGCTTAGTTGAATAAGACAATAGAGCAAGAGACACGAGGCATATTGCCTAGCAATTTTTGGCTTACAGATGAATTGACGCTACTTCAGATTTTATTTTTAAATTGAAGCGCTGATCCTATACGCTTTTCAAATATTCCTTTGGTGTGCGGACATTCACTCGACTCACTTTGTGGTTAGTAGAGTAGTATATACGCACTATGCTTTTTAAAGGTGCTTTCTAAAGAATTAATAACCTAAGATTAGACTTTCATAAGCAAAGCTATTTACATTACACAGAGATTCGTCTTCGAAGTTGCTGTATTTTTTGATAAAGTCGATTTAATAGATATAAAGTAAAGTTTTTTTGTAAATTAATACCAATGCATGAAGATTTTAATTTCATCCTATAATATTTTTTGGGACCGAAATACAAAGCAAAACTGTGTATTTGTGACTATTATTCACTTCATCTTGAACTTCAAAAATTTTGATATATAGTAAAAACAAACTTTTTCAGAGGATGAGACAAATAGCTTATGTCAGCTTATACCAATGCATATGATTATTCTTTATTTGGGTTGCAATACGATTAATATTTTTAGCAAATAACAGACTTCTAACCATTAAAATACACGAATTCATGTTCAATCTGCCAGATTCTTAAAGCAAATTTCAAAATGTATATTTGTTGATATACCGTGTGGCTTTCTGCTTATGCAAACAGTCTTAATATGGATTTTGGATACCTTATTTGTATAGTAAAGTGGAAACTGTATGTGTTGTTATTTGGACAATATGTCTATGCTGGTTAAATTTTAATTAGCTTTTGCTATATTTGAAATTGAAATTTATAATTCCAGTATTGAATATAAATAGTGATAGTTGTCCTCTATCACTATTTCAAAATACCATCCAACAATCCAAAATGAAGTCAACCATCTTCGGATTAGCCACTTTCGCTACAATTATATCAGCACTCGCTCCCTCGCCTGCTCCAGCTGAGAAGAAAACTCTTCAATTTTGGAAAAGAGCGTCAGAACAAATAAATGCTGCTGCTGAAACTTCAGTCAGACCTGGTGTTACTGGTTACCCTACTACTGTTACTTTTGTTTCTGACGGAATGACTAAAACTGAAACTAGATTCATTTATTCAAGTTGCAATAATGGGGTATGTATTACATCTTCAACCACTTTGTACACTACCTTCCCTACATCTTCTACCACTGAGCCTGAAACTACTACTGAGCCTGAGACATCAACTGAGCCTGAGTCGACCTCTGAACCTGAGACATCAACTGAGCCTGAGTCGACCTCTGAACCTGAGTCGACCTCTGAACCTGA
>BCGE01000005.1:1023273-1447373 GCA_001599155.1 Wickerhamia fluorescens | reverse complement strand
ACTGAAAAGCCTAACTCTACTGAGAAGCCTAACTCGACTGAGAGGCCCAACTCTACTGCTCCTCAATTCAGTACTACAATTGTCACAGAAACCAAATGCAACAATGAAGTTTGCTCAGAAATTCCTGTGACAACAGGTGTGACTGTGGTAACCACTGACAATACTGTGTACACAACTTATTGTCCTATACCAACTGAATCTAAACCAGAGAATACATTAGCCAGTGTCTCTACCGTTTCTAGTGAGCCTACATACCCAGCTGTTTCATCTATTCAGGAAGGTTTTGGTTCATCCCTTAGATATTCTGTTGGTGTCGTGTTTTTTGGATTTGCAGCTTTTTTGCTTTAGTTTGATAAGTTTAAAATGTGATATATACCCCAATTTTGAATAAATAAGTTATAGCAAAGCCTTTATTTAGAGAGCATCTTTAATCCTTTTATTCATAGTTTTGATAGAAGAATATTATTAAAAAAGTCATCAACATACCATTGCTTAATAATAATTTGTTAAAGTCAATATTTTTGAAAAAATTTCTTATCCTTAATTTTTCCTATTTCTACATATTTTCACAGCGATATATGGGATTCAGTCGCCTAAATTAATTAAATAAGCTAAGTTCTTTACTACTATAGGCATACAGATATTTAAGCGAGGAACAGGTTTTTTGTAGTGTTAGTTAGTGAAAATATTCCTACATAAATGAATTTACTATCCCTTCAAATTTGTATTGAGAAGATCAATGTTTTTGTTTAATATGTTTTGTGAACATTTATTAAAGTTGGCCTAGTTTTCAAATCATCATATCAGGATATAGAGTTTATAAATTATGTAATCAGAAAATATTTCTGTAGATAATGCATACTGCTAAAAGAATAAAATTACAACCTTTAAACTTTCAAATTTTTCTTGGTTAGATCAAAAACTGTCAAACTATACCTCAAATTGTAAGTCTGATAAAGATTGGTACTTAATTGGTTTTTTGGACCTTTTTAAAATAAAAATTTTGATGTAATTTTTCATTAGATTTAGTCTTCCGTCTCATCTAATTTGTTTTTTAAGCACAATTTGCAAAAAAATGCCAATTCTTTCAGGTAAATACTCGAGTTTTAACGGCAAGTTTTCAAATTAAACAGGGTTTCTACAATATCTATGAAGTTATTATCTAACTTCAAGGGAAATTTTTGAGGTAAAATCTCGCATATAATTCTACTTAAAGCTTATTAATAACTTAACAAAAAACAAATTAGATAGTTCCACTTTAGTTTTTGAATACGATACCAAATCTGGTACAATAACGTGTCTCTTTGTATTCTTTTTAACATGAATTCAGGTTAGTTAGTGAGTTACAGTATAGTGTAAATATTTTGGAGGACTGAAACCAAAAGCAACTTTTATGAATGAGTGTTTTGCTACTTGATAATCAATATATAAGATTTTGAGATTTTTGGTTAATGAGTGTCTGGTTGTTTAGTTAATTGGTGTATTTTTTGATATTATGTGCCCACAATGGTCGCGAGCAGAATTTTGAAAGAACATAAACCTTGAGATTGGTTTATGCTGTTTCATTTCTGGTACGTGAAATCACTCTCAGAACTCATACGCCGCTCGAATTGGCATGAAAAAGCTTGAAAGTTTAGCACCAAATCTGGAGCAAAAGTTTTTAGATTCTTTTAGCGCACAGTTTATGTTATTGTTTTTGTTGCGAGCCTGTATATTTTTTTTGACTTGCACTTCGTTATATCTAAGGTTTAAAACAGGGTTCTCAGACTCACTGTCAATTTTCATCAATGCTTTGAATAAGCCGCGAATATAAACCATCCCCACAATCCTATCTGCCACAAAGTAAGTCAAGCCAAGAAAATCAACAACATCTTTGTCTTCTTGGTTAATAGTTGTTTCACCTAAGGTCCATTGCGATATACCATTAGGTATTAGTACACTTGGCTTGTCTTCAGGGCAAATATCATGTGGCCGGCTTGGAACATATCCTGGCACCTGTATATCAAGCGATGTGAAAGAGCTTATTTGACTTATAGTATACTTCTTTGAATCACTATCTTTGGATACCAAGACAAAATTGGGTCGATAAAACTTGGAACCACAACCACAATTGTTGATGTTAGCACGAGAAAAACCAATCCAAACTTCACGCTTTTTTTGTGCCAAAAAATTTAAAATATATCGAATTTGCAGTGTAGCAACAAGACCATTGCTTAATAAGTTGTTAATACTAACAAGCTCAGTGCCCCCCCGTAATGGTCCAGGATTTTGATTAAGTTGTATCAGATCATCCATTAAATAATCAACAGTACATAGCAATTTTGATTTTCCGTATGATTCTGCAACAGGGCACCGCAATATTTGTAAATTATACCAGCGAAATACCATGTATAAATATTTGTCATATTTGTATATGCTCTGGTCAACAAAACTTGTAAATGGAGTCCAGTTTTTTTGTTTTTCTATTAACTCTTTCCCTTCAATACCTAACTCCATTGTATGACAATACCGAACTTTGCGAGCTTTGTTTTTTGGTTCTAAAGCAGACAAGTATCGCCAATATAGAGGAATAAAATTTGATTTGCTATTGATCAGCATATGTCTCCAAGGGAAACATACAAACATTGATCGTGCTTCTTTTAATTCAACATTTTTGTTTTTCAAAGAATCACCGTCAGTATTTGAGAGTTTTTGATGTTTAGCATTGAACACAAAAATTGGCTCAGCATACCCCTTTGGGTTTTGTATCAAAAGTAAACGTGGATCTTCAGGTCCATAATAGCCAGCATTAGATTCTTGGGTATCGTGAAAAAACGGAACGGTCAAGAATCCTGGTGCGGTGAAAAGTGTGTATGCTGGTGATCCAAGCCAATGATGCAGATTTGTAGCCATAGCTTCTGATTCACTTGAGGGCAAGACTAAATCAACATCAAAAAGTTCGGTCCACTCTTCGTCAAATACTTGTACATATGAAAAGCTAAGCCTTGCCCGATCTTGTCTAGCCTCTGCGGAGTAAAACACCCTCGAAACCATATAATGAACACCATACTGTTCTAAATACACCGAAGACCCTGCGATCCTAAACCAGTATTTATCTATAGATTTTTCATTTAGTTGTTTTGATATAGGATTCTTTTGGAACATGTCTTTGAATTCAAGGAAATAATTGGAGGTGTAAAATCGCCAAACAACATCGGTCATATTGACAGGAAATAGTATAGGATCGGAAACCTCAACACTCATAATATTTTCTAATGGTTTACAACCGTCAAAATCAATATTGTGTTTGTCTTTTTGAGTAAATACCTTGAACGAAATCTGGTGATAATAGCAGTCAGTGGCAGTCGTAGAAAGTGGGATATATTGACAGTGTTTTGAATCATGATCTATAAAGTTACTCTCTATAGGGTAAGACGGCTGGTTTTTAGATATTTCAGATGAAAAGAATTGGTTATTCTTTTCATAATTGTCAAAAAAAGTATCTTGGTGCCTGGTTTTCAACCCATTAAACCGAACTATCATACAAGGTTCTTTGCTTGTACAGCATATCAGACTATCTAGCTTATGACTTGAATAGCAATTAGAAAGCGAGATTGACTTGTGTATTTGAAGCAGCTTCACATCGAACAGATAAGGGAATATAACCAATTTTTTGACTTTGGGTAAAGCACTGATTTTTACAATTTCCTTGATTTCCAACTTTTCCAGAACATACCCATTCCACCAGAAAGATAAGCCATTAATTAAACCATTATTCAGATAAAATGAAATGTTGAAAATTACCGTCAATGCAATTATCAACGACCACCTGAGAATAATTTTTCTCGACAAACGCATTACAACATCTGGTGATAGTAGAGTAGCCAATTTGTTCAATCTGAAATAATAGATTTCAAATCACGCAATCGACTCAACATTGTTTATAGAATTACCAGGATTTTTTGACTATTGCGACAAAATATATATATCTAGAGTAGTAATGTAAGATCCATCAAAAAAATCTATCTTGAACCGAGCAATCTCATTTACTGGTGGAATTAGCCAATCAAAAAGAGAGGCGGTGATCGAAAAAAACGTCAATATTGATTGCTCTGAAGGGGTAAGTTTTTCAATACTTCAGTTGACATAAAGAGTTTTAGGCTGGGGTATAAGAGTAATGTATAGTGATGAGAACTTATTTAGCATAGTTCATTTAGTTGCAAGAATGAAAAAGAAGCAAGCACCTTAGCTTTAAATAGTGTTCAAGGATAGCAAATGTGTTAATTTAAAGAGGGTTCACGGGGTCTATATCAAGCTTTTGATTTTTAGGAGCCATATTATAAAACTAAATATATTAAAACGATTGTAATTATCTGGTGTTTATTAATTAAGGTTATGAAGCTTGGGTTTTAAGCTAGTATATTTTTATCTTCCTATTCACTCAGTTTGAATCAATGTTGCTCTTGGTATATTAGATGAAGAGAGCTATAAAATGCTTTATCATTATAGCCACTTGATAGAGTGTTCTAAAACACACACTCCCTGAGAAATAAAACCTTAAGGTTTTAATAACTAAATAAAAAATATTTTCTCTCAAATCAACCATAAACCCTGTATATCAATCATATCGTTTATGCGTTATTAAGGTATTTAACAAGTTGTAAAAGTATAAACTTTATGGATAGTAGTGTGTATTAAAAAACAGTATTTATACCTACTTTTACACATGATTAACAAAAAACGTAGTAGATATCAAATCAATAGCTTTCAAAAATGCAATCTATAGCTCATATAGAGAAATATATTTGTGAATAAACTAATTATAAATAAAAGTCCATCGTTGCATTTAAAAATGATGTCGATATATATATATTGTAAATGAACTACACGAAATTTACCCTCAGAGAGAAGTTTTAAACAGTTTGATTAAATGATTTGAGCTTTGAAGGAGGGTTTTAGTGGCAAAAATAAAAATATATTGGTTTGCGTGCTATGTTAAATGGCGAAAAAGTATTTCTGTAAGGAAATATATAGTATGTTTTGTGTCTGGAAAAATTTTTTGAGTGAGCAATGAAATTAAATAGGTGGTAAGTTAGATTTTTTAAAAATATTTATGTTCTTGAGCTATATTAATTATTACCAGAAACTAGACTGGTATTATTATGGGCTATAAAAAAATACTTTAGGAACAAACGTTGCAAAAAACATATTTAGAAATGAATTAACGGTAAATTTTAAAACTCGAAAACTATTTTCTTGGTGTAAATGTTTTTCAAATGTCAATTAATCTTAGGAAATTGTTGATGACATAGTGTTCTCAGGTTAACTTGAAAAAATAAAAAAACGTTTTCATTGATGATTTCCCTAAAGGCTCTCAGTCCCTCAGTACAATATCTAGCACCTTTTATTGTTTCTGCTCTTTTAAAATACACTTTCTTAGATTCATTTCTTGTAGAACAGCTTTGAAATATTTTTTGCAGCCAATTGGTGACCTCAAATCTTTTTTCTTTGCTTTTAAGTACTCGCTATATGAACCTATATAAATATTTCTCTTCGTTTAACGTGCTGTGGCTGTGTATATAGGATAAGAGTCCAAAGAGAAACCATCCCTATTTTGCATGTAGTTTATAATTAGAAAAAGCATTCTTGTTTCAGGGCACAAATCACATAAAGCATCTTCTCTTGCTCGAAAAAACGATACTAGTCATTTGTTGAATTCGCCAGTGAACAATATCTTTCGAAACTTAAATATGGTTTTTAAACAAAGGTTTCTTAATAAATTTTCTAATTATAATACTTGTATTTCCAAGAATCCTTTGTTATAGAAAAAATACAACGAAAATAACAATGTTCTAAGTCCCCATAAAATACAGTAACTTCCTGGACTGTAATAAGCTTTGGAAAATTTCAAAAAACCAAAATAAACTAGAATGCATGGATTCGAATAGAATTAAAAACAAAACGTGGTCAAGTATTAAAAAGTGAAAAGGAAACTTCGGAGATAATACAATATATTTATGTACCATATTTCATAAATAATGTAAATTTGAGAAACTACTTGTATTATTAAACAAAGTATACAGTTAACACACAGCTATAGTAATGAGCTTAAAATTATTTTCATAAATGAAAGATAAATTTATTAGAAAAAATTAATTACAAAACACTAACAGTGAATATTTAGACATATTTTAATGTGTGCTTATAGTTTGCTGTAGCCAAATTTACTATTATTATTTCGAAATCTTTATTCAACAAAACGCTTTATTTTTTTATCTTAAAGCTTCTAAACATTTTTTTTTTGGTGAGTTAATTGTTTGGAATTATAATACCCTAGTAAAACATTTGATAGAAACGAAGAAAATAGAAAAACTTTATAGCTGTGGCGGTCTTGGTGGTAAAAAAAATACTTGAATAATTAATTGAACTATTTATGCTTTTTCATTTATCAAACATAAAAAATATAGAATATTGTTTAGTAAATTGAGAAACTTGCTGAGGTAATAAAAGTGTCAACAACTAAATTTAGCAAGAATAGAAAGAAAGGTATTATTCTGTAACTTGACAAAGCAGTGATAACTTTTACAGCTTAGAAACTTACCTTTTTTGATATTCCTACGTTATATAATAAATTGAAACAATTTTACTTTAACTATTTTGGTTTCTATCTTAATTAGATGTTCCCATGTTAAAATTTACCTTTTCAATAAATTTGTATATGAAAAATATAGTAATTTCAGTTTTAGATATTCTTGGAATTGCTTCTAACTTGAAGAATAAATTCTTCACACCATTTTCCTCCATAAAGCTAATATCAATTTTTTACAGAAAATAATTGTTTGGGTTTATTTAGTCATCTATTCAATGAGCTTAAAAAAGACCTTTGAGAAATGCCAAATGTTAATTAATAGTGATGAAAAATATGAATATTTTTATACTGCTTCCAAGGTTAATCAGGAAATTAATAAAACACAGGAAAAACTCTTTCTAGTGCTATAGTTTTGTAAAATATATGGTGTATATTTTTCTCGGAACAGTATTTTCTGAAGCACAAAATTCTGCAATGTAGAGTACTATATTACAACGATTTTGAACCTCAAACCTTAAATGTATAGCTTTATGGTTGATATAAAGTTGAAACGGTACTTCTCAAAACAGATTCTTCAAAAAAAAATTGAATCTAATGATATATAGCCTATTATTTTTGTTATTAACTGCTTTATGGCTTTTTTGGGGCTCTTTAAAATCTTTTTTACATTTCTGGATGTTCAACCAATACTAATATTTTCTCTTCATCGATAATAAAAAAGATATTCGTTTATAGTTTCTAGTTGCTCTTTTAAAAAGATTCTAGATGCTTTAGCTTCTGTACAAATTTGATTGATTCACTGTAACTGATTTAAGTGAAAATAATTATTATAAAGTATTAGGAAGCCTAATATTAGTTTTAAGTCATTTAAAAGATAAAAAAAGAATAATATTAATAACTTTATATAAATAATTACTATAATTTTATTGGCGACTTTTTGATTGTGATCAAATTAAAAATTGAAGGTTTTATGTATTTCTACCTATTAAAGTGGTGATTAAAAAAACATTATATCGTACAGTAAATAACTACTTTAATATGAGAGCAAATAAATATCGTGATTATGAATAGTATCAAACCATTAATAATATGCATTTTTTTATTAGAAGACTGGGGAATTTCGAAAAAAATAAAATTTCATGAACTTTATATCTCTGTAAATACAAGTTATAGATTTTAAAGTTTCACCAACTAAATTAAAAACAAACTTTTTTTTAACATGCCCTATAAAATTAGTTTTAGGCAAAATTTCAAATATCTTCTCATATTAAGGTGCTTTTAAAATGTTTTCAAATTAGTCGAGAATAGCCGATAAAATAAGGGCCTATCAACTGTAGAAAAGGGATTCTCCTATCAAATTATACACAGTTTGCAATTAATAAACGTCTTAGGTTTCTTTGTAAAAAAAATTAAATTATTAAACAGAGGCTACTTGTATTTAGTTTTGAATTATAGGTAAGAATTCGGAAAATATCTTTTACTATACTGCAACTTCAAGTTTGAAGCAATAAAATTTTCTGAAAAAGATTTATTTAGGTCAAAATTACCGCCGAAAGCAAATCTTCACATCTGATAAGAAAATATGATTTTCAGATGTTTAAAACTTCTTTAATCAAATATTTATTTTTATTTTTGCAACTGGTTACATAATGAGTAGCTCTAAAACTAGGGCATTTGTCGAATCTTCAAACATTGAAAGCATTTAAAATTTCGAAAGAAAAAATATTTTAGATATTTGGTAATAGGCCAAGTTCACTGGCTAATTAACTCATAATTGATGATTATGTTGTTACTTGAAAATTCATTACATTAAGCAGTATAATTTTTCTGATATTTAGGTTAATTGAAAATATAGTGTTAGTGACTAATTATTATAAGTAAAGATTTACTTCCGTAGATTTATTAAGTGATAATTTTAATGTGAGAAAGTTGCATTTATGGCTTCGAGTCCTGAATTTACAATTCCTTTTTGAAAAGTACTGGTGAGCATTTATGGCTGGTTTTACCACAGTTCTAAATAGCATTTTCGATTTAATCAATAGTCTCTTTTGTTTTACATTTGATATTGTCACACTTAGCTCATTAAATTGTTTTCGCAAAACTTAGTAGCCCTGATACTAGCAAATCCAATCACTTCTTTTCAAGACTCAAAGTTTGCTCCAAAGTTTTCCAACTAACTCAATACCTCAAACCATAAATAGTTTTGAATACAACAAACAATCTCATATAAAAAATTTACATCACCAGTACACAATTTTAAATTGAGATTTATAAGCCGAATCATTCGTTTGAATAAACCAAAATTTTGAAAATATGGATTATGTGTACTTATCCAGCAAGCAAATTAAAAAAAAGTGCTCACTTGGAGTCGCCATTCTACATGTTCCAAAACATTCAATTTTAATCTTTCAAAAAATAAATGAAACCGATATAACTTGTAACTTTTTTATAATAATATGAAATAAGTATATAATATTCTTGGTAAATGCTTTGGTAATTAAAAAAAAAAGGATTGTCTTTGACAATCCTCGGTACCTCGAAAAATTCTGTCATTTGTGAGAATTATTCGTCATAAAACGAAGCTATTAAGAAATATCATAAATAATTTAAAGTATCAGACACCACAATATTGTGTTAATAAGTTTATTATTTATTTTTAGGATATACAGGTTAAGACATTGATGTAGAAAAATTTTAAAGAAGTGCAATAAAAGGCAAGTAAAGAATACATATGAGTCTATACTTGGTAACTATATAATTAGGTATTTTACTTAAGATTTTGTTAAAATGAAGTGTGAAAGATACTATATACAGTCGTGGAAAGAGGATTATCAAGTAGTACGTCAAAATACACCATGTTGGCTAACAAATATACGTTTGGTAAAAAGTGGTAGCATTAAGAATTAACTATAGTTTTAGTGTTTGATTTATCTTTAGCAAAGAGTATATGGTGTATTGTAAATTTTGGTGTTTTTAAACAATTTAAACGAAAACTCTAACAAACGAATTCTAGTTTATCACAATCCTTGAAATGATATTGTACATGCTTTTTCATTTTTACAAATATAAACATAAAATGCTACCCAATTTTTCGGAGGCGTTTAAAAATGAATCACCACATTCAATTACTGTATAGAGAGAGTAGGGATTCGCTTTTTATATAAACTTAAAGTAAAATTTTAATAGTACTCAGCATTCTATTAAGGTTTTGTTACTGAAGTTAATATTAAAATGCCATATTTATTTTGATTTCATAAACTATCAACTTTTATATAGATATCAATCCCAAAATAGTAATTGAAAAGAGTGAATAATTACATTACTCAGTTCCAATAGTTGCAGATGAAAGAAAAGTATCCATATCATTCAAATATAATTATATCATACCCTAATTTAACCTATTCGGTTTCTGAAATTTTCGCCATGAAGTTTTCGCAATCTTTTAATCAACATTTTTGTGTAGATAAACTCCAATAACATTCTAAACTAAACCCTTGTCTTGAGCAATTTTTCGATTTTAAGTATTTATGTTGTGATTATGAAAAGAAAAAATCTGTCAAATAGCAAAATTTTGACAAGAAAAATTCAGAATAAAGTATAAGGCTGAATCAATTTTGCAATTTGCGCAGTGATATTGTCTTTACTAAATTTTTCAAAAATAAAAAAACTTGAACAAACCCTTCGCAACTTTAACTGTAGACCATAGCAAAATTATTCGTTTAAATTTAAAAGTTTTGAAAACTCTATCACATATTTTTTGCCTATACGAAGAATAATCATTATATTATGAATAACTTTGGTAAATGGAATAGAGTCAAATTACGCAACATTGGCCATTAAATGTTTAAAAAACTTGAAAAGGATTTTTTTCTCTTTCAGTAACTTCGACTACAATATTTTTTCAAGAAGAAAATCTATTGTTTTTAATTCTATATGAAATAGAAAAGTGACTAACAATTGTTCCTTCATTGAAGAATATAAACAATTGAAACATCAACAGTAAAGATTTCAGAATATTTTTGTGCGGATTGACTTTTGGTATTTAATATAGGGGTAAACTGTTTTAAGTACACGAAAACATTTTCTATTAAACTTGATCCTTAATAAAATAAAGTACAATTTTGAAAAGTGCACTGAATAAGCACTATTAGAATAAGGAAAGCCCAATTTCTTATATACCCGCGGAATAAAAGATAAAAAAATGAGTTTAAAGAATAGCGATTGTTAAATTTTAGTTAAAGATATATTTGAACATTTAAGTAATTTAACCAAAAAATTCATCATAAAGCGCAACTCTTCTACCACCTCTCATGAAAAAACCAAATAGTTCCAGTGCTTGAGGTGAAAAGTTAAATAAAAAAGCTACTGGAAAATTTTATGAAATCTTCTTTCAATTTATTTGACTAATTGTATCTTTTTAGCTGATTTTATGTTTTTATCCAATAGTATTTTTTGATCAATTTTATCTTTTTAATCAATTTTATCTTTTCAGTCAATAGGCATACAATTCACAAGACCAGGTTAATCTATTCCATCAACCTCCCCCACCAGTTTTCAGATCTTTTAAAAACCGCTTTCATTGGTCAAAATGTGCAGGTCATCAAGAATACAACTTCGCCCCAAAGAAGCAAATCCACACTGCGTCAGAATTTAAAAAAATTTCACCTGCAAAGACTTCTGACAATTGGTGTAAAGGCACCTTGCATGTTAAATAGCAAAACTTTTGCATCTATAAGCGACGTGTGATTTCCACACTTTTTTGTGTACTGAAAATATTAGTTAAATACACAGTTTAACATTCCGAAACTTATTTTGTATCATAAAGTGTAATTATTCAAACGAATTATGATCGTATCAAATTGCCTCTGGACTAAAGAAATCAACCTTTCGGCCCCGAAAACTTGCAACTAGATTTTGAGCCAGTGTCAAATATTGACGTGCCCAGTAATTTTACTATAATTATGAAAAAGAATATTCAATCTATGAGTCAAAGAACGCCTTTCTAGCCCGTTGGTTCTGTCAAGCACAATTTGGGCTGAATAATTTACACGAGCATCTAAAAATCATAAAAGCTCTACAACTTATACTAAAGTATTGGCTAATGTTTTAGAGTCCTGTCTTTGTACTTTTAAAGTGCTGAATACTCATAGGGCCCTTGGAACCATTTCCTTTTTGAGAAATTTCATAATAATTTTTTTTTTTTTCTCTAGCCAGTGTAGGGATTACAACTTAGTGATTGGCTATACTAAGGTCCGGCTCGGAAACAATAGATTGGGTAGTCAATGTCATTGAAGCTATCCATATTCCCTTCTTGTAAACTGCATTAATTAAGCCTGCTCTTGCAGGCATTGTCCTGCCTGCGCTCCAAAAATATCCTTATATTTAGTAGCGAAAAGCAGAGAAACACTCGATAATCTCGTCGGATCTATATGCACCAATTTATGGGTTTTAGCCAGTAAAGACGGCTGAATTTCCGGTTGCAACATAGAAATTGCTTCTGAATAAAGCTCTTTCGCATCAAGCCGCCTCGGATATTTACCTTTTTGGCTACTTACAACAGCTTTAATTAATTGATTAGAAACATTTCTCATTAGATTGTTGTCTTTGAAAAAGATCATGTTTAAAGGTATTTATATAGTAGCAATATTATCCTTCAATAAAACCTTTTAGTTGCAAAAAAATTAATATGCTTCTACTGCTCTGGTTTACTTTATTTTTACTAGGGGTTGTCAGTGCTAAAGGTGGCCTGGGTGCGCCATACCTGAAGACGGGAGAGATAGGTATAACTATGGCTGGTTGTGGAAGTGCCATTTCTAGTCTGGCGACCTTTTGTACTGGAAGGTCTCGTGGAGCAAGCTGTGCCTGTAAGAGTTCTGCCTTTCTAGCTACCCTTACTAGTTGCTTGGATATGCAAAAAAAGCTCACTAATCCTTACATTAATGAAATAATTAAAACCTGCCAAAAAACCAAGGTTAAAATGACCAAGAATGACGTGATGGACGCCCATGAAACCTGGAAGAACACTGCTGTAACTGTTAAAGAGATTCCTAACTTCAATAAGACCAAGGTACTCACTGTTCCAATTGTTCTCAACAAAACTGTTGTGGACAAGCATCAGGAGTCATACGAAATATTTTACGGTAATTATGACAATTCTATGTATTGGGGTAGTGGTGCATTGGGCTACTGGTTGCTTGTTTTAATAATAATAACTGTATGCAACTGGCTGAAAATCTTAGCACCCAAATTTGTTAGTCGTTGTACAGGACCCTTTGCTACTACATGGCGCAAATATGTTAGTACACCAGCATTAATTCGTCGTCGTCGTACTAATGAAGCTAAGTTTTTAACAGTTTTTGACTTTTTAGTGCCTACTCGTTTAGAGCTGTTAATTTTAATGGGGTTTGTTGGAATTACTATGATTGTATGTTCTATTCAAATCAGAGCCATTGATAATGATCCAACTTTTGACACAAAGCAATTGGCTCTTTTGAGATTAGTTGCTGTGCGTACTGGTATTGTTGGACTGTTACTTATGCCTCTTGTCATTTTATTTGCTGGTCGCAATAACTTTCTTCAATGGGTGACTCGTCTCAACTTTGCAACTTATATCTGTTTCCACCGTTGGCTCGCCAGAATTGCCGTGGGTTTAATTATTGTTCATTCAGCATGTTATGCTGCAAGTCTTGATATTCGGGGAAGACTTAAAGGTAATCTCAAAAAGCGCTACTTCTTGTATGGTGTTATTGGCACGTTTACAGGTATTGCAATTATGATGCAAGGAATGTTGTTTTTGCGTAGAAGGTGGTACGAAATATTTTTATTGCTTCATATTGCTTTGGCAGCTTTGTTTGTTGGTGCTGCATGGATTCATGTTGATGAGTTGGGGTACGTTTGGATATATTATGCGGTCACCGCAGTATGGGTATTTGATAGGGCTGTTCGTTTGGGAAGACTCGCAGTTTTCGGTTTCCCTAAAGCTGAAGTTAAATTAGTTGCAGATGAAACATTGAGAGTTGTCGTTCCTCGTCCTAAATATTGGAAAGCAGTACCGGGTGGTCATGCCTTTATCCACTTCCTTCGCCCAAGTTGTTTTTGGCAATCACATCCATTTACATTTACAGTGGATCCCAGCAATGAAAATAACATTGTATTATATCTTAAGGTAAAAGGTGGTGTCACGCATGGCTTGTATCACTACTTATCATCTCATCCAGACCGTTCCAAAACAATTAGGGTTGCTTTAGAAGGTCCATACGGCGAACCTACTGCAGCCCACCGCTATGATTCTGCTATTTTTGTTGCAGGTGGTAACGGTATCCCTGGTATTTATTCTGAAGCAGTTGATTGTTACAAGAAAGTTGACAAACATACACATAGAAAGATTACTCTTTATTGGGTAATACGTGAATATAAACTGTTGTTTTGGTTCTATAAGGAATTAAGTGCATTGAAAGAAACTAACGTTAAAACAATAATATATATTACCAAACCTGACTTACCCATCAAAATGCAAGATTTCGAAACTCGTTTCTTAAACGAACTGGTTATTACTGAGGAGGATAGCTTAGATGAAATTCAGGAAAAGAAGATGGAAGATAAGGAAATAAGCAACTCTCTTGAATACAGTACAAATATCACTAAAGGTTCTAACTATTCCGATGTATCTTCTGAAGGTGGAGAGTCTGGTCACATTATCCGCACTATAAAATCAGAATTGAGCCATGTTGAGTTTAGGGAGGGACGCCCCAACATAGAAAAAGTGGTTTGTGATGAGAAAGAGCAATCTTTGGGTTCCGTCGCATTTATCACATGTGGTCATCCAGTAATGGTTGATGATTTGCGCTATTCAATTGTGAAAAACATCAAAACTGGTGAGAAGCGTTTAGACTTTTTTGAGCAGCTTCAAGTTTGGGCTTAAGTGTTTTAGCATCTATAAATTTGCTATAAAATTGTTTTGTAAAAGATCGCACTTTAATTTCCTTGCTATTTGCTGATTTAGTAACATTCTCAATACTTGATAGTATATTGCGATAATAGAAGGCTTTGCTTGATGTAAAGCAATTATTGTTGGTTCAAATACTATGGTGCTCTTTTTATTAGTTCCAAAAGATGTTTTGGTTGTTTCTTCATGTCCTTGAAGCACAAGAATAAGTATTGAAAAATTGTGATAATTTGACAGTTTTTTATACATTTCTCATCATGCAAAAAGAATATTCTTTAAAATTTACTATCTGGTGTATATTTTGTCAGTAATTATTTCCTACAGCCTATGTAAATATATTTAGAAATATAGTTATCAGTCATTAATTGATAGCAAATTTGTACCAATTCTAGTTTAGGAATCTCTACCAATTATTGAATACTTGGTGAAAGTTCATTGGTTAACGGGTAGTTTAAATTTCATCTTTTGGAATAGAACACTTTAAGTTAAATTTCATTGCCCTATTAAACTCTATTTGTTAGATAAAAAAATTATTTGGTGAAGGATATTACAACTATTAATCTTTCAGGTGATATCCACTTTTTTTTTTGCTATATATGCACTTGCTGGTCTTGAAAGTATTGTTTTAGTTTCTGTATATTTAAGTTCGTTATCAAAACACCATGACACGAAATCAATGCCTATATAATAAAATAACATGGTTTTTTATTAATTAATGGCAAATTCAATTATCAATAATTTATATGAATGATTGAACACAAGATTGCATTGTATATTTCAAAAATCTCTGTGATTAACACTTTTTTAATTAATAAAACTGAGACATAAACCTTCTTTAATTAAATTATTACCATAAAATAGCTAGCAGTTTCCTTTTATAAGAAACAGTTGACTTAGTATTATACCTTAATATAAATAGCAATATACATGCCAAATTAGGCAGTCTGCAACCTTTTTTTTGTTTGCAAATATCTTGTTGTTTTAAAGATAAGAAACAGGCTGAAATGAATAGCATGTATTCAATGGTTTTTTCCCGTGCCATACCCGTAATAGAATGTAATTATAGAGTTCAATCAACAAGAATATACTAAGTATTTAAAAGCTGAAACTATAGATAATACCTAAACTAAAAAAGAGGCACATTTAGCCTTCTAAAAACACAGCAAATCGTCACTAGAAGAAAAAGCTAAACAATATGACAGTCAACTGTAAGCTCCTAGAAGTGTCATAACCAAAAGACCCAAGGCCTTGAATGGCACTGGGTATAGGGGCTGACTTTGAGGCAATACTAGATGAAAGCGTTGATTCGCCAGGGGAAGTTGAGTTGTGTAAAGGTAAAATACTTCCGGTACCAGGAGGAGTGCTAGCACCTAAAGGCGCAAACAGAGAATTTCCACTCGTAGTAGGTATTGTGTCATTCAAATGTACCCCGGTGCCTGTAGGTGACAAAGAACTGGGGTCTTCAGCAGCAGAGACCGGGTCAGCAGAAGCTGGATCAGTGGAAACTGGATCTACAGCACCAGATGTGAGAGCACTAGAGTGACTCAGGGCTGGATCGCTTGCTAAAGGATCAGACTCTCCTGGTGGAATACTAGATGCTGCACCAGATGGATCGCCAGAAGCTGAAAAAGGCAACGCTTCAGGTTTAGAAGCAGGAGAAGTTGGATCAGAAATAGGAGAAGGTACCAGGCCAGCAGTAGCAGCAGGGCAAGCATTTGGATTCTTGTTAGCAGCTGCAATAATGTCAGAAACATGGACCGGTTTGTTAGTAATAGGATCCAAATAGTAGCAACCTGGTTCATTACTAGGTGCAGCGGATGATTTTGGATCCACCGAAGAAGATGGTTCCAATGGTACTGAAGGAGTTGTTGATGCAGCATCAACTGAGGAATCAGGTACACTAGAAGAAGTAAGACTAGAATACAGTTCCAGGGTAGGTATGTATTCAGCGGAAGTTGAATGATCGGCAAGAGTTGGGGAAGTGGCTGCTGGCGGGTCTATCGAAGATAAAGACTCGGTTGTAGGATCAGATTTGTGGGTTGTTGAGCTACTAGTTGATGCACTTGTTGGTACAGACGAAGGATCGGCCAACGAGCTAAGTGGGGTAGGGCTAACTGTAGGATTGTTTGGAGTTGTGCTATTGCTGATATGGGTACTGGGAAATATAGTGCTGGTTGGCAAAGTCTCCGTAGTGTTCATGTGTGTAGTTGGCAAAGTCTCTGTAGTGTTCATGTGTGTAGTTGGTAAAGCTTCAGTGGAGTTTAAGGGCGAACTTGATGGAGGCGTGGTCGAAGATGTACTAGGAGGAAGAACAGTACTAGTTGTAGTGTTACCTAAAGAATTTGTTTGCCTCACAAGAGTGTGCACTTGGGTCAAGGGGCAATAGGTCGTATAGCTTGTAGTTACATCCCTCACTACCGTAGTAAGAGTTGTTATACCAGTAGGTACGACATGAGGAGTACAACCAGCGGTGCCTGCACAGCTGGTTATTGTTCTGACACTGGTTGTAGGAGCAATGAGAGTGCTATAAAAGGTCTTATCATTAGTGAAGCACTGATCACAATTCTTTTTGCCATGCTTATCACATCGAACATTAGTATTTCCATTAGATTGGGTATTATATCCATTCCCAGTTGTAGCAGATGAAGCTTTAGAGTCTCCAAGTCCCAAAGAGAGCGAAACACCAGCACCAAAACCACGAGCAACAAGACCATTGGAAGCACTTTCTGGGGAATGAGATTTACCAGAAATCTCACCATAAGTAAATGAGGTTGCCAAATAAATAGCAATAGAAATTTTTGATTTGAAATTCATTTCCAATGATTACCAAGTAAAAGTATGTGTGCTGATAAACGAGAGTTTGGTTTTAAATCGAAACAAAAGTTGCGGTGCTTGATGCTTAAAAAACTTTATCATCATATTTTGAATGATATATATACCAAGTATCAACCATATCAAGAAACGATACATTCTCACAGAGATCGCAAAAAACACGCATAAAAACACATGAATACATCTTGAAAGCTAAAGACTAGTCATCTATTGTCACTGAACGAGATTCTTGGTTTTTTCAGATATCGTGTTATTTCTTTATCGAAATAGAATACACTAGTCTCAAAACAATAGCAAAATTAAATTAGCTATTGAAGTATTGCATAAATATGCATTGCTCTTTAAAAACGCTCGAAAAAACTAGTTAAATAACATGGTGTACACCTAAATTATAATTAAGTGCAATTAAAAAGAACTTGCCTTAAAGCCTAATTTTTGCATCCATTGTTTGAGATCTATTCAATCTGCATAGGTTCACGACAATCCACACACAAAAAATAAACGAATTTACTTCTATATGCGAGTTAAAGCACATATATCGTCTGATCTTATATTTATGGATTATTAGATCTTGACGATTTAGAATTAAAATTCTTTTTTTTCAAAATTCCACAGTAGCTCAAAAAACTCTCTTCATAATCCAATCATTTTATTATTATGCAAATATAGTCTTTACTGTCTTCGACTCAACTATTTCGCACAGCGACTTTATTGAAAAAGAGATACTATGGGACGAGTGTAACGAAATTTTTTGTAACTGAATAATTCAAAAGAAATTCTGATATTTCAGTTATTTGATGATTGAAAATTGAATTGTAATAAATTCAAGTTAAACATGTAAACATCTTTTTGTGATTATAAAAAGTGACTGTAGGTCAAAACTCAACAAATCACTTGTCAATATATAGTTTTCAAAAACTTTTAAACTTGATTTTAAAATCAATTGTGCTGGGGGCTATCAAGAAGCTTCTGAACATGCTCTCTATAAAATTTGATCTAATGGGCACTAAAATGAAGAGTATATCAATAACTCATATCAAAAATTATCAGGTATGCTTTTTTGAGAAATTCATTTATAAAATGCTCATTCGCATTTTACTATACTTTAACCTTTATACATAATACCATTTTAACTTTACATCAAAAGCTGTGCGTATGATTTGGTATTGTGATCTTCTATAGCCTCCAATGCAAGCTTCACAAGGCTATTGATATCATTTAAAACCACTTGGCATTGCTCTCGAACCAAGAGGTCAGTGTCATTCTGGGCAGTGTACTTTAAAATATTGACAACTTTCACTCTGTAAGTTTCGGGAAAGGGTAGATCTTCGGTGTTGGAGGTTCCGATCAATAAATCATGAATCAACATTACAGCAGCTCGTCTCATTACGGCAGCATCTTTTTCGCTCTCAAGTTGTAGAATTCCTATTGCACAATCCAATGCGTTTTCTAAATTTTCAATTAATCCCAAGGGATTTGTTTTGCAACAAATACCCAATAAAGACATACTAGACATTCTCAATCGGTTGTCCGAATCCAATTTTGAATCAGACTGCCTTCGAATAATGTTAAGTGTTGAGTTGACTACAAGAGCTGCCAAGTCACCAGAAAAAAGCTCATTTTGCTTCAGAATGTAACGTAACAAAACTTCACCTATCTTTAACCTCTCATCTAGATAAACATCCCCACTTTTGTTTTGATACAAATTTGTTAAAATATGGATTACCTCCAACTCGTTCAAATCGATCAAACTCTCCAAACCTTTAATTACATTAAGATAAATGAAAGGCTCTGGGTCCTTTAATTGAACCAAATGCAAATTAATAACAAATTCCAAGCTAATTACCTCACTATGCAATTCGATGAGCTGCCTTAACAAATACAAGCCATGGGCGCGTATGGGAACAAGAGGGTCATTGAGACTTGAAATTGCCCGTTTGAAGACTTTTAAATGCTGGTCTTTTTCACTCACAGCACAAGTATCGCCAACCAAAAGTAAGTTGATTCTTTCAAAAAGTGATTCTGTGGCACTTTGCACGGACTCTGGTCCGGTTTTTTTTAAAGATTCCAATCGACTTTGAATGCTCTTTAAAACATTGAAACAAGGCTCATCTAATTCCACTGAATTTTCTGATAAAATGGCAGATAATAATTCTAAAAGAGTGGAAAATGTTTGACTTCTAAATTCTTCTTCCAGATCATCTTCATCATCAGAGTCCCCATCTTCGCTATTCAACGTATTTTCTAATGACCCCGGTTTGTTTTCCATTAGCAAGAGGTTGTTAACAATATCAAGCATTTCAAAGGGCGTTTTAGCTAAGGAATCTTTGAACTTTTCTCCAATATTTTCCAATAATCGAAGGTCCATCAACATGAAAAACAGATTTTCGTCGTCTTGTAGTGCTTTTTCTTTTGGTAAAAGCCATCTTTTCAAAATTCTAGTAAACACGCTACTAACAAGCTGGTCATCCAATTCCTGTAATATATCAATGAAATTGGTACACGAAGAATCCAAATTTGTAAGAAAGGTTTGCATCTTTGCAGTTTTACTTTTAGTATTTATTTCAGCGGGTTTGGGAATAATTTGAGTTAACCCATTTGGCCCAATTTCATACATCCAATTTTCACCGCCTTCATAAAGAAGATTTTTAGAGATTGTGTCCAAAGAATCATTGCTATCTTCTGCTAAAGTAGATAAATAGCTCACTAAAATATTTTTGACCACTTCTGTTGGCTTTTTATTCCTTGAAAGAAAATTATAGTACGACCAAAGAGGTAAAAGAATAGGTTCAAACAACTTCTTAACGAGATTGGGATCCATAACTTTTTTGGTTAATGAAATCAAAACGTTTATGTTGTTGTTTAATTCAACCTCCTTAACTGAATTCTGCGGGGGGTTGAACCTGTGCCAAATTTTTTTGAAAATAAAGTCTATTGTAACCAAAGAGCTACGATTCCACAACTGTTCCACAATAAAGCCAACACAGCTAGTTACTGTTGGTTTGTTAATGTTAATCAAGAGATCGTAACATTGGTTTCCAATAGACGTAAAATAGGGTATGGTGCCAATTTCTCGTGGCTTCAGTAGTACAACATTAGCAACGTGCTCGAACTTTTCTACGTTAATTTCCTCATGCTCTCTTAAACCAAGTACAAACTCAATCAAAGTGAGCAACCCATCATTTCGTGGTGCAGTGTAGTGCAAAAACTTGAGTTGATTCATAACGCATTTTTTAAAGTATATTGGTGACGGAGTGTTTAATAGAAGAGTGTAAGTTTGAAATAATTCAAATGTATCAGGAAAGCCACACACACGCTCAAGATCAACGCAATCGCTCAGAATCTGCGGAATTGACACGAGAGCCAATGAAACGGTAAGTAAGTCTGAGTATCCTGTTCCTCTTATTAATAAATTGGTAACATCTGACTCTAAAGCAAAAATGGCAACCAATCTAGAATAAAGCAACTTCAAAAGACTTTCAGACTCCTTATGGCTCGCCAACTTATCTAATGCAATTTTTTTGGTGGCAAAATCATTAAGTCTGCGCTTTTCAAGGGGTATGCCAATTCCAAATACATTTAAAGCAGGATAAACACCATGAATTACCAAAACATTCACAATCTTACTGAAAGTTTTTATGTCATGGAGGGAAATCTTGATCAAATTTGGGTCTAAACTCAGTTCATTACAAAGACCTTGAATTTTAGTCAATGCATCCAATATCAGTTCAATCACACGGTATCTTGAGTTAAAAGTTGTACTTTCCTTTTCATCAGGAAAGAGAAGCAAGAAAAGCTTTGAAATTTTTATCTCGTGCAACGGAGCATCCAAGATATTTTCCCAAAATGCAAATTCCTTATCTAATGGCGTATTCGCTACGTATTGTGGAGTATTTAGCCCACGACGCTCAAGGGGTATTCCTTTTACAGTTGAACGCTTGGGAACCACAGAAAATGGGTTCTTTCGTGGTTTACCTGTTTCTGTTGGTTTTGGATCATTCAAAGTGCCTTTAGGGATTTCTTCTATCAACAATCCGGCCATCTTGCCTTCCTTAGTCTAAAGAAAACATTCATTTGCCACTGAATCTTAAGGGGATCTACTGATTGCAAAATGCTGTAAAAAAAAGTTCGAGAAGCGTAACATATATTTTGGTAGATGCACGCGTCTATTTTTTTTCTGTAACAGGCATCGCTCTCTGATAATGGTAATGAATGACAACCTAATGGTTCAAGAGAACCTAATAATCGTGTATTTATAAAGAGTGATAAGAGACGTAACGTTATTGTTTATCTCTTTAATAAAGGATTTAAAGCAAAAACATTCAAAAAAAATAAACCAAAACTTTGCTAATATACAATATAAAACATTCTTTACATTATGAGTTTGACCCAAGAGGAGATGGATTGTATCATTTATGATGCGCGCGAAGGCGATTTGCAAACATTAAAGGAAATATTTACAGAAATCGGGGGAAACTTGTTGCCTAGTATCCGTGATGATATTACTTTGAGTACGCCAGTACACATGGCGGCTGCAAATGGTCATTTTGAAGTGGTAAAATACTTGTTGCTGCTTGTATCACATGAAGAAGCATGTAAACTAGCCAACCAGGCTAATGAAAGTGGTAATACTCCATTGCATTGGCTGGCCTATAGTGGACACCTTGCCGTAGTAGAACTTCTCTGCGATAAGTACGAGGCAGATCCATTTGCTAAAAATTCAGTGGGCCATGATGCCATTTACGAAGCTGAAAACAACCTGCAAAGTGTGGTAGAGAACTGGTTCTTGAATAAATATGCAGTAGAACAGGACTTCAGTGTTGAACAAGATGGTGAAGACACAAAGATCACTTATACGCCAGGAAACGAAAGTAAAGAGGCTGACGAAAGAGCAAAACTTGAGCAGGAAAAACAAAAAACTGATAGGCAATTACAACCTGATGAAAAAACGCAGAAAGACACTGCCGATCTTACTAAAGAGACCCTGTCGTTGACTATCTAGAGTTATATCTTTCATATCATAAGATGTAGTGTATTTACCAAAAAAACATTAATTGTTCCAAAATCCACTCAATAAAGTAGTCGAAAATTTTTCAGTTCGAAGCACTACTATTGAAACAAAGCACATAGAACTTAATGACAGACTTAGGCTTTGATCCAACATTAAAGAAGAAAAAGAAGGCTAAGAAGCCAGAAGAGAGTGTAGATGCCTCTCTCGAAGCTATCACTGCTGGCGATGACATGTTTGCCGGCATGAAAAAGAAGAAAAAGTCTAAAAAGGTAGAGGATGATGCATCAGCTGAAGCAAGTGCTGGTGGAGATGACCTCGCAGCTGCACTTGGTGACCTTTCTATCAAAAAGAAGAAGAAGAAGGCTAAGAGCTCAGACGCAACTGATTTCGAACAGCAATTAGAAAAGGCAGGTGTGGAAGAGCCTGTGGCATCATCACCAGCAGTGGCTGAAAGCGCACCCGAGATTGAAGGATGGATCCCTTACGAGTCTTTGTTATCTCGTTTCTTTACCATTTTAAAGAAGAATAACCCCGAGTTAGCTGGTGACAGGCTGGGGCCCAAGTTTCGCATTCCTCCTCCCATATGCCAAAGGGAAGGTTCCAAAAAGACCCTTTTTGCCAATGTGCAAGATATTTCTACCGTATTGCAGAGAAACCCAGAACATCTTATACAGTTTTTGTTTGCTGAGTTGGGTACCTCCGGTTCGATTGATGGTGAGAAGAGATTGGTTTTGAAGGGTAAGTTCCAGCCTAAACAGATGGAGTCAGTATTAAGGCGGTATATTATTGAGTACGTTACTTGTAAAACCTGCAAGTCCATGAACACAGAACTCAAGAGAGAATCCGCCAATAGATTGCATTTCTTAAACTGTAAAGCCTGTGGTTCTACCAGGTCCGTGTCTTCCATCAAGACTGGTTTCCAAGCTCAAATTGGTCGCAGAAAGAAGATGTAAAGCTTATTCATATGCCTATATATACTATAATTTACATAAAATCGGAAAATATTGATAAAGTTATTGTAAACCTTCCAAAACTCTTTTTAGCAGTTGACACCAAGCACTCACTCCGTTGTTGTGCATCATATGTTGTAAAATCTGTTTCTTGAGCCCTTCAATGAGTACGTTATTTGGTAGCTGCAATGCCAGCTTGAGAATGCTATAGCAAAACAGTCTGCTATCCGATGTCATTTCCCCAATTGCAGTTTCTAGCTTTCCTCGATAGCTCTCAAGTTCGCTGGGCTTGAGATTGTTGGGCTTAGCTATCACAGCTTGAAGCATATCTAATGTTTCAGCCTCCAGGTAAAATGGCTTGTACTCAGAAATACTACTGACACTAGAAACTCGCAGCGGTGGGCCCTGTGGCGGTGCACTCAGAGCCACGGGTAGCACTGGTGCTATATTACCAGATTGAGGCAGATCAAACGAAAAGCCTATCCGGGCAGTCTTTTTACGCCTTCCCAGGACAGCCGATGGTGTACGAGACATCATGACTGGAGGCATATCATTCCAGCCTTCGATCTGGTCGCCATTCTGGTACTTTGTAAGAGCCATAGGGTTCCCAAAAGTTTATAATTGATATAACTATTTGCTAATGCCACGAACATGTTTTTTTTAAACTCTTGATATTAAAAGCGCTGTACAGCATCATCATTAAGAGCCTGAAATCGTAAAGCAAGTCAGTAAAGCATAAACAGGAATGTTTTATTTATGCGAAGAAGAATGTTTGCATAAAATATATGTGATTCTGCATGATGAAGTGTTTGATTTTGGTGTAGCCAAAGGAGATTGCAATGAAAACATAAAGCTTGACGTTTGCTCTAGGTGAATTATTAGATGGAATGAACAATTTACATTATTTTCAGGGTAAAAAGGAATGAAGTTCGATTTACATATGAAACAAATACATGTGATTGACAAGGTGTTAAAGAGCTAAGCTGCAATAAGGAATGCAAATAGAAGAATATATTAGAGAATGTTAAATGAAAAATGTAATAAAAGATAAATCTGAAAAGTAATTTCTTGATGCAACGTGTTAATTTTCGATAAATGCTAGTACAATTTCAAGAGTATATTAGAAAGTTCATCGTTGGTGGTCAATTTGAATTCAAATAGAGCATCAGACGAAATAGAAGTTCAGGTGAAATACAAGTTAAACAAGGCAAATACTAGAAATTCTATTATTAGACACAAATACATTTAATGCAATTGATTTTTTTAAACGACATAATAATTGTCATGAGATGAACCAATTTACATTCAGCTTTAATGGGATGCACTTTTTTAAAAAAATATGGTATATATAATTCATGTTGTGGCTACTCAAATAGTTAACAAAATTTGGCTATGTAAGTTTCTACTATACAAAATTACTTTAAATTACAGACGTGGCAAATGCTCTACTAAAAAGAGTGAAAAGTGACAAATACAGTATATCTAATAGTGCATATATTATATAACTAGTTTACAACAATAGTATTGATGATTTTGTGCTATTCTATAAAATGTAACTGTTCAATTGACTATTGAGTAACTCAAAAATTCTTATAAAAAATTTTGTTGATCGACGTTAGAAAGTGGCTAATGCTAACTTGGTTTCTAAATAGAGCCTATTTTATGTACACGTGCAATTTAATGACTATTTAGAGAATAAAATGCATTAATATGTTTATGCCATACATCTACAATTTATAAGCTTAGAAATTATACACTATATTAGTAATGTCCAAAATAAACCAAATAACCCCAAACATGATTTTTTCATCATACTTTACTTATTGTTTCTTATTAATATGGCCTACCTTCACAACACAAAAATACTATTACAGAACTAGCTGTATGATAGTAAATATTTATAAATTTGTTTTTGAAGGTAAATGCTACAAAAAAAAAATAATAGCATTTGAGTATGACAAAAATCTGTTCCTTTTACTTTAAAGCTTCAACTCACAAAATCAACTATTCATAAACATTTCTTCTCATTATTCTTTCAATTTACCTTGAGGATGCTGATGTAGTTGGCACATCTTTTTGATTTTCACGTGACATAGAAATTATATAACTGTCAAACACTTTACAGAGCAATTGCAAATATCTATGAGTTTCAATAGAGGAGTCCTCTCAGAGGAACAGAAATCACGAATAGTATGTCAAAACAAATAGTTATAAGGATAGCACTAACAAATTTCAGGATGCCAATCGTCAGAGGGCGTTGGAACGATTGCAACGAAAACATACTAAAGGACATGGTAAAGCTGGGGATCAAGTGAGGGTTAGCAAAAATAGCCTTGAATCAGTTAAAAGCACAGATTCGACTTCTTCAGCATCTAATGATATTAAAAACTCTCCACTAGGATTTTCTAGTGCAGCACCTTCTATCAGTGTATCTACAACGATTAATTCTTCTACTCCAAATCAACTTCGCGATAGTAGTATACCTATCACTGCCCGGTTTATTTCTCCTCAAGATCCTCCGCGAGTTGCTGTAACCCTAGAGCAAATGAAACGGGTAGAGGAAAATCGCAAGCGTGCACTTGAGATCCAACGCCAACGTGCTGAGAATAGTGGTGATGGGGTTCAGTTAAATTTTGATACAACGAGCGATGATGGAATAAGGTTGAATAAAAATAACAAAAACGACTCTGTCACAGATATCACAGCTAAATCTTCAAAGTACAACCCGCCACCTATACGGCGCAAGGATTATATTGAGTATGACTTTTCTACAATGCGTGATACCCGGGGTGGTTTTATTGAAAGTGAGAATGTAGAAGAAGCTGAACGCGAAAAACCAGTCATATTCGAGCCTGCACCACCGATTGATATTGAAAATGCTCCACGGTGTGTTGAATGTAGTCTGATGGAGGTGGATCAACAGCTTCAGACACATTTCCACGTTAAAGTATGTCGGCCTTGTATTCGAGCCAAACCAGAAAAATACGCTCTTCTCACCAAGACAGAGTGTCGTGAAGACTACTTGCTTACTGATCCTGAATTGAAAGATGAGCTTCTATTGCCACGATTACAGAAACCTAATCCTCATGGTTATCTGCGAATGCAGCTCTTTTTACGGAGCCAAGTGGAGGCTTTTGCGTGGCAAAAATGGGGCTCGGCCGAGGGACTAGATGAAGAATGGGAACGTCGTGAGCAAATGAGAGTAAAACGTCGTGATAAAAAATATTTGGATCTGTTGCGAGAAATGCGTAAAAAGACGAGAGCTGAAGAATATACAAGAAAACTACGTCATGGGCAGCTGTTAGGTGAACGCCATGTACATGATTGGCTGGCTCCTTTAAGTGTAAAAGGGCAAGATAATATGATAATGCGGAGATGTATTGATTGTGGGATAGAAACAGAAGAAATTGTAATTTAAAGAAAAAGGAGAGGTAAGATGGAAAGACATTAAAAATGTCTATTTCTAAAAAGGTTTATTTATGAAGAGCTGAAAATAAATAAAAAGACAGCTGATTAATGGAATTAAAATTATCAAAAGATATTAGGTAGGTATACAATTTGAATGAAAAAAACATCAAGAATGTAAATAATTGCCAGAAACTCTTCAATTATATGAAAAAATGCACAAAGTACATCTATATAAAATATATAAAAAAATATAAAAATACATTCTATACCAGTTGACATATAAAACATTCCAACCAAGTCTAGATGAATTTACCGGTATACTTCAATTTCTTGTATATCTGAATTAAAGGCAAAAATCTAATCATATCATGAAGATGTAATTTCTGAATAATTGTTCAAATTTTAAAAAAATTGTTGCTAATTGTAAAATATTGATTGCACCAAACATCCCGAAGGAGAAAGAAAAAGATCTATCAATTTTATACTGATAAAAATTCATCAAGCTTGATATTAAATATATTAAGTAGCATTCAATTTATTGCAAGAGTATATATAGTTCATTATAAATACTAAATTTCTTTGAATTTTGCTAGCTTCGGCTAATAATTTAAAGATATGATAAAAATATCCTCCATAAATAATCCTTGGTTGTATTTAAAGAATTTTGACTACTTTTGCAAGCTTTGTTTCCTTACAGAAGATCAAAAAGTTCACTTTCTTTCAAGATTTCCCCAATTACTAACCTAGCATAATATGAAATTATGGAACAAAATACTTTTGGTACATTCTCAATTAACTATCAGACGGACTCAATTGGCAGATCTTTTGCTATTTGTAAATTTCATTTATCTTCAACATATAAAGGACTTTTTTTTGATTTAGTTCTAGTAAGCTTAACTACGAGTGCTTATACAAAATCTCACCAACTATATTGATTTCTATTGATTCATCTTTTAGATCTAAAAGTTACTTGAAAGAGACATGATTTTCTAAAACCTCTAAATATTGAAAAAAAACATCTACAATTTCTTCTAATTCTGTGCTATACAGTTATAATCAAACACAACTACACTATCTTCCTCTTCATCACCACCCAGCCATCGATTCCTTCTCTACTCTTCCTTATTCTTCTACCTCTTACCGTGCCCCTACCGTCGTGTCCTTTACAATTTTATAGAACCTTCCAAAGGGTTCCACCAGAATTTTTTTGCAGCATTATTTAAACACAACGAAAGCCGCCATCAACACCCCAACTTCAATCATCAACCTTTCATTAAATCATAACACAATGTCTGATTCTAAAGTTGAAACACATGAGTTTACCGCGGAGATCTCCCAGTTGATGTCGTTGATCATCAACACCGTTTACTCCAACAAGGAGATCTTCTTGCGTGAGTTAATTTCTAACGCTTCAGATGCACTTGACAAGATTCGTTATGAAGCCCTCTCTGACCCCCTGAAGTTGGAGCTGGAGCCAGAATTATTTATCCGTATCACCCCAAAGCCTGAGGAGAAGGTTTTGGAAATTCGCGATTCCGGTATCGGTATGACCAAGGCTGACTTGGTTAACAACTTGGGTACGATTGCCAAGTCGGGTACCAAGTCTTTCATGGAGGCCCTTTCTGCAGGTGCTGATGTATCTATGATTGGTCAGTTTGGTGTCGGTTTCTACTCTTTGTTCTTGGTTGCTGACCACGTTCAGGTTATTTCCAAGAACAACGACGACGAGCAATACGTCTGGGAGTCCAACGCAGGTGGTAAGTTTACCGTCAAGTTGGATGAGGGCGAGAAGATTGGTCGTGGTACCGTCTTGAGATTGTTCTTGAAGGAAGACCAGTTAGAGTACTTGGAGGAGAAGAGAATCAAGGAGGTTGTTAAGAAGCACTCTGAGTTTGTTTCTTACCCCGTCCAGTTGGTTGTTACCAAGGAAGTTGAGAAGGAGGTCGAAGATGAAGAGGAAGAACTGACTGACAAGAAGTTGGAGGAGGTCGAGGATGAGGATGAGGAAAAGGCCAAGAAAACCAAGAAGATAACCGAGACTGTTACCGAAACTGAGGAATTGAACAAGACCAAGCCTCTTTGGACCAGAACTCCATCTGAGGTTACCAAGGAGGAGTACAATGCCTTCTACAAGTCTATTTCTAACGACTGGGAAGACCCTCTCGCTGTTAAGCACTTCTCTGTTGAGGGTCAATTGGAGTTCAAGGCTATTTTGTTTGTCCCCAAGCGTGCTCCTTTCGATGCCTTTGAGCAAAAGAAGAAAAAGAACAACATCAAGTTGTACGTTCGCAGAGTCTTTATTACCGATGATGCTGAGGATTTGATTCCTGAATGGCTCAGTTTCGTTCGTGGTGTTGTTGACTCCGAGGACTTGCCTTTGAACTTGTCTAGAGAAATGTTGCAGCAAAACAAGATTCTCAAGGTTATCAAGAAGAATATTGTTAAGAAGTTGATTGAGACATTCAACGAGATCGCTGAGGACTCTGAACAGTTTGACAAGTTCTACACTGCTTTTGCCAAGAACATTAAGTTGGGTGTTCACGAGGACCAGCAGAACAGACAGGCTCTTTCCAAGTTATTGCGTTACAACTCTACTAAGTCTACTGAGGAGCTCACTTCTCTCTCTGACTATGTCACCAGAATGCCTGAACACCAAAAGAACATTTACTATATCACTGGTGAATCCATCAAGGCTGTTGAAAAGTCTCCCTTCTTGGAGGCTCTTAAGGCTAAGAACTTTGAGGTTTTATTCTTGGTTGACCCCATCGATGAGTATGCTATGACTCAATTGAAGGAGTTCGAAGACAAGAAGTTGGTTGACATTACCAAGGACTTTGAGTTGGAGGAGTCTGACGAGGAGAAGAAGGAGCGCGAGCAAGAGATTGCCGAATTCGAGCCCTTGACCAAGGCCCTTAAGGAGATCTTGGGTGAACAGGTCGAGAAGGTTGTCGTTTCGCACAAGTTGATGGATGCTCCAGCTGCCATCAGAACTGGCCAGTTCGGCTGGTCTGCTAACATGGAGAGAATCATGAAGGCTCAGGCCCTTCGTGACACCACCATGTCTTCCTACATGTCTTCTAAGAAGACTTTTGAAATCCTGCCTAAGTCGCCCATTATTCGTGAGTTAAAGAAGAAGGTTGAGGCTGATGGTGCCGAAGACAAGACCGTTAAGGACTTGACCAACTTGCTTTACGAAACCGCATTGTTGACTTCAGGTTTCACTTTGGAGGAGCCCTCGCTGTTTGCTGGTAGAATCAACAGGTTGATCTCTTTGGGATTGAACATTGACGAGGACGAAGAGGAGGTAGCCACTACCACCACCTCCACTTCTGCTGCTGACGAACCTGAAATTGAGTCTGCAATGGAGGAGGTTGATTAGTTTGTTTTATAGTTAGTATTCAATAAGAATAAAGAAGAATAAAAGTATAATTTATGATTATGATGATAATTTCAAACATTTTGTTGAAGGAAAAAAAACCCATTCATGAACCTGTTGTGTTTTTCAAATTATCATTCTCAATTTGCACAAAGACACTAGAGTTAAACCCTAATCACTATGGGCATTTTTATACCTCAAGACAAGCTAGAGAACTTGAAGCTATACAAATATCAGCTGGAAGATCATTCTATCATTTCTAAGCATGTCTTGAAGCATTGGTGGAATTATTTCGTGAGAGTATTTCCACTTTCTATGGCGCCAAACGTGGTAACACTCTTGGGATTATGCTTTATATTAGCTAATGTGGCCTGTGTTTTCTACTATGATCCTTATTTGAACGAAGAATCACCACGGTGGTGCTACTTTTTTTATGCATTTGGGTTGTTTATGTACCAAACGTTTGATGGTTGCGATGGATGTCACGCACGTAGAACAGGCCAGAGTGGACCATTGGGTGAGTTATTTGATCATTCGATTGATGCTATAAACACTAGTTTAGGGACTTTTGTGTTTGCGCTGGTATTGCAGATGGGATATGGGTGGCTTTTGATGTTGAGTCAGTTTGCTACAGTTTGCAACTTTTATGCTTCGACATGGGAGGAATATCACACTCACACTCTTTATTTGTCAGAGTTTAGCGGTCCAGTAGAAGGTGTGTTAATGATTTGTGGTGTTTTTGTGCTTACCGGTATTTTTGGACCTGGTATGTGGAATGTTGATTTAGGAACGTTGAACTTGTCCCTGTTGGGATGGGAGAAGCCTGTGGTTATCAACTCCTCCATATTTTATGTTGTGTTAGGTTTACTGTCATTATACTTCAACATTGCGTCGGCAATGAAAAATGTGCGCAAGCACTATAAGCGTCTGTTTGCTTCTGACCCAGCACACGCAAAACAGCTTCGCCAAAAAGCGTACCGTGGCTTGCTTCCCTTCTTTGTTTACTACTTGTCTGTTGCAGCCTATATATGGGTTTTCCCAGAGATTGTTAGCAAGCATGCAATTGCACTTGTGGCTTCCATTGGTGTATCTGTGGCGTTTGTTGTTGGTCGTATCATCACTGCTCATTTGACTCTCCAGAAATTCCCTATGGTCCAGGCACCAATGTTCGTACCAATTGCTCAGTTGTCTGTAACCTTGTTATTTGTTAAGGTTTATGGCTATGAACAGTCGAAAGTAGTTGGTGCCGTTTGCTGGTTAGGCTTGGGTCTTGTTTTGGGTATTCACAGTATGTTTGTGACAGAACTCATCTGTGAGATCACCAAATATTTGGACATTTATGTTTTGTCTATTAAGCACAAAAAGGCATAAGCCGAACACCATATATTAGTATTTGATAACAAAGAAGGTTACTGGAGAAATTTGATCATAGAAAGTTTGATAAATCGAAAACAGCGACCGCTAGTTATTATTGAAGAATGGTGGCAATTATGAAGACCAAGGATTGTAGTAAAATTTAGGGTTGACATGAAACCAAAGACTATCTTAGGAACAAAAATCACCATAAACTTTAAAGACTATCATTTAAATATTCCAGACTTTAATGAAAATACTTGTAAACATCAGTGCTTTTTTTTGTTTAAGTTGTTATTTGATACATTTATTATCCAAATTATCCAATATCTCAAAACGCTTGCGACGATTTACCGAAACCTATGTCCACAAACCGATACTTACAGTTATGGAAAGAACATTTAATAGTACTGTTGTTTAGTTTTTATGTTTAAGATATATATATACAGAAATCATTCGTCATTACGCCTTCTTCTCAGCAAAAGCGCTCTCAGAGCCAGGTGCCAAAACATCCTGTGCAGATTGCTGCAATGACATCTCTTTCTCCATCTCTTGAATCTGGGTCTCTGCAAGAATAGCCAAAGACAATGGAACACCCAATAAGAGGGCCGACGATGTCAACGCCCAGCACAACGATCCGCTCTTGTTCAAAGCTGCTGTGGCAAGCAGCTTTAACAGCTCTGCGGCAGCACTAATCAGGGATCTAGTCTCAGGAGCAACGATGTCCTTCAAAGCAACAATACGCTCATAAACTGTTTCTTGCTCAATGTCAAAGTCGTCATCTTCGCCCTCGGAGTCTGATTCCTCTTCAGCACTGCTAAGAGATTCCTTGGAAGCCTGGGTTTGGTCAACTGGTGTGGCCTGAAAGGTTTGGCTTGTTTCGTCGTCGATCTGGGTCAATTTCACCATTCTATTAGAGCAATTAGGTTAAAAGTCGTTATTGTTAATACGTAATTGGCATTCGCCAGAAGAGCTTCCATTAAAAAAAATTGGAAAAAATGGAGTTTGGTAAGGGTACACGACTTCTTTCAAATGAATGTAGACATATTTATAGAGAGTAAATGGCGTAGGTTACATTTAAGGTTGATTGAGGTAAATAAACGAGCTTTTGAATATAAAAAGTGAATTATTCCAAACATAGAGTAATTTGTAATTATTTTAATGACAACAACTTGAAATTTCATGAATTATGATTGGGATATGGTTATATAAGCTATAAAGAAGACCAATTAACTGATAGAAACTTATAGACTGAATACAGTCCTGAAGATAGTTTTCATAAATGAATAAAATCGGTTCTTTCTGAGAAAACAATATAAATGGTCAACAGTATTTAATAATGTAATGTAAAAAATTGAAAACTTTAACAGATTTGTAAAATGCATACAAGATATATTGAAGAAGTAAAATGATTGATAAATAATTATAGTTGTAGTTTTCATCTGTATTGGTGATAGAATAAATTACACTTCTTTGAAAATTTAGATCACAATGTATGAGTTTATATTAATATCATTGATTTATCTATTTGCTCTCTTTTATATATTCTTTTTATTAATTCTTATTAACTCTTCTTATTTATTCTTTCATCTCGATCTTTTTATGTTTTTAGTACATACACCTGGTGTGTATTTTGAAATTTAACCTTGTATTTCGAATTCAAGGTATCTTGTATACGACAATATTTTTATAATTTTAATAGTGTGTTTTTAAAGGTTCAACTTTTCATCAACCTATGCCTGTATTAAACTTCCCAATGTCATACACCTTCTTGCCACCATAGTATACCACGGACGCCTAGTCTCTTACATATGACTTCAATTTTATTGTTCATTACCTCATTTTTTTAAATTTTTCATTTTCTTTACGCTTCCGCTTTCTCTTGGTTCTCTATTCACTACCAATACTTATAGCTTTTATCTCTCCTCTTGGAATAATATATTGCTAAAATGCCTTACTAATCCATTTTCCGGTAACAAAGTCCTCTTAGTAATAAACATCATCATCGTCCAAATGAAGCGCGGGTACATCCATATCCTTGCAAATATCATACCCTATATTTTCCATGGCTTTGGGGTATCTTCTTATATTGTAAAATTGTAAAAGTGCTCTCATTGCTACTTCTTGGTCATATGAATTGTTGAAATCACTTTCTAAGTCTCTTCCACTAAGCCAGTTATCTCTGAGAGATAACTTTAAGTTGAGGTACGCCTGTGAAATTAAGTCCATGTTTGTTGACTTCCATTTACGGCCTTGATAGGGAATTAGTTTCTTTATGATTTTTAAAATAGGTATCGATAATGCCTCATTATCGTAATTCATTAGAACCATCTTGTATAACTCAGAAGGTTTTAGTTCATTCAATGTGAATATCCGCTGTGTCATATTGTTTACCAACACCTTGTCGGTTGCCTCGAGAATATTTGACAAGATAAACACAAAGTTTTTATTACATGACGAAATGTACGTATTGCTAATGTTGTTATCATCAAGAACTCGTGGTAGCTGCAGAATAAATTCCCGGTTGATGAACTGATAACGATGCTGAGGAAGCACACCCAAGCAATTGTTGAAAAAATCAAACTCAGGAAGCACAATGGGTGGATTCATAAGTTGATTCTGATTTATTAATAACTCGTAATCAGTAGTACGGCTAGATTCTTCATGTTGTCTCTTTCTAGCCATCCGCTGAAGATTTGAGTTGTTAAAGCACCGGCCGAGATAGTTCAAAGTAATAGCAAAATACTGTTCATCAAAAAGAATACATGTAAAGTAGTAGTGTTTGGCTACGTGATTAATCTTAAACCATTGTAGCAAGAGGTTAATTATTGCCAGACTAGCCTTTATTGTTATTTCGCGCACATTTGTCAATTCAAGTTGCAGCATTAAAACATGCCGAATTTTAGATCTTGCTTCTTGCTGCCCTAGTCCGTTGGAACAGTCATTGTCGTCATTATTAATATCCCCATACGCCTCAAAAACCAGTGTTTCTGGATTCAATTCCCATTCAGCAAAGTTTAAATTGTAATCCAACCTATTAGTGGAAATCGTATTCATTAACACCTGAACTAAAACTTGAAGGCGTTCAAGATTGCGACTGTAGAAACGTTCTACCAGCATTATAGACCTAATTTCACATAAGTTCTGTGGAAACTCAGCAGCAAATTCTTCTTGATTATAGTCAAATTCTCCAAGTGAATTGGTGTTGTACTCGTCCACATAACCACGTTCTTGTCTCATAAAATGTTGCCGTTCATTCCATAAGCGTTTAGTAGAATAGCTTTCGTAGACCGACTCTCTAAGAATTTTGTCTGCTTCTTCAAGAGCACAGGGAATAGAATTGGCATCAGATTCTGTATGTGGATAAAGAAAGGGCATTGCTTGGTTGACCTGATACGAGCGCTTGATTTTCTCTCCACCCAGCATATAGTCGGATGCAGCGAGTGTTGGAGAAGGAACTGGTGTCGCAATGTGAACAGTTTGGGCTGGTAATTGCCCCAAGACAGTATGTGATTTATATGTACGTGGTGTTTCCATCAAATTGGAAAGTGAATTGGAGTAATTGTTAATAGCCATGAAGAATTCGTGGCGCTCATTTATCGACTCATTTTTAAGGTCCGAGCCACCTTCCAAAGCAACGGGTGAATCCTTTGAATTAGGTGATGCATTATTCGATTTGGAAGATATATCCTTTGAGCTAGAAATCGAAATGTTGTCATTTTTCGTATCTGTTGCACCTTCCGGCTTTCTTGTTGTTGTTTGTTCTGAAAGTTTGAACAAAGGATACTTATCCATAAGATCTTCTCTAAATGCAGCATAGTCTAATGGCGAACAAGTCAACTTTGTCAGTGGGATGTCATGGCCACTCTTGTTTTGAATTCTATGTTTGCGTAGCAAGAGGTCATTACACATTTTCAACTGATCTACGCCTCCCATTTCAAGCAAGATCAACTTCCAAAACAAAAGGATCACGTAGCGAATGCGCAAAGAGCTATCAAGGTGCCACTTCCAATGCTCAATGAGCTTCATTAAATTACTCAACAAGTCTACCGATCCAAGAGCATCAATAAATTCGTTGCACGAACTGTCATAGCTTCCCTTAGCCAAGCATGTAATAATCATGAAATAGAGCAATGTTAATACACGAAAATAGTCGTCCAGTAGAAGAGTTTGTTCCTTGTCATGCAAACATGCCGAGATAAAATCTGTTACTAAATCTAACAACGGCAAATATGCCTTATTTTGTACCAACCACAAGTTATTAGTGATAATGTACGAAATCTGCTGAGCTTGGTTTTTCCTCTGTTTAAACTGTCCCATAGAGTAGTATATTAGTTGAGGAAGAAGGTGTGTAGCTTCTCCACCACGCTTTAGGCTGCGCAACACTAAGCCAATATCATAGTTGTGGTCCATTGTGGCAAGATCCAGCAATGGCCCAATGCTCTTCAAATCCTCATATGTGAACCATTCACTAATTTCCTTCTCAAGGGAGCTACAATCACCAAACTCGTAAACCAAATGAGACTTGTTGATGAGAAATTGATACTGAGAATCATCTTTACACAGTGATGTACTGCTTGTGAGTCCACTGGGGCTATCGTAATTAGTCGCAGAAGACCATTCAACACCACTACGACGTCCTGATTCGTCGGGCTGGTTTGATCTGATCTGTTCAGCGCGAGCATTCAAGCGTCTTTGGAATGCTTCATCAAGCAGTGTTTCGAGTATCTCATCGCGCGTAGACCTATCAGGATGATCTATAAGCCCATCTTCTAGTTTGTCAATTGATATAAGCTCATTTTCCATAGCGCTGGTGGTTCTTCTATATAATATAGTATCAGTATTTTTCAAAACTTTTTATATCGCGCATACTTGCAAAATAGAGACTATTATATTTAGTACAAGACCACGATTATACTATAAAGAAAAGGATTAACAGATAATTAAATATGAATGAATGCTCATTATTTGGAGAAAATGGCATTTTTAGGTGGCATAAAAGCCATTAGTTGTGCTAGTTTATATGATTTTGCACCCACTAAATTAAGGAAAATGAGTAGAATATAAAGGGCTCATCAAGCTAAGTTTTTGGTTCTCTTAGTTATATACTTCAATTGATTAAGCGTAGTAGCAAAAAGGTGATTTTTTTTTAGCAAAGAATGTATGCATTTTGACTAGTAAAAGCAAGCTTCAGCAAAAAGCAGGTCTGGTCAGCAAATAGTTTTATTTGGATAAGGTATCGAATTTATGATGATACTTCAAATAGTCATTTATAGCATCTCTGTTATAATATTTTTATCATGTTATCTTTATGGTAAAGGATACTTTTATTCTGATATCTTTATCCTAATACTTCTCCAACTTTCCACCTTTATATTTTCATTATCTGACTTTACTGTTTCCAGTATATCTTTACTTCATCAAAGTAGCGCTTGCCTCGTTGGGAAGTTCCTTTGAATCCGTCAATATCTTGCCATTTGACAGAAAAGTTATCAAGGTTTTCGTAAAGTGGGTTAAACCATGCATAGCACCATGAGTTAAAGCGGAATCTCAAATCACCGGTGCGCGGAAGCAACATGTTTTCAGTAGGAAATATATGTACTTTTTGTGCATCAACCACAATTCGCGAGTTAAGTGGAGTGACTTCTATCAACAGTTCAATTGCAACTGAACCTCGTCCATCATATGTTTTCACATATGTTTCGATAGCGAGATTTAATTTGTATACTTGCTGAGAGCTCAATAAGCAATTACAAAGCACAAGCTTTGAAAGAGAAAATGGCCGAGGAGGAAGAGGGGGAAGAGCTTCTAATGGGAAGTAATCTTTGAAATTTTCATTTTTGGACTTTGAAGTTGTGTTTGGCTGCGGTATTGCATTGTCAAATAACTGATATAAATTCTCATTCCTTACGTTCAATTTACTCAGTTTATTCAACATTTCATTAAACATTTCATTTGGTCTAAGTTTATCCAGCAGTTTATTATAATCGGAATCATTTGACAGTTTACTGAGATCGGAATCTTTCAAAACTTTATGTGAATCCTGATTGTTCAAGTTATTTGAACTTGGACTTTCCAATTTGCTTGAATACAAATTATTCAACAGTTCATTCGATTTCAGTTTATTCACCAGATTAGCCAATAACCCATTTGACGTTGATATATTTAACATCATTTCTAACTCATTGAATTTTAACTCTAGTTCATTCAATTCTATTTTATTCAGTTTATTATTCAGTTGATAATGTGTGGTATTATCCAGTATAGCATTTGTGTTGCTTTCCGGTGTATGATATGATTCATTATTCAAATCGCCCAATAGTTTATTCCACAAGCTTAGTTTGTTTTCCTTTTCATCTGGTTTATTATTCAAAAATTCATCAAAGTTATTATTCAAGTGTTTGTTATCTATGAATGATCCGTTATCAAGACATAGTTGTCGAAATGTTTCATCCAACTTTTTTACAACAGAATTGCCCAAGGTATTGCTATTCAAGGCCTTGAAGTTTTCATTTGGCTGACTAAACTCTTTTTCAACTTTATCAATCTCTTTTTCATTAAATCTATCAATTCCCATTTCATCAACCCTATCAACTTCATCTTCATTAGATACCCTTTTCTCAAATTCTTTATTAGAATCGTTTTTACAGGTATATTTGTCAAAATCTACCTTTTTGTCCAGTTCGTCTCCAAATCTGCCATTAAATTCACATTCTTCAAATCTAGTGTTTTTAGATTTGCCTTCTTTACTCAATTTCGTATCTACTTCATTTCCTATCAGCTTTATTGTCAGGTTCATTGTCATTTCTCCTAAGTACAACATAGGCAACTTCCTCTCCCAATACCTTAAAAACCGCTGCTGTGACTTTATCAGCACGCCTAACCCTGCATACTCCTTCATTCTCACTGCTGTAAACTGTTTCTCTGCCTCTTGTAATGTCCACCCTTGAAACATCATATAGGCACAACAAATAGTACCAGACCGACCCTTACCGGCCTTACAGTGAACCACTGCTACATTCAATGGATCACGTATTGTGAAGCGGTGTATAGCTCGAACACATCGTTCCAACATAGCCATAGGGGGCGCTTGGTGGTCGGGAAATGGGAAATGTCGAACATGATATAACACATCAACATCTTCATATCCAGCACCTTCAGCTCGGAGGTTAAAAAAGCGCCACTGGTGAATATTACCCTTCTCTTTCTGCTCTTCCAACCATTCCACCAATGAATGGACTGGATAACGGTATACTGATTGAAGCACCAGCGACACTGGTGCTGAGCATGCAATGAGTTGTGGAGTTACAAACGCCAAATCATATTCGAAATCTTCATCGACAAATGGTCTCTTAGGCAGAGCTACTACTGATCGTATCAAGCCTTTGACCATTGCTACAGTTAAGGTTCAAACAATTGTGATAGCTAAATATATACAAACGCTAATCGAGGAAAAATAGAAGACAAGTGCCGTTTTTATGAAATAATCAACAAGTGAGAGAAAACGGTTTGAAAATCAACTCATGTGAAGACTTTAAATTGATCAGGGATAATGAATGGTAGTGGTAAAGAGAATAATAATGGCAGCGCAATGGTAAATTTGAACATAATAATGACAAGTTCGATGACAATAATAATGTTTGTTACTGATAAATTGATGTTAATATTTATAATAGTTTGAACAGTTTTAGTGTCATTATCTTTTCAATCATATGTGAAATATTATATTGATGGTCAAGCATTATGTTAGTTGTCATTTAAATAGCCATGGTTATATTATTTCAATAAGCTTTTGTTTACCACCCATAGCTTTTATCATTTTTTCTGTATCACCATGGTTAATATTTCATGTGGTAGCTTTGATACTCCCAATTGTATTAATTTAGTTCTGAGAGATTGAAAAGCTTTACTTTCTTTTCTTCATTTTTAACCACTTCATTTACAGCTTCATAAAAGTTTTGCTTACTTGGATTTAATAACCCATGGCTCCAGCTTGTTGCATAACCTCTGCAATTTTCTTGGTTAAAACAGGATCATTTCTAATACGCTTTTGCATCTTGGTTGCCTCTGCGAACGAAGTGGCTTGTACCTTCTCTTCAAAAGTACGAGCCAAGTCCGAAGACTCTTCAAACAATGCAATAGCATCGTCGACCTCTTCCTTCTGCAACTTGATTTGGGCTAAAGAGATACGTGCGAGTTCTGATTTGGGATCTAACTCACAAGCACGGACCAAGAGCTCTTCAGCTTCATCAATGCGATCTAAAGACTCACGGGAAATACAGGTTGCTTTGTTGAGCAAAGGCAATCCACCTACCGAAAACACTGGCAAACCTTGCTGCAACTTGGCAGCAATTTCAAATTGGTTGCATGCACCTTTAAAGTCGCCGCGGTCTGCAAGAATCTCACCATAGTAGTTAGGCACTTCAGGCAGGGTAGGGAACTTGAGCTTGGCTGCTACAAACTTATCCAGTGCCTCGTCAATGTGTCCGTTCTTGTAAGCGATACAGGCTAATTGGATGTATGCGTAGACATTCTGTGGGTTCAAGTCCTTAGCCTTGGCAAAGTTTTCTTCTGCGAGAGTTAAATCACCAGTAAGATAATGTAATTGACCCAAGTGGTAAAAGGTATCAGGGCATTCGGGGTCCATCTTCTTAGCTTTCTCGAAATCCTCAATAGCTTCACTGTACAGTTGTTTGTCAGCATTGATCAAGGCACGGAATACAAGGGAACGAGGGCGAGGTTTCAAGGCGATAGCACGGCCAATCATCTCAGCGGCTTCGGTGGCTTGGTTACGGAGGAACTTAAAGGCAGCAGAATATTCTAAAGCAACAGCAGCGGGAGCAGCAAACTCGGACTCAGAATTCATCTCTTCAATTTCAAATGCTGAAATAGCTTGGTTCAATAATGTGTCAGCTTCTTCGTATCCGTTTTCGCTGTTGGCATTGATACGGGCGATAGCATCATACAAAAATTTGCTAGCTCCTTCAGATTCGGCACTAATACCGGCAGGCTCCAGTTCAGGTACAAAGGCACCGAAAAAGGCGCCAATAATTGCAGCTGATGGCAAGTTGTTCAGCTTCGGCTTGTTCTCCACAATATTAACAGAGTGTTTCTTCAAAACACGCTCCAAAACTTGTTCAACAGACTTGTTGCTAAAGCCTCCATAGATAGTTAAAGCAGTCAAGTCAAACATAGCATCCTCATAACGTTCCACTGCCTCAAAAGATGTGGCACGACGTAAAATACACTTGGTATAGTCGGGTTTCAACTGGATAGCAGCGGTGGTATCAATAATAACTTGCTCGTGGTTATTTAATGCAGCATAGCATGCTGAACGGTTAGAGTAGAAAATGGGATCGGCCTTCAATTGAATAGCAGCAGTGTAATAAGCAATAGCGTCGTTATAGTTCTTACTTTTGAACTCATGGTTACCATCCTCTTTCAATAAAAAGGCCCAATTTTCTTTCTTCTCCTCGGATAATTCTTTGACCATTTCTTCCGAAATATCAGGCAAGCCTGCCTCATTCACGGGATACAGGTTCTTACGCTTAGTTTCAGACTTGGCTGGAGCGCTTTCACTGCTCTCTTCAGTTTTTTTCTCTTCAGCAACCTTTTTATCACGTTTGTTACGCTTGTTACGCTTCTTGGGGGCTCCATCACTGGTGCCATCGGGCTTAGCGCAGTAGTAGTAGTATGCGCCTGCGCTGGCGGCTGTAACTGCCGCGGCCGCGATAATGGCGGCCCTGTTCCTTGCAAAAAAGCTTGAGGCGTCGGACATGCTCTGCTAGTTGTTATACTTAGCTAGTTAATGGGGTTTGTCCAAACAGCGTTGTCGACTTAAACTTTTCACTATTTTCCAAAATGCTTTTGTTGCGATTGATGGAAAAAAAAAACGGATTATGTAATCCGTTATTCCTTCGAGAAACGTCATTCACCGCCGTTGGTATTGAAGCTGGTAGCGACGACGGGCTTGGTGATGTTCATGCGGGTGCTGGAAAGAAGCTTCGAGAATAGCGTCATCATAGGTGGGTAAAAGCAGGTTATCATGGGGGGCAGTATCGAAAGTGGGCGAATTGGGTAAATGAGGCAAATTAGGTGAGTTTTGATGAATTTTTGGCGAATTATGTATGCTTGGGTGCAAAATTGATGGTGATGGTAACGGACTATCCATTGATGGTATATCTATAGGTTGCTCCATCGTAAAATAAGACTCGGAAGCTTGCTCTGTAGTACGCTCAAGGCTTCCGATTTGAGTCGATGGGATCAGCGATGTGGATCGGTTTAATGATTGACGCAGTGCGTTGCAATGTAAAGAGCTGGTCATGGTGAGCCCACTAGCGACTCGAACACGAGGACAACGCACTTCTATTAAGCGCACATTACGTCTTGCGTCTGTAGCATTAAGTATAGGCTCGCTTGATATGCCGATGGAAACAGTAAGGGTATATGATCGAGTTATATTGCATGTTTCGAATGATGGAGGTAGATGGGCAGGAACTTCGCCAGTATTGTAGTAGCGAGGTGGAATTTCTAGTTCATAGAGTTTATGGGTATCATCGCGTGTTTCCTGAGGAATGCAGTCTTTAAGATCTAGACGGAAGTTGTGAGTGGAAGCGTTGGAAATGGTGAAGCACTCGGTTTTGCGTCGCAGATGTTGTAGAGCAGACCCATCGTTTTCAACCACCAGGACTTCTGTGATGGATTCTAAAACGGTATCGAGACCATGAAGATAAACAGCGCCTAGTCCATTGCTTTCGTGAGGTAGTCCATATTGCGCAAGCGAATAGCGCAGTGGATCGACTGAAGAAACCAAATATAGTTTAAACAGAGGCGGTTTTGACGGTGTGAGCGATGCTACATGGGCAAACCGCATTTCCAAAGCAAATGTAACATCGGTTCGTTCAACCTCGTATTGCTTTGGTTCCTTTAACGGAACTACTGGTCTAGCTGGTTTTGGTACTTCAAACATTCTCAGTAGCAATCCTCGGCGAGGTGCTACTGGTGTTTCCGGTAACGGCTTTTTACCAACTTTAATTGCAACAATTTCTGGAATGCGAAGCTTGAATGTTACCATTTTTTGAAAGAACACTTCCTTGTACTCATCCATCATAATACGATCCATATCTAACGGAAGAAATACAAAGGGATCGAAAGCTTCCAAACTTGACTTTAAGAGCGACGCACGCTTACACTTTACCTGAACATAATACGATATATTCGCAAAGTCTCCATATCCGCTGAGAGATGGCGGGAGCTGTCCCACGCTGTGATAATCCAGCGTCGATCCATTTGAAGCCAAAAACACCTTGCTACCCATTTCCAGCGTTTTGACACATGCATTATTCTCTGGAACCTTGAATGAAAATGGGTATGTATAGTTCCCTGCCACTAATGTAAACTCGCGAGCCAGCAGCACTTGTCTCACGCTATCTGGTGGGAACACTATTAAAGCATCATGCAATACCTTATGTGCATCGTAAAGCACTCGCTGCTCCACTTTATCACCACGCCTACTTTCTTTCCTCCCCTCTCTTTTGCCTTCTTTCCGTCCATTCTTACGTTTATCTCGGAGAACTGCGAACTGTGTCTGCGCAACCCCAACGAGTTTCACTTGTATATAGCTAAGCGAAATAGACCCTGCTACAGCCAAACGAACAGTTCCCCGTATCAAATCATGGTTGGTAAATGTTCCACCAGTGGAAGACCGATCAAGCTCGACCTTTACATCGCAAGTCCCCATTATGGCCGTGGTTCAAACCAGTACTAAGGTGCTCCTGATGCTAAAGAGGCCGTTAAAGAGATTGATGGCTCTGGACTGCAGGTAACACGGCTTTGGCAGTTGCGCAGAGAGCTACGAGGACAACCAGCATAACTATATATAGAACAGAAAAGCCATCTACTAGAGAGACAAAGAGCAATAAAGTCGGTTAGTGATATGTCATTCCAAAGGGTGCAAAAATCGTAATAAATTTATAATGAAATTCATTAATGAAGGGGTAATTAATATGGTGAGGGTAAAGATGAAGATGAAGAGATTGATAATGTAGAGGATGTAGATATAAATGAGGATATAAATGAGAATAAAGATGAAGATATAAAGGCAACTTGTATGAATTTAGAGTTGTTAGTTGGAGATATCAGGAAATACTTGAAACCATAAATACAGTGATTTAAGCTAAATACCATAAACGGTCTTGAGACTAAGAAATGAAGAAAAATCAAATGGACTAATACTTTGGAAATCGTTTATTTTGGTCTTGTTGTATCTTAAAAATAGTCTAATATGGAATATGAAGAGATTTATATATAGTTACAGTAAAAATGTATATTGTTGATATACGAAAGGCTTAAAATGCAGAAAACGAACTGATGACATAATATGGCCTTATTTATATCGCTATTAAATCGTTTCCAAAATTTATTACGACATTTTGCTATTATCTTAATTACGACATTAATGTCAATATTATAATTATTCTGCGTCTCTAATAATTTCTCTAAAGATCCACCAGTGTAGAGTATCAATACTTATTGCAGGTTAGGTAAAACCTTTATGATTTGACTTTTTAATTTGCCACTTTATTATCTACATTCAATGTGAATAGTATTTTGTTATTTCAACAACCAGCTGAGTTATGGAGTGAAACTATATCATAGAATTAAATGTTGGAGAAATTTGAATAGACAGAGATATGTGAAAAACACATTTATTACTAAGAGCTTACGATGATATCATAGTCAATACAAGGACCATTTAATAAATGCATATTTAACCCTATTTAGCGTTTCCAATAGACGAAAATAATAGATTCTCGTTAGTAGTATCTTCTCAGCACAATTCATAATAGATGGTTAATAAACATCAGTATATTGCAGATATATAATATGAAGAATATTGTATGTCTTCTCGATACCTTTGATATTCTTTGCCATTTCCCCTGAGTCAAGTTTACTCGCAAATCATCTTGATTCTTTATAATAATTAGTATGTCACAAATCTGATTTGCATACATTTGAGGAACATAATAAAACACTCAAATTTGCTAATAGATGGTTGTTTTAAGGATTTTATTAAATCATAACAAAGCTCATATTGTTAAGTTATATTCTCTTTCATAATATTTTCATTCTTTAGTTTTATTATTTAACAGTAATGTCTAAAATTAAAGTTTATTAATTTAACGTCAAAACATTCTGCTTGTTATTTGTTCAAAACGTTGCTACAGGTATCCGAACATTCTGCTAATATACAACGCTTTATTTTAATTTCAGAATTTGCTAATACATCGATCCTCTCCAATATGAGTGCTATTCAATTCAATTCATAACTCACCGTAGTTAAGCCCAATTGGCTCTATTAAAAAAACATAATTCTATTGGCAAAATGTTTGTGTGCTACTAGTCATCATTACATAATTTTAGTAAAATAACCGCATTAATTGTGTTTGACATGTAGTTTCAAAAGTTTGAGGTACTCTTGTCTTAAATGAATAGTTGCATTCCTATTTTGTGGCCATAAGGTCAAAAAAATATTGATGCTTAAAAAACTACAAGCCAAATTCATTAAAAGTGATTTAATCAGTGTATGAAGAGACCTTATTTTAATAGCGAAATAAATCACCAATTAAAGACAATTAATTTTGTAATTAATCTTTTATTTCCACATATTAAATACTTGCTAATTTTTTAAAGAAAGAAATGAGTCTGATGAGTGTATCAATTAGTTTTATCAAGACTACTAAATACTTTCAACTTTGTAAATGTAGTCTGCAAAATACATACCCACCGCTAAATATTCTTAATTAAAAATAACATACACAAAGCCAAGATATAAAGACCCAAACTTGCAATTTGTGCTCTTTTTAAATTGCATCACAATTTCTCTATCACCCTAGTCTTCGTCATACTGAAATCGTGATAGTCATCTACAGTATATTCAAAATATTTAATTGAAGCTGGTCTCTTCATAAATAATACTAATATCACTTTAAATAATCTCTCTTTTTTTCCTTATCGTTTATCCTTTCTTCCAACTATTCTCTCTGATAAAAACTCATTAACTTGAACTATTTTCCAATAATTTAACTTCTACTAATGTTCTTCTCCATTATTTTTTTAAAAATTATTTTTATCAAATAATCTCTTACTACTTCAATATTAGTACTTTAATTTCTCTGAGCGCCATATTGATTTCCCCTTATATTCCCGCTTTTCTCTTCCAACTGTTACCAATCTACTACCTTCTCTCGCTTCACACAGAGTCAATTCAGTCTTTATCTGGAAGTCAGCTAAAAATTATCAAAACAAAGTGACAGTTTTTGTAGGAAAAACCCAGATTTTAATACAATAGTTATTAACATTACTTAAAAGCAAGAATTAATCTCTTCTACTAGTTTAAACGACTTTATTCCCAATCTCTTCTTGTACTTCATATACTTCTTGTAATAAATACTTTTTGTGTCAGACACGTACACAGTGAAAAATGATGACCAACAAACGCTAAAAACATGAGCTAACGACATGTTTCTTAGTAGAACCATACTCTCTAGACGTTTTCTTTCTTCATCAATCAGAATGTCAGCTCCAGCCACTACTCAAATTGAAATTTTGCAACAAGGTGATGCCAAAAACTTTCCAAAAGTTGGTGACTTGGTCTCTATTCACTACACCGGCACTTTAGAGAGCGGTAAGAAGTTTGACTCTTCTAGAGACCGTGGTAAACCATTTCAGTGCACTATTGGTGTTGGCCAGGTTATTAAGGGCTGGGACACTGGTATTCCTCAGTTGAGTATTGGTACTCGTGCTAAGTTGACTATTCCTGGTCACGAGGCTTACGGTCCCAGAGGTTTCCCCGGTTTAATTCCTCCTAATGCTACCTTGGTTTTTGACGTCGAGTTGTTGGGCGTTAACTAATTGAAAAGGGTATATCTTTTTGTGTAATTGTAAACCTATAGTTTTTATAGTTGCAAATGAATGGCTCTTGAAATTGCAAAATGGTTAATTGTGGAAAAGCTTAGTGAATTAGATAATCATATGTATTTGCAAGAGTGTAACAGTGATAAAGAAACATCTTGTTAGAAAATGTAATTTGGTTAGACAATAGTTGATGGACTATGCTGTTGAATTGTTTGTTTTAAACAGAACCTCGTGAAAGGAACCTATTATATCATAGTATTTAAGTGCACAATTAAGGGCTGTCTAGTATTTGCACAACTTCTATTGTAAGCACATGGCTCTTGTTATTTATAAAATAAATGGTTGTTTTGATAACTGAGGACATATTTTGGAATTTAAAAATGACTTCTTATTTAACTATATGACTTTGACTTTGAAATCTGCCGGTTTTATATATTTAGAAGCGAATACTTCTTGTAATTAGAAAGACATATCATGTAGTTGTGAACGTTCTAGTTTTTTGGCCTTACGAGTTGTACATATGCCCCTCTTGTGAAAAAATCTGCCACACCTTGATGAAGCAGCTTTGGGATGTACGTGTCTATATGCCCTCAGAAATTATATATCAATAGCTCTAATATTTTTAAACATCTGTATTTTCTACTAATTGTGCACTCGTAATGGAGGTAAGTATACTTTGTACTGAATGTCATAAACAGAAAGTACAGGGTACGGCGAGTCACACTGCGGTGCTGTGTATGCTTGTGTATGACGTGTAAACGGGAGTACCGATACTTTGTTCCTGGAAGGAACAATAGACCATTGTTTGGGATCAAGTTGTGTCGCAAAAGTAAAGATTCGCGGGGTTGGGTTTTCAATAGTGAATTCAAATGTAGTTGTAGGGTGCGACAATTGATCGCCTTGACTTGTTGTCACATTGAATAAAAAGCGTGGGTCTAAAAGCGGAAGTGTTGTATCCCATTCCTGGGTAAAACGGTTAGTGGTATGGCCTCTTGTCCAGCAAAACTCGCCAGTTAAATGCAAATTAGCGTTTCGTTGCGTGAACCCCATACTTCGTGTAGTAAAAGACTGGGTAAGAGAGGAATCGACGTGGGCTGGTTCCAGATCCGTCTCTAGCACCAAAGCAGTATCTGCACTTTTGATGCTTAACTGTGCATCAACAATCTTTACATCCTCTAAGCGCTCAATAAAGATACACGCTGACCATGCTCGTGTAGTTAAGGGCATGCCTTCAGAATTAAGTACGAAAGGTGATGGCATATCATCATGATCTCGCCGCAACCGTGGCATTACCTGTAAACTGCACTCAATTGGGCAGGAAATAATTGGAATGCTAATTCGGCTAACTTCATTGATAGACTCATCCAGATGAGTGCTGATTATTAGCGTACACTCTTGGTGTGCGTTCTGGTCACGCAAAAGAGATATAATGAGATTGTGCTCTTCATTAAGATTATTCAACATATCAAGAGGCTCGTCATCTTTGAGACCTTCCCAGTAAATGCGAGACTCCACATCGAGAGTAGCTGCTAAAGCTAGCTTTTTGTATTTTATCAGTGGAGTATATTGAATTTTAACAGCAACAGTAACTGTATCTCCCTGTACAATATCCTTAATATCAAACTGTAGCTTAACATTTGGCTTGACTGGAATAATGTTTATGGTGTTGCTTGGCGCACTTAGCCTTATTCTGCTGCCTTTGAATAGAGCATCATGTATCTTAGGCTTAATGTATACAACTTCAGACTTATAAAGGCTGGTTATGCCAAGGTCGATTTTCAACCGAACTGTTGCTGATTCAATTTGATAACTTCCAACCTTTTCAAACACATGCGGCACTAAAATAGACTCAGAAAGATTAGCTTCATTAATTACCAATGTTTCACTTGATTCACCACAACGCAAATCAAGTAGAACCTCTTCAATAGTAATTTTACAACCAGGAAATGCTGTTTCTAAAGTATTCACATTTAAATTTGAATAAATGTTTAGTTGTATGGTACAGGTATCATACACATTTGACTCTTGTTTAAGCTCGTCGTTTAAAATCAACACATTGACATTTACAAGCAGCTGATATTTAATGTATTCATCATCCAAATGGATCTTCTCCTTGAGACTTAACTCCGATAAAGGCAACTGGATTGTATCAGGAGCACATGCTAACTTGAGAATACAGAAAAGCTGCTTTTGGTTATCACCATTACGTTTGTAGCACGACAAAATATTAAAAAGAAGCTGGTGAGCAGTATTTCCCCAATTTTTCAAGAGCGCAGAGTAGCATAATTCGTAAAACTCAACTGCCTCTTCACTTTCAATTGAGTCTAGTTCTAAAGCAATCATCCAGTGGACAAACAGTAAAAATGGGTGCAGCTCGTTTTTTTTCAGAGTTACCGCTCCGCTATTAAATAGCTCTTTCGTTGTTGCAGATGTAGTGTTGAGCATAATACTAGATGCTTGCTTTAACAATTCAACTACCTTGAGTTTTATCAGTAGCTTATCTCTAAAGCAAAACAAATACTTGGTATCAGCATTGGATATACTGGATATCTTTTTGAGATGGTTTGCCGATTTGACTAAAACTAAAGCAGGGTTAGTGGTTACATCGTACGTATAATCATCAGTGAATTTGAGTCCACCAAAAAAGCCAACAACCCCTCTCATTTTCATTGCGTTTGGGAAAATGAGATGTAAAATAGATTCCGGAACTTGTTCCATTAATTGAGCTAGCCACTCGTATTGAACAGAAACCCAATTATTGGTAACATCGAGATCTTCTTGAGAAACACATTCCAAAACATTGGCAATGTGCATCTTGTGTTTCTTCAAAGCAGCTACTGGCTCTTCCAACGAAAAATGGCCGCGTACAATGTGAAATGCTACTATATCAAGCAATGTACGGATTTGGAAATATAATTGCCTATCATGATCCAGTATTCCATCGAGATCAAATTGATCAAGCACGGTGATCAAGTTTTGGTACGCAAGCTCGAGAATTTTGGTACTGGGGCCCAAAGCCTGTGGGTGAGCCATCTCACCTATAATGGCCTGTTTGATTAAATTGCGAGTTTCAAGAAATTTGGGAGTGATTTCAATCTTGGTGTCTACCAGCGCATGTGGCCACAGGTAGTACTTTTTATGGCGCTGCTTGATTCGCAGCTCAATTTTTGAGTAAAATGCCAGAGTTGCCAGTTTTAGACTAGCCAAAAGAGTTTGCGCCAAAAGCTCGCAATCTCTAGACAACGATGCAGACGCGCTGTTGATGTATAGTAGCGACAATTTTGGAAGGTCCACCCTACTCTGGAGTTCGGCAACTCGCGAGTGATTGATTTCACCCAGTGATATAACAATTGCCACAAAGTGAGTCTCCAACTCAACACAGCGTTGTTTATACCGCTTCAACTCTGCTTCCAATTTACTGTCACTACTTTTATCGTCAATTGTACAGGTTCCACTTTCTCCACCTCTCTCCTTGCCATTACTTTCTCTAATACTATCCTCCCAACTATCTCTCTCCAAAGCAAACGTCCCGACGTAAGCTGCTGGCTTGTGCTGAGTATACTTATGAAACCACTTTTCAGATAATATACCATTGGGATAGAGATCTGATCCAGCCTTGAATGGCAGTAAAGGCTGCTCATCTTCTGTCATTAACCTATGGGCATCCTCACCCACCTCTGCTTTAAATATGTATTTTGTACTGGGCAATCGTGCTTTGATAATACAATTATCCCAAGTCTTGCCACCAACGCTGTAGAGCTCCAAAGTCCGTATCAACTCCTCACAAGCAGCATTTGTTTCTAGGTTCTTTGTTATATGAATCTTGACCAATGGTGCCATACATTGGAGAAATCCCTGGTCATATTGGTCCATTTTCGATATCTGGTGGCGATCAAGACGTATGTAGAATCGCGTGAACAATTAAATTTCCATGATTAACGGTGCAGTACATCATGACAGAAACTATCAACGCCAACCCCACAGTTATTGACGTCAAAAGCCTCCCGTCCAGACAAGAAACAAAACGTGATGAAAGCTATCAACTCATACAACAAATAGCATCACTTTCGCTTTTAACGCCGCCGTTTAGCGCTCATATTGATGACCCTGGTGTCCCAGGATTGGAACTGGATAACGGAGAAGAGGAGGAAGAAATAGACTCTCAAGAAATCTTTGATTTGATCGGTAGCATACTGGATCCTGAACACCCTTTAACGTTGGCTCAACTTGCAGTTGTTAATATTGGCGATATTACAGTCAGCAGCAGTTGCGATGACCTCCTGGAGGTCTTGATTAAAATTACGCCTACTATCACCCACTGTTCTTTGGCCACCTTAATTGGACTAGGGATACGTGTGCGGTTGGAAAGATGTCTTCCTCCTCGCTTTAGAATACGGATTTTGATTAAAGAGGGAACCCACCAGCTGGAAAATCAGGTTAATAAGCAGCTAAATGATAAGGAACGGGTAGCAGCAGCGTGTGAAAATGACCAGCTTTTAAGTGTCATACTGCAGATGCTAAGTACTTGTCAATAATCTGAGGTTTTGAGGTTTTACTACTTGCTGAGGCATATTAACGTTAAATGGAGTATTTAGTTATTGGCTGTAACGTGGAAATTATGGAAAGAATTTTCTTTGGATCGAGACTGATATGAGACAACTTTTTTGGATAAAAATGATCTAAGAAACCTCGTTATTAGCCAAAAACCCCAGCCAAAAGATCTTTTTAGTTGATCAGCTTGAAAATCTGAAATACTGGTTGGAAAATGTTGATGGGAATTCAAAGGCTTTCAATATTTGGACTTTTATTAATTGATAAAACATTTAGTTGATTGCTGAAGTTATTCCTTTTTTTGGTTGAAAGTAGAAGGTTGAAGGTTGGCTAATGATTAATACAGCTATAAACTCTTTTCTCGTAATTGGCTGATTGGTTCAACTGCCCTGATAAATACTATAAAACATTTAGAAGCCATTTTACGGACCTATCTGTTTTCTTTCAAGTATTGAATTCTTTTTAGATTAAAATAAATGGTGCTCATTTTGCGGATATGAATTTCACTATCATATATTCAAGGGGAAGAGTCTAATTATGCCAAAAAAGTCCCAATATTTTAATTTTGCTGCACATTTATATCATGTCAATTTTAATTCGCCATTACTGAATCTTATTATACCCCATGACATCTCTACTATTGCTTCTCAGCTAAACTTTTATTTCGCGCTCTATTTGTTTGTTTGGTAGTCAAAATACACCAATGTTAAATAGATTTGTATACAATTGGTTTTATTTTCATTTTATTCAGGCTCTCTACGCGTGGAAGCTCTCTTTCTTATACCGTACAAAATGTATATGAAATATATCCATCGTATGCGACATTAAAAATTAGGTGATTTACAAATAATTCTACAAATGTGATTGTTGAAGCTTGTGGTCAGTACAGTACTTGAACATTTTTTTACTAGATGAATAATTTGATGAAGCCAAGATTATAATTGAACTAGCAATTTCAATGCTTTTGATGAGTCATTAAAGGAATTATGAAAATACGATAACATTATGACAAAAATTATTTCGCTTTGCAAATGGATATTGAACTATGATAAAATAATTAGTATATGCATATTCTTGAAATACAATTAAAACTGACTATGAAAAACCATAATATTTGCCGTTGTATTGTTCATAAAAGATTTTAATTAGATGCTGCTCTTTTTTTGCGATTTATAGTTGCAAGTTTCGCTGGGTTAGGGTACTAGAAAATAGCCACCACGTTTGTGAGTTATAATAGAGAAATGATATGGCGTTTTCAATGTCTATAGGTTAAAATTTGCTCACCTGGAACTAACGCCACCAATGCCTGACCGTTATTGATATTTAATCTAAATATCATTAAGCTTATAAAAGCATCAAAAACTTTATAATACTATGTCTGCAACATGTTTATCGTGCACAATAATGCAAAAGCCTCTTTAGTAGTGTGCTAAGTTTCCAGCACCTTAATAAATAGCCTGCTAATAAAAAAGATGATTTTATACTTTCAAGAGTACCTTATTAATTTTGTGAGAACAAAATGGTTAGCATAGTAATTTCACAGCACAAGTTTAACATGCAATTGCATTGTAGTAGGTTATTTTGATTTTTGTCTTTATTGCAGCAACTTGAGGCTGAAATAAATAAATAAAAAAAACGACAATGTACAATAGCATAAATTGTGGTTACGACGGTCAAGAACACTAATTTTTGGGTTCTCTTCTGTATTGAATTCGATGATAGTAAATTTTGGTCTATTTGTTTTATGATAGACACCTTTCACATAAAGCAAATATTAAACGAACTATACTGAAAAAAACATCTTTAACGCTTTAGGGCTTTCTTCAGTATATTCTGGAGTGTAAAATAGATTTATTGTACATCTATTAGAGTCGTAAAAGGTCTGATCAGTAATCGCACAAAGTGTGCTATAATTCAGACGCTAAAACTCCTTTTCTTAAACGATTCTTCTTATCCTGTAGAGGTTTCATTATTTCCAGTCACTTTATTTTGGTCGGTTTTATTATCTGGCAGTCTTCGAATTGATATTCGTGCATATGCTACCAACATATCTGCTAAATCTATTAAAATAAAGCGCAACAAAGATGTTTTTATGAAATGAATTATTTTAGCATCTTTCTGAGTAGGTTCTTGTGCCATGCGTTGTTCCAATTCTAAAGAAATACATTTTAATTCCTGTAGTTGACAATAGTAAAAGTAGTTTTCCAAACGAGATTGAAGTTTGCTATCCTGGGGTGGTGCTTCGGGTAGCTGTGGTAGCTCAGTGGGAGACGATAGTGACAGGCGCTGCTGCAGTAAGGAGGAAATTGATGTGTTCAGGTTACGGTTTTTTATCAAGCGGCTGTATATTTTCAGTTTCTGAAGCATATTTGGATGAGACCTACGGTCTGGTACGCGACAATCTGCTGTTTTATGATCTGGAGACTGGCGGTCCAGAATAGAGCGATCCAGTGATTGACGTTCCATAGTATGACTCCAGATCAGCAGAAGTCTTGACCGAGACAGCAGCGATTTTTCCACAGACAGTATAGATCGCTGTATAGAGTGAAGAGACGTTTGGGAAGAGGATTCTGTTCGAGTCAATGGCTGGCTTTCTGAAATAGTTATTTGCGATGAGTTCTGGATATTGAAAGGCAGTGGAGCAGTGTCTTCTATAAAGCTTGATACAGAGCTATCGAAATTCTCTTCAGGCTCGTGCGGAAGGCCAAATTTGTATGCAACTAATATTTTCTCATAGTATGTCATTGTGGTATTGTCTGCTGCACCTGCCAAAAGCCAGACGTTGATTTCCTTCAATAAAGAGGTCTTGATAGAAGCATCTGCAATTTCGATATCGTCCACAAGCCATAAATCTGGAGGAACATTGATCCCGGGCAAGATTTCCACATTCACTCCATTAGCCAAAGCCTCATCACTACTTCGGATGATCGAATGTGAGTCTTTTAGGTTGCAAATACAGTTGAGTAGGCGAGCTGGAAGCATATAGCCTTCATCATGACTTGTGATAGTGAGGCGCTGAAAAGGGTGCATTTCTATAGATGACGATGTAATATCTATCATGGAGTTTAAAAGAGTCGCATTCACCTTAATACAAGGGCGTGGTTAACTAATATGAATTTGGTTTCATATGCCATGAGTAGTAGTCTACTAAACCTTGTATAAACAAGTTACAGTTTCAGAAAAGTGTTGCTGACTAAGCATTCTCTATAAACTTGAAGGTTAACTTCCGTGGGATTCCATGAGGTTCTATAGGTTCATATTGTCAAATTAGTGAGTTGCAACAATGCAACCAATTTTAATGAGAAATAAACCTCCAATCCATATAACATACGGGGCTATTTGCATAATATTGCAGGCTTCACTGTCTCGTTTTTGTAAAGCATCTATTTGATGACCCTTCTTTAAGAATTGCTAGAGATTTATGAATAAACGTTGAAACTTCATGAAAGTTATTTATTAGGGTACTCATATTAACCTTAACCAGGGTCCACTAAATTACATAGTAATAAACTTGTTCCTTGAAAAAGACTACAAGCAAAATATTTCTTAATGCATAAAATGACGTGTTGCAAATTGGTATTATATAAGAGCTTGCTCATTAGACAAGCAGCTTGCAAACAAATATTTTCTAAACATTTATTGCATATTTCATATTTCACGTATGAAAACCACATTTAAATATTCCGTTTGAAATTATTCCATTCATGTTTTTCCATAAATAATTTGGTGTTAAAGGGTTGGTCCATTTGTTACATGATTATCTTTTTCCGAGTAGACCACACTGTTAAAGTTGTTCCATGAATGGTTGTTCCATGAATGGTTGTTCCATGAATAGTTGTTMCATGAATGGTTGTTCCATGAATGGTTRTTCCATGAATGGTTGTTCCATGAATGGTTATTCCATGAATGGTTSTTCCATGAATAGTTGTTCCATGAATAGTTGTTCCATTAATATTTATTCCATGAATAGTTGTTCCATGAATAGTTATTCCATGAATAGTTGTTCCATGGATAATTATTTTACATAAAGTTGTAATTTTTGCATAAACGGTTATTCCGAAGCTGAAATTTATTTTAAAAGCGGATAATCTACCTATAATTATTTTATGTGTGAGTACTTTATTAATAACCCCTGAATTACGTTGCATAATTAAGGTATTTGACGTCAATATTTGGTTTCTCAAAGCACCAGCGATATCCTATTGTAAATATCTACATTATTTATTTTTGGCTGTTGTTTTAATGTAAACTATTGCTAACTACTTGCTTTCTATTTTTTATTACACAGAAGATTCGTTCATATCTGGTATATAATATTCAAAATAAAAAAGTATTCGCTAAGCCCAACGGGCAATTTTCTGAACCTTAGCTTGTGAATTCATATGAAATAGTATATTTTTGGATCAGGAAACAACATAAAACTCAACTCTTGGTCAATTAAAGTGATATATCAAGCCAATACGTCTGTACCCAGACTAATTGAATATTTTCTAAAGAAATACCAATAAATGAAAATTTCTTACTACAAAGTTTTGTTTTATAAAATAAAACCATTTCAATACGCCTTTTCAAGTTTTTTTTGATTTATCATAGTTATTCTTGACCCTTTATTAATTGACTTATTTCGTTTTATTTATCTTACGAATGTCAAAAATAGACTAGATTCTAATTTTGTGTTAAATATTATAACAAGCTAATTCCTCTCAAATGTAGGTTATCATACTGGTTTATTATAAAACCTTTCTTCGTGCTTTTGAAAATCTTTATCACCTTTAAATGCCGTAGCACGTTTGTAAATACATGTATATATATCTTGGATCTATTTTTGGTGGCCAAGTGGTGGCCTACCTAACTGTTCACTGTCAATGCAGCCATTTTTCTTTTAACGCAGCCTGCATTTTTTCTTTTCAGTACAATTTATAATATTTCAATATTTTTAAATTATTACATTTCACCACCTATTCAAGAGATATGTGTAGCGCCAAGTACATTTTTCAGTAAAGTATTTTTGATTCGATTTACCCAAAATAGTCTCCATAAATTACATTTCCTTTATGAGTGGAAACATATCATTTATTTGTAATTTTACAGTATCTATAGAATTTAAAACAAAATCTTTCATTTTATAATCTCTAAATTCTGGCTCTTTTTTGTTTATTGAGTACTTTCAACGTGTATGATAAATATCTTGAATATTCACTTTTTTTTAGTTTGAACCTTGGAATCATACTCTTTGATTTTTATATGAAACTGTTATTTCTAATTTTATCCTTTGTCATCTCTACTATTTTCTGTTTTGTCTTGTTTGGATTTCCAATCCCTTACATTTATCTCAAATTTAACTTTTTTTTATTTTAAACTTGTTAATTGCGATAAATGCACGTGGATACATATTTTACATATTTGAATGTCTGCAAATTCCCACTTAACAAATGATACTTACTGCTTTTTTATGATGCTTTTGATATGGGTTTAACTATAAAAAATGTTATTACAAAACTATTCTTTGAAGTATATATTTAACCCTGTACCTTTTATTATAAGTAAAAGTCAAGTTTGTATCTATTTTTTCCAGGCTTTCTCCAGAAAATGAACTTTGTACCACCTTAAGGGTGTCATCTTGTATATCAATAGGATCATGCTTTAAGATCTTGCACACTCTTTACCATAAGTCAAAAAATAAAAACACGTACCATAGAAACTCACTGTTGCACACCAAAGTTTAAATTTACAACTAAGGGTAAATGCTATTGAAAGTTTTTGACCAAAAGACTATTTAAACAGCCGTTTGTACTTTGTTAGATACGGAATGCACATTAATTACCAAATGACCACCTGTATGTCCCTTCATCAACATAAATAATAATAGGAAATTTGCTTAGCTAATGCAGAAAAATTCTAAAGCTCAATTAATCAACATTGCCTTTATTCAATAGTTAATGTGGCTATCAAGATAATCATTTCGAAGTGGTTTCAAAACCAAAACACTCATCTCGGGTTCGAACGAGCGACAATCTTAAAACCGAGCCGAGTCTCCCGAAAGAAAAGCAAACCAACAGATAAAATGACTAAGTACCAGTTATATTGCCAGATTTGAATCGTCAACTAACAGCATATCCAGAAGCCAGTCATGCCTCTAAGGTCCTCCAAACGTGAGAAGTATGCACTACTGCTACAAATTAATGACTTGTCAAATATTCCCCATGTTGATGGGAAATGCTTTATTGAATTCCTGATAAAGGACTCGAAGGGCTATGGCAAGAATTTAAGCTCAATTATACATCGTCAGGATAAAAGCTTTCTTAAGTCGTCATCTGGTGAAAACACAGCTGCTTCTTCGTCTTCCAACTCAGTTTTAGGAACAACTCCAGCTCGTCGCATCCACAACTTCAAGTGCCAGTTCAATTTTTCAGTGCAATGTAACCTTCGCTTCCCGGTAAACAAGCCGACAGGCTCTACAGGTAATAAGTATTTGTTAATTCGGGTTTACATTGCTTCGGAGTCCAAATCAGGTTCACAATCGAGCAGTGAGCCTACAGAGTTGGGTAGATTAGATATAAATTTGGCTGATTATTTATCATACCAAGAGCCTTTCACCTCCAAGTACTTGCTCCGGCACTCAAAAGTGAATTCCATTTTGAGTGTTTCTATTGGACTCAATCCCTTGCCGCAAAATTTTGACTTCCACACCTCTTTGCGTATCAATGATGGTGACATTAAAACAGCCAAGACTACCAACTCCATGCAGCATTCATCATCCCAAGCCCTGACTAATAATACTCAATCAAAGCTACTGCCTCCATTACTGCCTCTGGGTATTTTCCAATTAAGTCTGTACGAACGTAACAAAATTCATGGTGCACATGGGCCTCAAAGCAACACTACTGTTAGTACAGGATCTATGGCAGATCAGTCTAGTACATTTTCACCCAAACTGGGTGATTCGGGATCTGCTGGACAACGATACAAAATAGGCGCCCTTGTTTCACCTTTGTATCACTCGCTGTCGCATTCGCACAACCATCAAAACCAACATCAAACTTCAAACGTGGACCCGTCACCCCACCCGGAGCTTATGGACCCAATGGTTAATAAATTGTACCGTAAGATTTTGGAATCTACATGGGATCCTGAACTACACAATTTATTTGACAACAACCCAGAGTCATGCATAGATGCAATATTTGAGTCTGGTGATGACTTGCAGGGCTGGAACCAGCGGGTTCATGAGAAGTATAATTTAGGGGCCAACAAGGACGAAGATGAAGAAGAGAGCAATATTAAGACCAATGGTCTTTTCAGTGAGATTTCGTATCGCGATAACTTACGTAGTTGGTCAGTATCAGCAAAGTAATTCTCAAGATTAATACAATGTTTTCATGAAACCAGCTATACTTTCATATTGTTTCATAAAGCATAGCTCAATTGAACTCACAGGAAGAATTCTTGATAGATACTCAAAAATGGGAAAGCAGCCTTTTTTAACTTTGATACTTAAACCGGTGGAATCCTCAAGGGTAATGGTAGCAGGTTATGGGGGGGCTATATAGACAAAGACAACTATTTCAAAACTTATCTTTTGGTTTACTTTGGTTTAAAAATATTCTTAATTGAGAAACATCTAATTAAACTACTAGGATATGCTAAGTATTCTCCCATATACATCAATTCTACGTCACCAGATAAGTCATGTTGTGAGTGCTATTCACCAACCAAGTACCTTCCCTTAATCAACAGTATTATCTGTCAATTTCTCCATCTTAATTCATATCATTTTCTCAAATTATCTAGAGATACAGTGTCAGTGTCAATCCTCGCAACTTATGTCCTATTCTATCCCAACCGGTGCTACCAATACGCTTAGTCAGAATACTAGGTTTTGGAGCCGAATCCTGGCGCATTTCTAAACCATCGTTTTCATTGTTGATAGGTGTGTTAGCTGACTCCCACTGTACAATACGTGGCCCGTCTCCAATGAGCTCTGATATATCATTGATGAGTCGGCCAAGCTGCGAGTCGAGTTCACGGCGGGTGTTGGGGCGATGAAGCCTTTTTGTTGGCAAATGACGCACCAACTTAGATGCACAGGTATTTCCAGCGTTTGAAACCACCTGTTGTAGCGGCAGCAGCACATGGGGTGTATATTGGCAGAATGTACAGTGTCTTCCTCGGCCTAAACGCAAGCAGGGATTAACAATACATCGGCGCTGCCGCGAGTCTGGCCGTCCACGATAGAGTCCACGCTCCACCTTGTCAGTAGCAATACATCTCTGAGACAAACTCATTAGCAATAGTTGAGTAGCGAGTAGTAGTATAAAACATTAAACATAGTGGCAGATAAATTTTGCACCCAACTTTTTCTGCGAAGTCAATTGGCATATAACGAACCATAATTCCATGTAAACGTTACATTATAGTACACTGCTATATACTTGCTATAAAACTAAATGGTGCTTTGCTGGGAACTGAAAGTCTGGTCTTAATGTTGGTGCTGTTGGTGGTTTTGTTGGTGATGTTGGTGTTGGTTTTGAGTTTGATGTTGATGCAGGTTCTGGTTCTGGTTTTGACTTTGGTTCTGACTCTGGTTTTGGTTCTGACTATAGCGACGGTTCCCATAGGAGTTGTTACCGCCTCTGCCTCTTCTGTTGTAACCGCTGCTACCGTTGTTGTAATTATTATTATTATTGTAGTTGTTAATATTGTAGTTATTGCGTTTCTTCTGGTTACGATTTCTATTCTCCATACTTATCAAGTTCTGTTCCTTGGCATGGTCCATGATCTAAAAAGGTGTTAGTAAAAGAGTAGAGCTGGGGAGCAGCGGTAAAAAACACGTACTTCTTCCGGTAATCTCAAATATTTGATATGGATACCTCTCACGTAGACTTCTGGGATTTTCAAGAAATCTTCACCATTGGCAGAGGACTGGATAACGTTCTTTAGCGTTAAGTTCATCCAGTTATCGCAATTGACCAAGTCTCCGTTCAAGGTCTCGCCATTCTTCAACTCAATCAAAATTGGTTTTGTTTTGGCTGCGGTCAACAAGTATAACGGGAGCTGCTTGGTTAGTATCAGTCATTCAGTAGAAGAGGCTTGTATCAGTGAGACATACCATGGTTAGTTGGTTCCGTTGGTATCACTAGCGCTCTGGCGTTTTTTTCATTATTGCCCTATAGTAAAATGGTACATACACGCCTTTGTATAATTAGGTTTACTAGGGGAGAGAGAATAGGGAGAATGAATATATAAAGAAGAGAAGAGAAATAGAGTAAAGTGGCGACGTGAATGAACAAGTATTTATAGGAGTAGTTTCAGATCTTATATAGAAGAGTAAAGTTAAAAAAATAAAACAGACCAAAAACGAATGGGTTGAATTAAGCGTAGTCTAATGCTATTTGATAAAAATAGAGAGAGAGAGGAAAGAAAAGCGAGTACAATGAGCAGTTTAATTTACTATAAGAGGGTATGTCTGATGAATTGAAGTTGAATGAATTTAGTGGAAGTAAGTCAACAGAGCATTAGCAAACTAGAAGCAAATAATAGATTAGAGAAAAATATTGAATTAGAATAAATATCATATTATAATTTTGTTTGAAACATCCATAATTGCTTTAGTTGCCAGTTTTTATCTTTATCAATCAATATTTTACTATTTTGTATTTAATTCTATCATACCCAATACTTCTGTCATGTTGAGTCCTTTTGGAATAGCTCAGAATATGCGAAAAAGAAAACCAATTCCAACAAAACTTCTAATTGATTAAAACTATTGTGTATTTCAGTTTGCTTGATAGAATTTCTATAATTATTTGCACCAACTTGTATTTATATATTGAAATTTATAGATACAAACCAGCTTATATAGAATTTGATATTCCATTCACCTTGATATATTAAAGAAATATCAGTCAAACGTTTGTCCAAGTTCGTGTCATAAACATCATCACTGATCTATCATTTTTCATCCTAGAGCCATATTTACTGATCATGTTAGAAATACGGCTCTAGTATACGAATCATTGATATTGTATTATTTCTTATCACTACCTTTCACACGACATTTTTCATTTGTTGTATAGTGAGCTTAACTGAGCTTTTTGTAAGCCGACCAGTTTGGATGCCTGTAGAGGTTAGCTAATAACCTTTGTGCAAATAGCTTTTTAACAAGTTTTTTGATAATTTTCCTTTTGATTGGACTTATTTTATCTCTATCATCTCCAGTGATTAAAACATAGCTTTTCTATAAGACATTTGGCAGTTATTCTGGTTTCTTTATCATTCAACTTTTTTAAATCACCAAAACTCCTTTTTAATATTCAATTGTTTATATTAGCATTTACTTGTTTCTCATTTATTACTACTCATTTATACCATCATTCATCATCAAGTCAAAATTATTTTTCATATAATTCTTTACCTTCACTCTGTACACTTATATTCTTATTCCTTCAACTTATAAAAAATCGCCTGTTGTAAATACCACTTCTTAATGTTATTGAGCCATAATAATCAGCTCCGTAAGTTTAGTTCACTAGCATCTATCTCTACTCACACCCCCATTTTGTATTATACCGCGTCTCTTTTATATCTTCATACACACACACTACCTTATCAGTTCTATTCAACTCAACGAAAGAAGTTCTTTGTACTAATCTTCACATACTAGTCGCTAAACATACACTATATACATATCTCAATGGTGTTTCCAGTCAATTCTTCCCAATCAATTCTTCCCATCTTTATGTAGAGCACTTCGTATATAACATACCTTTGATCCGAAAATCACAGTCTGACCTCCACACTAACATGTATCTGCTAGCAGATCTCCCAGATGACATATTGCTTCACATCTTTCAATATCTTCCAGTCGTTGAGTTAAAGAAATTGGCGGTTTTTCCCCGTCTAAATATGCTCGTTGCAAAGCACTTGTACTCGCAACGCACGTTTGTTATCAACCTCCACCACTCACCGTCGGCTACACCAGGATTAGCCATTGAATATTTGCAAGAGCCTTATTGGGAACAACACATCTTACGCTTCCATCATATGCGCATCCATCTTTGGGTGAAAAGCTTTGTTGAGGCACAGTCCATTTTGGAGATCCACCAGCCTGTGCTAGAGCGGATATTCAACAAGTGTCCCCGATCTAAGCGGGTTCAGCTTAAGTTACGCGTGAGCTATGCTCCTACGGCATTTCATGAAGTCAAAGACTGTTTGGCAAATACCGATCATTTATTAGGCTATTTGGGGAGTGAAGTGGGTGATGGATCGAGGTTGGACTTGGAGTTGTGTATGAACACTAGCGGCGAGAATGAATGAATACTAAATTAAGAGTAAAAATCGAGACTATATTAGATTAAGCAATTAATGGTACGAGAAGCCAAATATTTGGAACTGGATACTTCAGATATTATCGAGAAAGCACATATGCTGAAAGAAGTCTATTTTTTTCAATTACTATGGCAATTGCAATATAATACAAAAAGAAACAATTGGGTTAACCATGACATTAAGATGGATTTATTTTACCAATATTTGGGGTGTTAGATGAAGCTGAAGTCTCTTATTATTATATGTTGCAGATCTCAGCTAGTTTATTAAAATTTATCTGCCGAAAACAAAATCAACAGATAAAGGAGCCCTATTTAACACATTGGCTTATGAAGTACTCTCAGCTAGTCTGTTAGTTTTAAATACAGCACGAAAGTGAAAACAAAACATTAAGAATTTGCCTTTGTCTGTCTTTAAGTTCTCTTTATTCAATAATTGAGGACATTGACGCCAATTTTCGTATAATCAAAATTGAGTTTAGAAAAGGGTGATCAAAAATATCATTAAAAGGATACTAAATCCTCCTCTTGAAAACATTTTGAGAATGAAAGTGATTAAAGGTAAATTCAGCGCATTAGTGATGTTTGCTGGAAATATTTAGATGTTTCTCAAAGGCTTCAAAGGAAACTCCTAAAGATTTACCAAAAATGTTAAAAACATAAGCAAAAGTGTCTAATGTTTGTTCTCAGCCCTTTTTTAAACTACAGTTTTAATTACACCTTTTCATGATGCATTGATGGTTTTAATAAGAACTACGATTGTTATTACTGCAAATCTCATCGGTTTTGCGCAAAATTTGGACCAACACATTACATTTTAACAATAAAATAATTGTAAAACAATCAAAATATCATGAGTCCCAATTGTCTATCTGAAAAAGCCTAGCTTGAGGATCGTGGCAGCAACCAAACTCACCTTTCTATATCCAGACTTTTAGATTTCATAATCTATTGGGCAACTACAAAACTACTCAGTGAATGCAAGCTCGTGGAATCAAACATGAATAAAGTCTAAGTTGCTTGTTGAATTTTATTTATACAAAGACAGTTCACATCGCCAACTTAACTAAGTCAACATACTTATATCAAAGTCTCGCATTCATTAAAATCTAAAATTAACATCTTTAGCAACACAAAACAACCATACAGCGACTGTTCATCCTCTAAGATATTTTAAACCAACCACAGATAAAAGCCATCACTGTGATCTATCAATTTAGCCGAAACATTTAATTTCATCAAAGCCTTGTTTCATCAAAATCTTTCATTTTACAACCACGGCTGTCAATACAAGTTTGATTTCCAGCTCACAATTTGTCACCAATACAAAACAGCTTATTATTCGGCCTTTTCCCCTGGAACCTTCTCTGAACCGACCATAATTACGAAGTGAACCTACATGTAATTATAAATTCAATCTACTAATAATTACGAAATTAACCTACTCATACTTACCAATATCTCATCAACTTTGCCAATATTTTACGGATTTCAAAATTTCCAAGCTCTTAAAACATCTGATCACTAACAGCTATATATAAATCTGCTAAATCGCATCAACTTACTATTCTAGACTATTAATTAATGAAACAATACCTTTGAGCTTTTAAGTTTGACCTATTAAATTTTTTGCCGATGCCAATTTTTCCCTGTTTGGGGCTTAATAAAAAAACGGTTAAATCATCTGTAAACTAGGAAGATATCGCAAACCTGTTTGTTTATAGAAATAGTATTTAAGGTGCTTTATGCTCCAAAGTGCTATGCGGTGTTTTGTGGTTTTAGCTGTGCTTGTATGGATAAGCAATGTTAAATGCCAAAATGACAAGGATTCGCTAATGACACTCTCCTTTCCAACGCTAAGCGGAGGAAAAGGTTCAACTTCAATTACTAAAACTACTACAAATAAAGAAAAGACTAAGACTACATCTCCTGCCCCAACAAAGACTATAATGTCGCTGGATGCCACTGGAAGATCTTTGCTGAACCAGGGGGATTCGTTTGATAATTACGGCTCGATGACTAGTAGCGACGATGACGTATTTAGACTTTTACTCACAATGATTGATGATGATGTTTATACACGCTACAATGCAAGAGTTACGTTTGGAGGCGGAGAGGAACCTCAGGAGTTGGATTTGAGAGTTGATATCACTCAGCCAGATATATGGGTGATGAATGGCTATGATATATTTAATTGCTCCTATCTTCAAACATACTTTGAAACCATGCAAACAATGCCACCAGAAGATATTACAAAGCTGCCAAATGAGTGGAGTGCTACTGTTTGTGCTGTAGGTGGTGTTTACCACTCGTCTACAACACTGGGGATTGTGGCGACATCTACTGGCAAGCCAACAAATGGCGCAGTTGGTACTGTATTGAGCTTTTTTGAACCCAATTCCACTGGACAGTGGGTAACGGACAATATGACCATCTCTCTGTCAAATGAAGAAGTTTTCCTTCCAGGACTTACATTTCTCAACGTTAATAATACGGATCTGCTGGCGGGTGGTTTGGGTTTGGCCGGTGGAAGTGTTGGCTCGAGCTTTTTGATGTCTTTGGTCGATGCTTCTGTTATTCGGTCCAATAGTTACTCATTGTGGTTTAGCAATGAAACTAGCGTTGATAAAGCTTATGGTGAACTCATTCCCGGTGTCATTGATAAAAAGTATTATACTGGTGACCTCTATGCATTCCAGATGCTCTCTCACAGGAATTCCAACGACCTGCTTAATACAGAACAAAGCATGCTGCTAAGCTTGCCAATTATAGTACTTGATGATGTTCAGGTGGAAAACGAGGAAACAGGGCAATCGTTGTCACTTGGGCAAAGCAATTCACCAATTCCGATAATATTTGACACCCGCAGTGGAACAAACTACTTGCCGCTAGACACAATTGTGAGCTTAGCAGTACAAACAAATGCGTTTTTCAGCAGCGATGCTGCCAGGTGGTTTGTGCAATGCGAGACTGCAAAAAACTCTCTGGCTACCGTCAACTTTATCTTTGGTGACCTCAGTATAAAAGTACCAATTAGTGAGTTTATTTCCGAAGCTGATTGGGGTGAAAACAATTTGAAGTTTTCTGATGGGCAACAGGCCTGTTTTTTGAACTTTATGCCGTCCTCTGTTTCGGGTCACAACTCTTTAGGGTTTCTGTTTCTTAATTATGCGTATTTGGCAGTCGATAATGAGAATCATATTGTGGCCTTAGCTAGTAGCAAGCATGGAAATACTACTAAACAAGACTTTGACCAAACAAAGCAAGAGTCAGGTAGCTCGGCCAAATCTATCTTCCGTATGCCACAAAATACTAATTTGACAGCATTGCGCAAGACTATTGGCTATATAGAGTCCGGTAGAATTCCATTTGCAACTACAGACTTGCGAAACTACTCGAGTCCGATGGTTTTTACTCACCTGTCACCTCCCGCAGACTTTCACCTCAGTGTTCCGTCATTTTTAAGCGGCATGATAAATGGTGATACTTTTATCACTGGGGCCTCAAGCACCACTTTTACAACATCCATACCAGGAATGGACGCCAGTGCTGCTAAGGAGAATCGCACTACGCAGGCTGCAGGACTAAAGGTGTCTGTTCCTTTTGAAAACAGCCGTATAATTGGAAAAATTGCGGGTGTGATCTTTTCTGTACTTTTGATATGTATTGTATAATTTCTATCTTAGTGTTGTCAAAATACCAACACCAGTCACAATAAAATCATATTATATCTAGCCAAAAATAATAATTTGTATTACTCCTAAATATATACTATTATCCTAGTCCATTTTCTCTTGTTGTATTGTCCAAGTCTTTGTTTTCCTCGTCAGCTAGCTGGCAATATGGTGTCAGACGCTCGGTGTAACGATAAATATTATACCATAAAATATCTGCAAAGGTCAAGGCCAACCCAGCACAGTTGACCCAACTTAATACGTCTCCAAAAACAAGAGAGCTGACAAGAATAGTGAGTAATTCCTTAAAGATACCAGCGACCGAGAGGGTGATAACTTGCAGAACAGTCAAAAGCTTGAACTCGCAAAGAGTCATCAAAAAAGCAAGTATTCCTGGAATCACCATTAGAATAATAGTAGTGAAAAAGCCCTTGATCTCCCAGATAGGTGCCGACGTAAAATTGTCCCAACCTTCAAACACCAAACCAAACCCCAACAAGGTTAAACACATTGCCGGAGATATATAAAATATGGTAGCAATAGGATTCACGGTGTAGGAGTTGCGCTTTAATAATAACTGAGTAAATGACCAACGCAATCCTGAAATCATTGAAGCCGAAAGTACCAATAGTATGCCAATTTTTGTTTTGGCTGACAGTGCTTTTAAATCAGATGGCAGCAGCAGTGGCAACAGCGGCTTTTTCACCATCATCATAACTGAGATGGTCATGACAGCCACAATGACCACCAAGCGCCAATTAAACCGCTCCAACTTGAACAAAAGCCCAAAAAACAATACAAACACCAACGATGACGTCTTGAGCATGGTATACATACTCAAAGTAACGAACCGAAACGAGACATTCAGCAAACCAATATCTCCCGCTGAGGCAAGTGAGCATGGGTATATTTGGCGAGCATATGTGCGCCAGTCCATCGCCATGCTGGCCCAAAACCGCAGCTTATTCCGTCCACTCGGCTCATTTCCCTCCTCCGACTCTTCATTCACTGTCGGTCTGAGCAGAGGCAGCACGTATAGGCAGGCTCCACTAAGTCCCATCAAACATAGCTGATGAAATGCTGTTACCATAATGGGAAACTTGAAGTCCAATCCCTCTCCAAACATCCACTTATTGTACACCGAGATCGATAATGAGAACAAATACCACCCCAAAATGTAAGCTGTAGTTTCAATCGTCTTCCTTGATATCATCTGCTCCCAAAACACTGGCTTTCTCGCGTTTACTGTCACTTCTAGCGGCTCTACCATCACTAATGGCTCTATCTGCAGCTTCCCGCTACTTGATTCCACCCTCGCTACTGGCGTTGCTGCTGCTGATCCCAGGGTCTTCCTTCGTGTAGTGTTCAGGCTTGGACGCGAGGTGTCCAGCAACTCTATAATCATTATATATGGATATTGGAGGGTATGGTATGAATATATTTTGAGGCTAAACGAGGCACGCTTGGTGAGCACTATTTTTCAGTCTGGCTAATAAATTTCAGTCAATGAAAAGGAAGCTCGAGGCCATTCACTAAACCTCCTATAACGGTTTAGCAGTGAGGTTTTGGGTATAACAGGACAGCTAATTCAGATAGTGGGAACCAGCTTTGGCGGATTTTGGCTTTTAGTAGAGGAATTTTGAATCATTATGAGTAGAAATAAGGACCCAGGCTCACTTATCAACCTCCAGAGAGAGTATATAATACAACAAATCAAACTGGTTATTTCAGCTGGTACGCTCTACAATTTGATACTCGATGAGAAGACAGAGTCAATTGTATACAAGGTCTCGACAAAGGAGCAGTTGCTCCGGTTGGTGGCCTCCATCGAGCGAGTTGATGCTCGGCGGCGACAGAACCCTTTTATGGAAGCAATATACTTGACCGAGGCGCTGCCGTATAACCTTCGGTGTATTCTAGGAGATGTGCAGACCAAGAGGTACAAGGGAGGACATGGACTCTTCATGCCTATTGACTCAGACGATATGAAACTGTGGCAACATTACGAGCAGATGATGGGGAACCCGCAGGTTTTGCAGTACTTTGGCGGTGGACAGCAAATCAGGTTTGTGTATGAGACACTCTATCCGATAGAATCAAGAGTCTTTTTGGCGGATGATAAGACACCAAACTCAATGCCGGTGTATTTCAATGAAAATTGCGCTGAATACGTATTGGCACAGGTAAGTCTTGCAGTAAAGCTGCTTGTAAATGCAATGGTGATTACTGGAGAGTTTCCCTTGATTCGGTTCATGGCGCCGAATAAAGCGACACACCATGCTTCGCGGTTGCCGGAGCTTCTCGCGGGGCTGTTTCAGCGCGAGATTGACGAGTACGCTCGCAACAACAACGACTTCCCACCACCGCTACCGCCGGGAAAGCCCAGATCGATTTTGTTGATTGTGGACCGTACTTTGGACATTTTTGCTCCGTTGTTGCATGAGTTTACCTATCAGGCCATGGCTATGGATATTGTACCATCGTTGGAGCGTAGCAAAGTCTACAAGTATAAATCGGAAAATGAGCGTGGAGAGTTTACCGATGTGGAGGCGCGCTTGGAAAACGAAGAGGACGAGCACTGGCTCACGCTTCGCCACATGCATATTGTGGGAGCTGAAGAGGTTTTGATATCGAAAATCAATGCCTTGATCAAGAACAACCCCATGATGGTGGATCGTAGCAAGGCTTCGACATCCAGCGACTTAATGTATATTGTGGCGCACTTGAAAGGGTTTGATGAAGAGCGGCGCCAGATAAAGTTGCACCAGAGTTTAATAAAAGACTGTCTTCGAATCAATGATGAGCATAAATTTGCTCAGTATACTGCAGATTTTGAACAAACATGTGCAGCTGAGGGCTACAAATTTGACGGTGAGCGTAACAAACAGCTTCATCACGACTTGATTGAACTTTTGGCACGCGATGATTTGCCAGTAAACGATAAAATGCGATTGGTTCTTATTTACGGCTTGTACCGTGGCGGTCTTGTTGAAGCAGATTTTGTCAAGTTGGTTAAGTTCATTGGGGTGGATGACAGGCACATCATATCTTTGATTTCACGCTGTTTCACCAATTTTCACAAGTTGGGATTCCCCATTGTAAAGAAAAATCCCACAGATAAGAATGCAGAAAAAGAATGGTTCCATACAATGAGCAACGACTCATACAACACTTCGCGCTTCAGCCCGGCGCTCAAGAACGTGGTGCAACAAGCGATTAACCACCAATTAAGCGAAGAAAAGTTTCCTTACTTTCGTGATAAACCATTGGAAGAAGACACTGAGAGCAAAAACGATAATAGAAACGATAATAGAAACACCAACACCAACAGTGCAAATAACACAACCTCATTACGCAATTCCCGCATCAAGGCCTCGTGGGCCCAATCGACCTCTCGCACATCCACTCTGACAATACCAAAAAACAAACAGCGGGTATTCTGCTACGTTGCTGGTGGAATCACCTACTCAGAGATACGCTCTGTCTACGAGCTTTCATCGAGTCTCAATAAGGACGTCTACATTGGATCAGAATCGATCCTCCTGCCTCGCGATTTTCTCATTGGCCTTCAGAGCATTGACCGCGTAAAAACCCCCGTGGATCTCGATTTAAATTTATTCCGCGAGGCTAACAAACCATGCGAACCTCCATCATATCTTTTTGAAGACGGTCAGCCTCGCCAGCCACAAATGGCGCCACTTTCTCATTCGGGTCCTAATGATCAGAATATCATTACAAATACTATTAACTCGGGAAAACTATCAAAATCAATAAACTCAACTCCATCTCCGCCACCATCATCGGTGTCACCCATGGGCCAATCTACAAGCTCTACTCCGAAGGATAAAAAGCGTTCCAAGCTCCGCAGCCTCTTTAAGTAGTTTTATCATGCTAAACAAATACAATTCTTTTTGCAATCATTTCTATATAAAAATGTCTAATTTCGCCTCACCAGCAATTAACTGAAGAGAAAAAAAATACTGTGGTCGTGTGTGTACCAAATATATTTCAGATGCTTATTAATGGTAGTGGCAAAAAGCTTATTGTTGCAATTCAATAACACGATAGCATATATCCGTATATATATCGCCTGTTGCCTGCCGAGATACGGCTTTATCACAAGTCATAGGTTCATTGCATTGATTAATAATGGAGCAAATTGAAACGGGCTCAATTGACTCTAGTTTGGGCCTAATGGGATGGAGTATACATGGCCATTTACCATTCTTGTTTGCCAACGATAACACTAGTTATATGGTATCTCTGTTGCTGGACTATAAAAATGAAACGCGTCTGTTGAGTTGGTTAGGCTGTGAAAGCCAGGCTGACGGATGGGGACCTCTTTCTCCTGTTTACAGTGATCTAGCCCCCTGTTTTTTGCAAGGGACGCTATTTGGACTTAGTGCAGTTCTTATGATCACCACAGGGGTTTACCAAATTTTTGTATTGCGCTCACGCAAGATCTCACACTCTAACCGTTTGGCATGGTCATTTTATGCTAAAATGTTGTTGGTGGTAATTCAGATTGTTTTCGCAGTGGTTCAAGCTGCATTAGTTAAAGACAAAAGCATAATCAAGTTATCTTTACTTCTTAACATAGGCGCTACGGTGGTTGCATTGGGATTGCACTATATTGAACAATATAAGCTGATAATTCCAAATGGAGTACTTTTGTTTTACTGGCTTTTTCAGATTATCTTGAACTTGGGACGTTTGGTGAATTTCAATTTGCGTGGTGACATGCACTCACAGTTGGCCAATATTGTGATACTAGCTACAGTTAATTCGCTGCTTATTTTATTGGTGGAGTTGATGTTCCCCATGAAACCAATAAATCCAGATTTAGGGAAGCGTGTTTCTCCACTCGATACCGCCAACGTATTTAGTCGTATAACGTTTGACTGGATGGCAGGATTAATGAGAAAGGGATATGTTCAATATTTGACAGAATGGGACTTGCCGCCTTTACCTAAGGAAATGAAGGCTATCAATACCGCCAGTACCTTTGACAGTTGCTGGACAGCTCAGGGAACCAAGAATCCTTCGCTTTTCTGGGCTCTCTCGCGTGCTTTTGGTGCCCAGTTTATGTTGGGAGGTGTGTTTAAAGGTCTTCAGGACTGCTTGGCATTTGTACAACCTCAATTGTTGCGTGCTTTGATCAAGTTTGTCAATGATTATAGTGAGTCTGTAAAAAAGGGCGAGCCTCTTCCGTTGACTAAAGGATTTATGATAGCAGGGTCAATGTTTGTCGTGTCTGTTACCCAAACTGCGTGTTTGCATCAGTATTTTCAGCGTGCATTTGACTTGGGTATGAAAATAAAGTCTTCGCTCACCTCCGTTATCTACAACAAGTCTCTTGTTTTGTCAAATGAAACTAAGCTTGAATCTAACACTGGTGATATTGTCAATTTAATGTCAGTGGATGTGCAGCGTTTACAGGATTTGGTACAAAACTTGCAGATTATTTGGTCTGGTCCCTTTCAAATTTTGTTGTGTTTGTATTCATTGTATGATTTAATTGGATACTCGATGTGGGCTGGTGTGGCTATCATGATAATCATGATTCCATTGAATGGGTTTATTGCGCGTGTCCAAAAAAATTTGCAAAAAACACAAATGAAGTATAAGGATGAGCGGTCCAGGTTGATTAGTGAAATTTTGGGTAACATTAAGTCATTGAAGTTATATGGTTGGGAAAACGCATACTTGCAAAAGTTGAATTATGTCAGAAATGAAAAAGAATTGCGTAACTTGAAAAAGATGGGTGTTTTTAGTGCTGTATCGACCTCAACTTGGAACTTGGCCCCATTCTTGGTTAGCTGTTCTACATTTGCTGTGTTTGTCTTGACCCAAAAGAAGCGGAGTTTGTCTACTGATCTCGTATTCCCGGCATTATCATTGTTTAACTTGTTATCTTTTCCCTTGGCCGTGGTACCCATGGTGATTACCAACGTTGTCGAAGCTCAAGTTGCTATTACCAGATTAACAAAGTTTTTAACTGCAAGTGAGTTGCAGCAAGATGCGGTTATTAAAGCACCCAAAGCTAAAAAAATTGGTGATGCTGCTGTGACAATTGAAAACGGTACCTTTTTATGGTCTAAATCTAAAACTGACCAAAATTACAAAGTTGCATTATCAAACATTAATTTGGTGGCCAAACGGGGTGAATTGGACTGCGTTGTTGGGAAGGTTGGTTCTGGAAAATCTTCCATCATACTGGCGATTTTAGGCGACTTGTACAAACTAGACGGTGAGGTTAAAATATGTGGTAAGATAGCTTATGTGTCTCAAATTCCCTGGATTATCAATGGCACCGTAAAAGAGAACATTTTGTTTGGTCACAAATACGAACCTGAATTTTACCAAACCGTTTTAAAGGCATGCGCTTTATCAGTTGATTTGAAAACCTTAACCATGGGCGACCAAACTGAGGTCGGAGAGAAGGGTATTTCATTATCAGGCGGTCAAAAAGCTAGATTGTCTTTGGCTCGTGCTGTTTATTCCAGGGCTGATGTATATCTATTAGATGATCCATTGTCTGCAGTCGACGAACATGTCGGAAAGCATTTGATTGATCATGTTATTGGCCCAAATGGTTTGTTAAAAACAAAATGCCGAGTTTTAGCAACAAATTCTATCAATGTTTTGAGTATTGCGGATAGTTTACATATGGTAAGTGATGGAAGACTTATCGAACAGGGTACATTTGATTCAATTATGAATCAAGAAAATAGTAAAATTCGCCAATTAATTTTGGAATTTGGTAGGAAAACTGATAGTTCTAAAGGCAATGAAGATGAATCCAAAAAGGATTATCTTATAGAAGAGACCAGTAAAAGTGCAGATTACGAGAACTTGGACTCCGACTGTGATGTTGATGTGGATAGCCTTAGAAGAGCTTCGGATGCCTCTATAATATCAGATGAAGAACGTGCACTTAGGGGTGACGCTGAGGAAGAAAACGAAGATTCAAAAGCCAGGAAGGAACATATGGAACAAGGCCAAGTCAAGTGGGATGTCTACAAAGCGTATGCAAAGGCCTGCAACCCATTTAGCGTGCTTGTATTTTTGGGCTGTACTGTTTTAAGTATGGCTATTAATGTTTCTTCCAACGTTTGGTTGAAACACTGGTCAGAAGTGAACACCAAGTATGGCTATAATCCTGATGTGGTCAAGTATTTGGGTATTTACTTTTTATTGGGTATTGCTTATTCATTGGCTTCTTTGATTCAATCATGTTTTATGTGGATATACTGCACAATCTATGGCTCACAAAGATTGCACAATCTGATGGCTGTTAGTGTTTTAAGGGCACCAATGTCATTTTTTGAAACTACCCCAATTGGAAGAATTTTAAACAGATTTTCAAATGATATTTACAAGGTTGACGAAATTTTGGGTAGGGTCTTCGGCATGTTTTTCAGTAACTCAGTAAAGGTTATTTTTACTATTGGAGTTATTTGTTTTTCAACATGGCAATTCATTTTCATCATGATTCCGCTTTCTGTATTGTATGTTTACTACCAACAATATTACTTGAAAACATTGAGAGAATTAAAGAGATTAGACTCCATTTCGAGATCACCAATCTTTGCTAATTTCCAAGAATCTTTAAATGGCGTCTCTGTTATTAGAGCATACGGCCAAGAGAAAAGATTTAGGGTTTTGAACCAGATGAGAGTTGATAAAAATATGAGTGCATATCATCCAGCAATCAATGCTAATAGATGGCTAGCTATTAGATTAGAGTTTTTGGGCTCCATTATCATTTTAGCTGCTGCTGGTTTGGCTATTTTTTCGTTAAAATCAGGTACATTGACTGCGGGCTTGGTTGGTTTATCAGTTTCATATTCTTTACAGATTACTCAATCTTTAAACTGGATTGTCAGAATGACTGTTGAAGTTGAAACTAACATTGTTTGTGTTGAAAGAATTTTAGAATACTCTAAATTGCCTTCAGAGGCCCCAGAAATTATCGAAAACTCGAGACCTGCAGCGGACTGGCCCAAAAATGGTGAGATAAAATTCATTGATTATTCTACCCGCTACAGACCAGACTTGGAGTTGGTATTGAAAAATATTAACATGAATATAAAACCACACGAAAAGATTGGTATTGTGGGCAGAACTGGTGCCGGTAAGTCATCAATTACATTAGCTTTGTTCAGAATTATTGAGGCATACAGTGGTTCTATCGATATCGATAATGTTAACACTTCTAGCATAGGTCTCTCTGATTTGAGACATAAATTATCTATTATCCCTCAAGACTCACAGGTGTTGGAAGGTACAATTAGATCTAATTTGGACCCGTTGAACCTTTACTCGGACGAGTTAATTTACAAGGCTCTTGAGCTCTCGCACTTGAAAGAACATGTTTTAAAAATGTTTGAACAAAAGAAACATGACGATGAAGCCACTTCACCATTGGATGTTAAGGTTAGTGAAGGTGGTTCCAACTTGTCTATTGGTCAAAGACAATTAATGTGTTTAAGTAGAGTGTTGTTGAAGTTAAGAGACTCAAATATTTTGGTTTTAGATGAAGCGACAGCCGCTGTTGATGTTGAGACCGACAAGATTCTTCAAGAAACTATTAGAACCGAATTCAAAGATAAGACTATCATTACTATTGCACACAGACTCAATACCATTTTGGATTCTGACCGTATTATAGTATTGGAACAGGGCGAGGTTGCTGAGTTCGATACCCCAGCAAACTTATTAAAAAAGAAGGATTCTTTGTTTTACCAATTATGTAAACAAGGAGGCTTTGTTGAGGAATAATCCATTACATATAAAAGTATATTTTTTATAATTCAAAACGTTTATTTATTACAAGATAGATTTTGTTTAATGTTCACTTCTTTTTCTCAAAGTGTTAATATAGTACAAGGGGTAAAACTCAGCCTTAGAGTTCACATCACACCCATTGGCAGCTGTGATAGTGTTTGCCACGTCCAGTTTAGATGAATCTATATCTAAGAGTCCATCAGCATTGAATTGGTAAAATTGAATTAACTCTTTCTCGGTTTCAGGTTCTATAGCGGCAATAATTCTGCCATTTGTGGAGTCCAAGCAAATGTCGATTAAGGGAAATTCTGTGTTGAAAGACTGAAGATGTTTAACTGTACAGTCCTCTTCAATTTCAAAGGTCAAAATGCATTTGGTATTCTCAATTGATACAATTAACACTCTCTTACCATTGCCAGACACATAAGTAAACAAATTAGTAACAGCTATTTCACGAACTGATGACTCTTTTAAAAACCTTGCTGGAGGCAAGTGATCATCAGATAAATAGGGAGCGATCAAGTCTCTTAATTCAATTCTGGTCAACAACTTTTCATCAAACCATTTCCATAGACAAAGATAATCATCACCTCCGCCACTAATCAAGATACTGGTGTCAAACTTAGGAATGTGCAAGTTAGATACAAATTCGTGGTGACCAAAAAGCCAATTCTTTATTACATACGACTTGGGATAGTTGGACACACGAATGTGCTCGTCACGGTCACCTGTCAAAATAAATTGCTTTGATTGGTATTCAGCAACTAAAACATCACTCAACATTGAAACATGTCCCAAAATCGGCACTAATGATTTTTCATCAACTGGTGGCTGCTCGTCTATCTTCATTGAGTAAACGTCACCAAACTTATCAGCCACAATCAAGTTCAAATCACGGTCTATAGAAACAGCACAAGGTCTTTTAGGAAATACCTGACGCTTGATAAGCTTCAAACAGTTTTCTCCACTGAAATCAAGTGAGAATATAATTGCTGCCTTGTCACTATCAGTAGTGCCCACGATATATTTCTCATCTTGAGACAATGCCAAAGAGCGAATGTAGTTGTACATGGGTGGTGCTCCCGGTCCAGGAAGTGGCACTTTGACTGGTTTAGTATCATTTGCTTTCAATTTCTTGCTAGCATTCTCTTCTTTCAACTTTTCTTCGTGTATTCTATTCTCCTGTTCTTGTTTCCACTGGAAAACATCCACAGTATCAGTCCAAGACCCGACTTCAGCTCCATTTGTGACATCAAATACCTTTAAGTGATTCTTAACTGTACAGAACAAGTACTGGCCACTTTCATTGGCCAAAACAATCTGGAATGGGTGCTTCATTATCGCTTCTGGTTGCTGGACAGTAGTGATAGTGAAAAATCTGTAAATTTTTATAGAGATGCCAGCACGTGATAACCATTGCAACACTAATAGTAGCGATTATAACACCGATTATATCACCAGTTCTAAGTTATGATCTTGTTATAAAGTTAAGATATTATTATTATACAATACTGGTTTTTTTGAAGGAGTTGTTTTTTGTTTTTTAATCATAATTCTGAGCGGGTTATTGATGACATTGGTTTGAGTGTTCATCTCGTGTATAAACTTACAATGCCAGATTTTTTAACCAAGATGTAAATTGAATAGGAGCAGGATAGCTTATTGGGTCAAGTAGTGGTTTTTATGTGCTGAGTAAAAATTACCGTAGTTCTCTTTGGCAAATTTCTTAAGCCCAAGTAGTAAAGTTAATTTTTGGAGATATCTGTTGCATTGGTTTGCTCATAGGAATCAACTTGGTAGCAGAAAGGCCATTTATAAACTAATTGGATCATTTTCATATCAAAACAAGTTCATTTTAGTTTTGATAGAAATAAAATACAATCATCTTTTTAATGAAATGTAGTGTTCTCGTTACAATGGTAGAATATCGTTTTTGTTAATTACTAGACATAGAACAAGCACTTATCAAATTGCATGTTCTAATGATTATTCTATTTTGTTAGTTAGTATATTCCTCAAATAAAAGAAGGTGCTCTTTTCCTGTTATAGTAATGAACTTATTTGCTTTGAAGGTTTACTCTAGTAATTTTTTTGACTATCCACTAACTTTCTCATATCTCATTCACAAACACTATGAACATCACATTTGCATTATTCCCTTTATGTAGTAAAAATTGTTTTAGCATATTATAAGAACATTTTGTTTACCAGGAATTTTCTGATATCTGTCATTATCAAGCAATGCGCGTTTACTTCTTTTTGAATCCCCATCCCCAACCTGCCTTCTTTTTCTCTGGAACCGTTATGTTTGCTGTCTCAAAATTAGTCTCTTTCTCTGCTTCGTCCTCTGTCAGCACCAGTGGTATAAACTTTTGGGCCTTGCTACCTACTTCTTCTGGTTTGAACTTGATATTATTAAAAAAGTTGGTTATATTTTTCAACGCCTGACTAGATTCTGGTATTTCTGCTCCCACATGTTTAGCATCAATAAAATTAAAGATGAACTCATCTGCCATTGCATTCCAAATTTTAAAATTGTTGGTGGTTTTCCATGCTTCAATGAACTTTTTGGAAAAAAGTGACAAGTCTCCCAATCCGGCTTCATCAGAAAACCCTGGAGGCGGTTGTTTAAATTTTTCTTCATACTGAGCATATCGCATAGTTGCAATAAGAGAATTCAAATAATCTTCAAAGCGATTACGAATGTAGTCGTCATTTCCAACGTACTCGTTTGATTGTTCACTGAGGGTATCAATCAAATGATTGATGAACTTTTTATCAGCATGGCTTAATATGAGCTCTTCCAGTCTACCACAAGGAAATTCTATTTCGTCAGTGTCTAAATTAACCACCAAATCAACATGGTTCTTTTCGGCCTGGTTCAAAAACAAAAGGTTTGAGCACCCAATCATAAAACTTTGCACCGATAATTCATCCAACTGTTGTAGTGGCAAGTATGGATTCCAAAAGGCATTTTTGGTGTTAAAAATTTGTAATGGTAAGCCAAAGAATCGAAGCATTGATTTGCGGCTATTGGTGTTTAGTGAATTAGGTTTTCCTAATGGTCCAAAAATCTCTATATAGTCAATCAACGGACATCCAGAATAATCAAGATTATTTATCAACTTTGGAATAAGCGAGATCAAGTTATTCTGAAATTGCGTTAGTAGCTCTAAATTGTTATTGGAGTATATCACAATCTTTTTGTCTAAGAACATACACTTGAAAATGGTCATAAAGTGAGCCCCGAATTTAGCAATAGATGTTTTCAAGTTGCAATTGACGAAAAACTCTTCTTCTTTCTCCAATATCTCCATATTCTCTTCGGTATCCTGGAAACTAGAATTCAAGTTTTCAAACAAGTTTTCTAAAATCTCTGTGTTGGCAAACAATTGTTGATCAAAGTAGCTACGAGTAATAATAGACAACTTCTCCTTGATCTTTGTAAATACGGGCTGGTGCCGTGCAATCACCACCACTGCTTTTTGTACAATCAGACGTGTTGCCTCGTTGGCGTCAATTTCATTCTGCGTGAGCAGACTGGTTTTCACCTGTCGTACGCAAGAGCACCCAAAAAGGGTTTTCAAGTGTCGCGGATCATGCTGGAACTGATTCAAATCTTTCAAGTTGTCAATTGATGTTTTCGACTCAAAGTCGTATACTAAATTGAAGTTGGAAAACGTTTCCTCAAACAAGTGTGATCCATCAGGTAAGGCCTGGAAAGGAAGATTGCAAAACAACTTTGGCGAATACTCTGTATAATTTGAGTGCCACCATTGTACTTCTGGGCCGCGCTGGTGGTGGAAATCAACCACGCAGATGGCAAATATCGGATCTTGGTTGTCTTTTTCCACTACTTTAGGGGATATGGGCAAATTCCTCACTTCGACTGGCACTTCTCGCACTCGGCTATTCAATCTTATTGGCCGACACTGAAAGTCGTCTGTTGCTGCTGTTGCAATAGCGCCATCGCCACCACTACCACTACCGGTGCCGCTATTGACGCCGCTACCGCCACTGCTGCCACCACTGCTGCCTTCACCACCGCTACCTGTCTCTACTGCTGCCGCTTTAGACAGTCCCAATGACAACCGCTTCTTATTCACTGAAGAAGAAGACATATTCGCCTTAGTGAGCCTTAGCGGCTTAATACCAGAGCTGCTGTCGTCCATCAATACTAACCAATAGTAATAGACCTTCCTGACGCGCTAAGACAATCAAACCAACTGTAATTGAAAGCCTATTCTTCCTGTAACTCAATTACTGTATGAATGTATATAAATACCGTCTGTTTCTATACTCTAAAGGCAATTATTGTTTATACTCAAATATTAGTTGTTTTTTAGATCACTCTTGAAAATCAATTCCGATTCCCCTAACGCGTTAGTATCACTACCACTATTAACCAATGGTATTCTCTTCACAATTTCCATCTGGAATCGTTTTTCAATATGTGCCACTTCGTATTGGCGAGTCACCGCTTAGCTGCGACTTGCCAGGTCAATTGAAGGTGGACGAGGTTTTAGCGCTGTTAAAGCCAGAACGGTTGCTCTTGATTGTGCTGGTACCAGGTGCTTTCACGCCTACTTGCACAGCCAACCACATTCCGCCATACCTTCAGCGGCTTGGAGAGTTACATCAGCACAAAATAGGTGCAATCATCGTGTTGCTGGCAGCCAATGATGCATTTGTGATGAATGCGTGGGGTAAATTGTTGTGTCAGGACATTGCTATGGATAAAGAGACTACCATTTACTTTGCCAACGATCCTAGAGGAAAATTTGGGTTTGAACATGGACTTGCGGCGGATGCAGGTATCATGGGGGTGAGAAGTACGCGGTTTGCTTTGGTTTTGGAAAAGGATCGCAGGGTTCGGTATTTTGGAAAGGAAACCAAACGGGGAGTGCTGGTTAGTGGAGTAGATCTGGTAATGCTGAAGTTGTGAGGCGAGATACAAGGTGAAGATTGGTGAGTAAAGATTGGTGAAATGATCATTGAGGTGATCGTTGAGGTGATCCTATGAACGAATACTGTTTTTGATTTTGAACGTTAATTATACTGAAAGCATATTATCGATGTGGGTTTAATTGCTGATTTTCTATCAGCACTATCTTTTTATTGGTGTGAGCTCAATAATAGTATATATTTGCTGCTTACTAGGCCAACGCTCGTGTTATACATCAATGGTTCAGAATTAATTACCAGTCTCAATTTATTGCCCATGTTAATTTTTTGTTACCAAATGAGTTCAATCTCCAAAACATTCATATTACCGGTTTCTTATTATTGAGTATTCCTTTATTATTCTTTCAACATGAGTGATTTTATTGTTTGTTTAACTACAATTATTGGCAACTCAGATTCAAATATAACAATCAACTTATGGACAAAGAACTAAATTACTTTGGTTGCTTTTGTTTCAAACCTGTAATCAATTTCGTTCTTTTACTTGTTTATGTCATAACACATATTTCTCAAATAAACTTAAACTTTTTTAGTAATTTTACATCTACATGCTTAAGCTTTACTAAAGATTCACTCTTATTAAGATTCAATTTCGTAAATATTCACTTATGTTTACACTCAGTTTCACTCTTGTGACCTCTGTGTTTCCAATTGATTGATGAATAGCGTACTCGCAATTTCACTTTTACTCTGTCGTCTCTTCATTTTTGCATATTTCGTCCTGAATCAAGCTCTTGTACAGCCAGTCTCTCATTCCACCGCTGTCCTCTCGTGTTTTTACGATTCTAATCTTACATAAGCTTATGCTTCAGTGTATATCAAACCATAGCCTTTTACAATATCAAACCAAATACCATTTTTGATTATACATATAAACAGCAAGTGTCTATTTGTGAGCTATTTACAACTCACCACTTTGCTCAATGGTGACTCTCTCCTTGGTGGCACCAGAGTTGCTACCCAAGGCCTCAACCTTCTTAACAACGTCCATACCCTCGACAACTTCACCAAACACAACGTGCTTACCATCCAACCAGGGGCAGGTAACAGTGGTGATGAAAAACTGAGAACCGTTGGTGTTGGGACCAGCGTTGGCCATACTCAACAAACCGGGCTTCTCGTGCTTCTTAGCAAAGTTCTCGTCAGCGAACTTCTCACCGTAAATGGACTTACCACCGGTACCGTTACCACGAGTGAAGTCACCACCCTGCAACATGAATTGAGGAATGACTCTGTGGAAAGCAGACTTGGCGTAACCAAAACCCTTCTCACCGGTACAGAGAGCTCTGAAGTTCTCGGTGGTCTTAGGAACGACGTTGTCGTAAAGCTCGAAAACAATTCTGCCAAGAGGCTTTCCGTTAGATGCAATGTCAAAGTAAACGCGGGACATGGTTAATACGTAGTGATAAAGACCATCTGAATCGTCCGTGCGGGAGTTACTGGAGCTTTTATAATTTTTCTATTTGGCGATGGACAAGCTTCCACGAACTTCCATAGCAACTGAATACGTTTCTGGGTTCGAACCCGAACCTGCGTAAACAATTCTAAAAGAAGAAAAAAATACTTCAACAAGCACCTCGTGGGGTGAAGGCCCCAATATGCCCCAATGCCTCGTGGTCAATTTATTCTAGATGCTGATAGTTAGTATAATTAAATAGTGGGGTAATTAGAGGCTTCTTGATGCTCAAATAAAGTGAATTTTTCAATGGTATTTATGGCAGCGTAAGAACGGCCAATATGTCTACAGTGAAGTCAGTTTTCACATAGACTACTTGCAATGTATTCTACATTGTTAATTTAAGATATTGTACTATTTTTGATGTTTCTATCGTAAGAACTGCTTTGGGAAATTTTATAGAGGCTGGTCTGATAATTGAATTGTAGAAACTATGCCGAAAGAGATACTCCGTAGGAATTATGTTGAAGGAACTCTGATGTAGATACTATGTTGGAGGAGCTGTGTTATGTAAATCGTTGTGTGAGTTGTGTTAGGCTTTTACGGGAAAATTGCGCCGATCGTATGGGGCATTGTGAATGGGGTTTAATATTGTTATACTTTCTACAACGTGACAAGACAATACTGAAATGGTATATGGTGATTTCTAAATTGGACTAGTGTACGTCATATAGCAGAAAATGGATAAGAGCATGAAACTGGCGTGATGTCGAAAGAATATTGCCAAGTAGAAAAGACAAAACGATTAATACAAGAGAATGTTGAAGATGAACTGTAAAAGAGACAAATACAAAGGGGCAAAATAAGGTAAGAGTGAAACTATGCGGGCAAAAAAAATGAAGGTGTATGAGATCCGAGTAAATTTAGTTCAATTAACGAAATGAAATATATAAATTTGGAAATTAAATGTTAATTAATCAAACTAAAAAGTTTGAGTTAGAAATGTTGTTTTGATTACTTTGCTCTAGTTAGGAAGTAAAATTAGTTTTTGTAATTGAAATATTGGACTTGAAATACTCCTTTTCAATGAATTTAGGCGGTATTTTATCAGCTATTAATCTGTTAAAGCAAACACCAAGCCATTAGCTCTCTCGGTTTGTAATATCATTGATCGCTTTGAAATTACCAGATATATTTTTAGACTCGAAAGCGGATTTTATGATAATTAAGAATTTCTTAAATCTTGATTATTCTTTTAGGCCAGTGCATTCTATGTCTAATCACATTGCAATATGATTCACTTAAGGTTGTATAAAAGATTAATATGACTTGGGCTGTTCTTGCCAAGTTCGGTTGTACAAGCTTCAAAATAATTATCTTTGTACTGCAGAATGACGTGGCTTGGGACATAAACCTAATTGATCAATTTTATGAATAAAGGACAAATTGATTCCATCCTTTTTGAAAATAATTGCGCTTGCATGCTCTTCTTTCCAATATTATAACTCATAATGTGGTGTGTTGCTACAGCGCTATATACATTATGACGCTCGTGTTGCACACTTTTAGTGCTGTTGGTTCTATAGTTAACCAGCTAAATTGTGGTCTTGCATTTGAGTTGAATTAACTTCTTTTTCGACTACTTTATCCGACGCTCGATTAATTCTATTTCTTTGGGGCAATATAGCTGTTTGTATTTAAAGCAAATTGTGTTTAGTAAGTTCCAGTTGAATTTTTCTTCATAAGCTTTATACTGGGTTTGCTCTATTTGTTTTTCGTTTTAGTTTATAAGATAATCTTTGGGAATAGTTGCAAATCAAAATGTACCTCTTCTTTATTATCTTGCTGTTATAACGCGTTACAAGGCTATGTAGAGCTATTTTGTTTGAAATATACTGTTGCTTTGTTTCGATATTTAATACACAATTATACACTTGGGTAATAAAAAAGGTACTATTCTATTTGTTCCACCGCAGAGAAGAATCTCCATCTACAATAGTAAACGAACTACATCTAATATTGCGAGGTAATGCCTATAATATTTCACTTTATAATTCTTGGGAAGATATTCTATATAAATCAATTTAATTATTCTGTTACTTATTATTACTAAACTTACCATACAGAGACTGTAAATCCACCTAAATGTATATTAAAAGTTAAGGCTGCGGGACTATTTCTTTTTGCATCCAAACATAATGAATGAACTGACTTGGTATTATGGGCATTTATAAATAAACAAATAATTATTTATTAAATATTGGGTTCTTTTAATAATACTAATGGAAAATGGATAAGTATCAGCTTCAATACTCTTGAACATTATCTATTGCAAATATCTAAACAATGGTAACTATGATGCTATTGAATTTCCACTACAATATTTTTTCCTTAGCATAGTACTTTCTGATTCTCACCAAATATCTCACCATGGCATTTGGAAAAGTCGCTGTTTTCTGTAATTTGAAAATGCTTTTAAGGCCAAGTACAAATTTGTGAGTTCTTGTTTCTATCTAAAATATATATCATTTTCAAACCTATCGGATTAAAGTTTGAAAATAAAATGAATGCTTAATCTTAAAAGCTACTTTGAAATGAGGTTATAACACCAACAAACTTATCAATGTATATATCCCAAGCTTTTATTGCTACTTTTCTCGAATTTATTGAATATTTTGCTCTTTTCTTAACTTTTTAAAGAAATGAGCTGGGTAATATACTTTTTCAAAGCACAGACTTTCTTTCAGTAACTGGTTTAATATCTTTTGTAGAGATTTTAGTAGTATTTACCACAAATTCTCATAAAACCTATAAACAATATTATGACATAGTGTTATTTTTGAAAAACACCAGCTCTTGTATAGTATATTACCTACCATAAAACCAAGGTTCAAACTCCCTGTTGCCTTTGGCACAATTATACATACAAAGAATCTATCAGATGATTTAGTGAATAGTACTTTTTTTGCAGGATTTTCCATATACTAAAAGTTAAGGGTCACTGTTACTAATTTTTTTATCAAAGTAAGCATTGTCTTTTAATCTTTTTCCCTTACTAATGAAAGTTTATAGCGATTAAAATTATTGGGTTGTTATATACGCTCATAATTGTTAGATATTTCAAAAACTGTTAATAGAAACATCAATCATTTTCGTAAGTTGCAAAGCAAAAGTCATGATACCTGTAAAGTAATTCTGATGGTGTTTTTGGAAAAGTTAAATCGATATTTCCATCAGTTTTTTTTTCAACCTTGATATTAGGCTTCTCTCGTATCTTGTTTTGCAACTCTGATTTCAATTTTGATTTAACATTCTCTGTATGCTCTTCGTAGTAATCGATATCCCCATTACCCATGTCCTTATCTCTGTGACTTTGTTTTTGTGTGTTATCAATAAACTCTTCTCCACTCTCGCTATTTTCATCATCGCTATTTTCATCATCGCTATTTTGATATTCCTTTGTATCATAATACACCTGATGAATGTCTTGCAGGCTCTCTTCTTCATCAGCGACAAATTTATCAAAATATTTCTCAGTAAGTTTTTCACTATGGTCCATATGTCTATATTGGATCTCTTTATTATTATTTACATTCCGTGGTGCTCCCTCCGTATCAAATATAATATCTTCTAACTCACCATCTGAATTCAAAGCGCTCTCCGGATTCATCATTTCACCCTCATCTGGGCTTATATCTAAATCATCCTCACTTTCCCTTGTACTATCACTTATGTTTTCATCCGAATCTTCATCATTTGTATTATTGGATGAGTATTCCGGGTCTTCGGAAATTTCTATATCGTTTGCCAGAAATTTATTTACATTGCATTGTTTTTGCTCAAGCTCAAGTCTTTCTTGCTCCATTTCAATTTTTTCTAAATTAGCGGCTTCTTCGGGCTCCATTTGGCTTGTCTTCATTAGCCATAGCTTTCGACGTCTCAAAACTTTAGCATGTTTTTTCACATAACGTCGCTTTAATTCTCTGGCTTTTTCATAATAATCATACTGATGTAATTGTGAGACATACTCTTCGTGGTCCCATAACTCCAAAATTCTTTCAGCATCTTCGGAGTCATAAACTCGCTCTTCAAGATCTTGAGAATTATTAGTAAGAAACATGGTCAAAAGACCATGCTCATGCATTCGGGATTCTTCTCTATCTCTTATTTCCAATTCTTCTTCTTCGATCTTGTTCATCATATCCTCTACCTGGCCCTCATGATCGTAATTTCTAACATGCTTATTTTCTAAATTCTCAATAAAAGGAATACCATCAAAATTGGCTATAGGCTTTTCGGATAGGCGAGCTGCCTCGAATGGTGGGACTGGATGCACTTGTGTTGTGAACTCTGGTTTGGGTAGTACTTGAGTAATAATATGCGGATTTTGAGATTGGGCCAGGCGTGACAGACACCAAATATAAAAGCTGTACTCTTTTGGTGTCATGAGACGTCCATTATTAAAATCATCCAGTACATTCACTTTGAGGCGAGACATTAACGAGGCCCAATAATTATGCCAGCTAAAAGTGTTCTCAGGATAGCCTAAACTTTGTACAGCAGTTAATATATCATTTCTACTAACCCCGTGGTTTTCTTCAATTAGTTTTTGTTCGAGCTTGTCAGCATTACTTGGTGATTCATTTGTTTTAGCTTTTTTTGGTGCTGGTTGTTTAGAAGATAGACTAAACAACTGTTGACTCTCAAGTTTTAACATAATCTTGCGAACCAACTGCACCACAATTTCCTCTAGCAAGACAGTCGATTCAAAGTCCAATACCCGTGTCTTTTTCTGTTTTGACCCATTAGTTATATTGTTAAGTGAAAAAAACTCTCTTCCAAGCTCTCTGGTGAATCGCTCGGTAAAGAGTGATCCCATTTCTTTTTTCCATGCTCTGTAACTACTCTTCACTGTAAATGATCGAGCGGAATCACGCTCGGCAACACATTTGCTTTGGACTTCCTCAAATTTCTGGAACAGCTCGCTCATCTCAAATGCAGTAGGGATTTCAGAATAGCGTAAAGTACGCCTAGAGCCTAATTTTGGTAATTTAACAGATTTTATTCTCCCCTTATTATCCAGGTAATGGTAATGGTATGTTTTCTTCCCTTTGCACTTTTTGTAGTGCATAAGTCCCTTCTTTAATGTTGTGTAATATGCTATAATTTCCGCTTCGCTTTTCTCTGGTATTCTCTGCTTAATCTCATCTAATCGGTGTATTGAGCAACGTGCTAATGCCTTGAAAAAGCGTTCTTTCTCATCGTTCAGCCAGTACGTACCGGGACAATCTTGTATCACATTTCTGTTATAGTATACTTTACCATCATGAGTAATCTTTGATTCAGATAAATTGGAATCCCATCTTAAAGTATCTTTGGGATCAAAGAACTCCCTGGCATACCTGTTGTAGAACTCAAGATAATTTATATTACCCGTAAACATACGTGAAGTGATAAACTTCAGTTCTTCAAATCTATCTTTGGTCTCTCGCCATCGCCATGGCTCTTTCCCAATTTGTCTTGAGGTATTGAACTCTTCGTGAGACTGTAGTTCAGCCTCTATATCGCGTTTCAAATGAAACCCAGGTAATGAAGCCGGGGGCAGTGAATGACTTTCAGATAAAGACTGATCCAGGGGTTCTATCATCATCTCATCCTGATCTGCTGTTTCATTGTTTGTCTTCAAATAACCATCCTCTAGAAGCTGTGGGTCTAGTACTAATGGTACCTGCTTTGGTGGTGAATATGTCATACCAAACCTGGTGAGGCCGATGAGTGTAATTTTTTCTAGTTGCAAAATCTACAAATCAATATGGTACATTTATGAAGTAGTATGAAGCCTGTTTGCAAGAGGAGCCGGGATGAAAAGATAATAGGGCTTACAAAATAGCTATGTAACTTTTTAGAGGAAGTATTAACGATTTCAATTGTCTTTAGCAAGAAATATTGGGCTAATAAAGACAGAGTTTTAATTAAAAAGCATGGGTGATTTGGTTGAAAGTGATACTAGCTATTTGGAAGATCTCGAGGCCCATAAACGAGTAGGCTGTTCTTTTATGATGAGCTATTGCAGAATCCTTATTGTGGTCACTTAGAATCCCAGTGCTCGGTAAGCTTGAATGAAAGCAGGCGCACTTAATTGGAAATGATATCGTGGGTACCTTTTTAAGAGCATAGTCTTAGATTATGTTGGTTATTGTAGTTATAATGACTGTGATTTTTTAATGAATAATATTGGTTTGCTGCTAATGAATGTGATTGCTTTTAATTGTTGATAATTGTAATTGTTGCTAATTGGTGACAATTCTTAATAACTGATATTAATGATCATGGTTGTTATTGACAATATATCCCGACTGTCTTCTTTGTTTAGTTTTTGGCTAATCATTTTAAGTATACTTTTTATGAGAAACATCCCTGAGCAGTAAACACTACTCTCTCCTGATTATCAAGAAATAATTCACAATTCGTGGTAAATCTACCCAGTCTCGATTGTAAAATCTCGTGACAATATATGAGTCTATTACTTATTGCTGCTATTATAATCATCATTTTCGTTGCTATTTTTATTGTTATTTTGTTTCTTCATGCTCTTAGATGTTATCGATCATGTTCTTTACCTATATCTATTCCAACCTTTTCCATCTTTTCAACCACATCATCATCCAAATCCGTATCTACCCATTCATCTTCGCTGTCTTGGCTCAATTGGAATATTTGTGGAAGAAAAGGCTTTGGCGTATCATCATCCTCATCCAAAATATCAACATACTCCTCTGGTATCAAGCCATTTTCACCAGTAGCAGGATCCTCCGCCACCAACCAGCCTTGGCCGTGTCTGTATGAGATCCAAATAACTTGTCCTTCCACAAGTCGCACTTCGTTATCATTTTCTGGTGCAAAGTCAAACAAAGCCACTGCGCTGCGGTTGATCTCATCTGTATCTGCAATATACAAACCATCTACTTCATCACTCCCAAAACCTGGGTTTTCCTCTTCGTCATCATCAGTCAGCTCTTCGTCATCATTGTAAAGGCCTTGTATCACGTTTCCACCATTATACATCAATTTTTGAGGGAACTGGCCAACACGGAGAGTATGTCCTAATTCGTAGCCATAATCCACAATTTGCGTATCCAGTGGAAACAATGAATACAACTGTGCTTTGTGGGTTGGACTGTTATCTTTCTGGCCTCTTGAATCACCAGAATCTGGTTTCAGAGCCATAGTATTATCTAAATTGATGAGTTTGTAAAACTTGATGGTACTTGCTAAAACGCCAACTTTGATGGTCTGACTAGTTTAAATTTTTTTTGCCCAAACCCGCTACAGTACTATAAAACCCTGGTGCAAATCATCAGCATCTTAAGGGTTGTGGCTTGTAGTATAACGAGGAATTGAAAGATGTAATTAGCGCAAGCCTGTGTATTTGGGTTAAATATTGGCGAATTTCATGTAGAATGCAGTGATAAAACTCACATTACACGATCACGAGTGAAGTACATGGTAACCGATTCATTTATTACTTTAATTGTAAATACGGGAAAACGAAGCAGTAAGCTTCCTTATAAAGACTAAATCTAAAAAAATATGATTAGTGTTTGAAGAGAACTGGCTGTAAAGTTTGAGGCTGTTGAGAAATGGAAGAGATGTAACAATTGCTGTAATTGATCATTAATATTTATTTACTTTGGTTAATCGCCTGCAGGCATTTCAATGATAAATATCTTGAGGACTTGAGCTGAATTGAGTACTACTTAGAGTTTAGTGGAATTCGTGAAAGAAACAAGGTTGATATTTTGGAGTGGAGTAGTAACATTTGAAGGACAGTTAGTATTATGAAGTGGAGATATAGAATTAAGGTGAACAAAAGGTAAATACTAGGATTTGAAGCGGTAAAGGCTAAATTTTGAATTTTAAGTGGTGAACGATAACTACATAGAAGGTGATGAATAAAGATCAATTATTTTTATGGAAGTTTGTGGTGAGTTTTATACAATTTAAAAGTTTCTTTAGTAATATGATAGATTGTCTCGGGATATATGAAGGGCTATTCTATGTTTGGGACACAATTTCAATACTTTTCTAGAGTTTAAAGTATTATTAGAATCCTGCTTGAAGCTAGAATATTAAAGAAAGGCAGTCTAAAGTTTAGAACATGCAGAAAGGTTGCTTAATTTGATTGACGTTATTTTCGTTTCGTACTTAGTAAGCTACAGGTGGTTATAATTTGTTCCATTTTATTAGTGAAAACCAGTCATTTGCTACAAGAATTTCAAACTTTATTGGGTCTTTTTGAATTCGCGAATCTTCAACTGCACTTCTAGTTTTTTTTAAAATGAAACAAGATCACAGTTGCATAAGCTTTTGGGCGAGTATGTCCTAAATGAAATTTCATGAAATTCAATGAAATAGAGAGAAAGTATTAGACTGTTTTGTTTGCAACACTTAAGGTTATTTATCAACTTTAAAGAATTTTTCTTTATTTAGTATTAGCCGATGTTCCAAACTTTTGGGTTTAATCTGGCGAAGTCTTTAACTTCTTTATACCTAAAATACCCACAATTAACTTTGAAATTGTGAGAGCACTCATTTAAATATGTTTAAATTGGTAACACTCTTGGACTGATTTTATTTTTGCATTAATTACTTTTCATAACTGAATCTATAAATAGCCGGTAAAACCTTAATGAATTTAATGAAGTTTATTGAATGATTATTTTCCATTCAAAGTGAAATTGTCAGTAATTTCAAAAGTTTAATGTGTTGTTAGTCTCGCTTTTTCAAAAACACTAATAGTTATAACCCTATTATCTGTCTTTCTTTTTTTAGAAGTGCTAATAATTATAAGCTTATTATTTCTTCTAGGCAACTTCCCTAATACCATTCATTCTATACACTACTTTCAATATCTGTATCCTCTCCAAACCATTGTCATAAACAATTTTTTAGAAATAGCGGAAAATTATTATCCATATTTTTGCACCCCCCACTTTACTTGATTACCTTAACCTTCTAAACATTAGCGCCAATCCTCGATCCTTTTCCATAATCATCCACAGTAAGATATAATTGAACCTACTTTTTGCAAACCAGATTTATTTTGCAACAGGTTGCTGTGTCGCGACATTCATTCGCGACACAGCACAGTTTAGAAAAATTTATCAGGCCTTCAGACATGTAAAACGGGTATACAAGATGGACCCTATAGAAGAGCAGTTACAGGAACTTGAGGTTCTCGAATCAATTTATCCCGATGAATTCACGCGAATTAGCGATAGACACTTTACTTTGCGCATAGAGTTGGACACACCTAGCACTCGCAAGCATGCCTTGGAATTGGAAGTAAAATACCCTCCAACGTACCCAGAGGTTGTACCCGAGTTGGATATACACGTAGCAGAGGATGAAGATGAAGAAGATGATGAGGAAGATGATGAGGAAGATGAGGACGACGAAGATACACGTGAAGCCAAAAGAGCATTGAATATGAGTGAGACAATAGAGTTTGAAAAGTCTGATATTGCCCAGTTGCGTGAAAAACTACTCCAAGAGGCAGAGTTGCAGTTGGGAATTCCAATGGTGTTTGCTTTGGCGACTCATTTGAAGGATGAAGGAGAAGCAATGTTTTTAGAAACTTTGGATCGTCATCAAAAAGCATATGACCAAAAACTACAAGAGCGTGAAAAGCATGAACAGCAAAAGTTCAACGGCACCAAAGTAACACGTGAATCATATATGGCTTGGAGAGAGAAGTTTAGACAAGAAATGAATCTAGAAGAAAAAGAGCGGGCTAAGCGCGATGCTATGCACAATGGCAAGCTCACTGGAAGATTGATATTTGAACGCGGTTTAGCTGGTAATGACGAGGACGAATTGGCTGAAGAATTAAAAAAGGTTGAGATATGATGAGTAAAAGATAATAAATTAACAAGTTTTCTTCTTGGTTTTGACGATATAAGCATCATTAACATTCCTACTTTTCAAATTGCTGCCAATATTGAGATTTTTATTAATATGGAAATTGCTATCAATATTGTTTCTATGCTGTGTATTGTAACAAAAAGAGATGATACTTATTTGACTGCTGTCACTTCTCAATATTAATTGCTGTGGCGCAGCACTATTACCAAAAGCTGACGCAGTTATGCGTAGAATACAACCATATGTTACTTATAATGTGTATTTTTTATGAGGTTGAACGGTGTTTTGTTTCACTGGGCTCAAAATCAAGCTAATTCCGCAACATTCGGAGCATACTTTCCCCGTAACAGTTATCATGCATCTACTGTGTTAGAAACAACCCTTTGCTTTGATCCGACTTTTTTCATCTTATTCAACTCTATTAGACGTCACTAGTTAATACTATAGTAATTTTGACGAACTGTGCGAATATACATTTTACCAGACATGTTAATCAAGTAAATTTACCATGCACACATTTATCAATAAAATCTCAAGTACGTTTGTTTGTGTAACAAGCATTAGTTGTAATTAGCTACTCTACTCTGATATTCGTAAGCAAATATCTGAAGCTGCGTCTTTATTGCTCAAACTCTTCTGTTTGCTACTTTGACTCTTTTACCACTTTATCCATTTACTTCTTTCATTTTTATCATGTTTTTTTAAAAAATTATTATATTAAGTTATATTATATTAAGCATGTCATTAATCATCAAAATGTACTTATTTGAAAGCACTGGAAACACCATTAAAAGATTTCTTCCATACAAAACAGCTGCAAGTGTTTTGGCTTCGAATGCGAAAATAGGTGTTTTTCCTCCTCCATTTTGCTCTTTTTCAAACTTATACCTTCATTGTGATTATGCTTATGAACTCTGTGCTCCAGATGGTCAAGAATGTATTCCTCCTCTTCATCGGTATCTGACAGCAGTGTAGTGAGTTCTGGGTATGCTGAATCATCTACCACAGGCCCGGCATCCACCAGTGGATGCACCACGCCTAAACTAGATACTCGATGAAGCATATTTCCTGAGCTCAACTCAAGTGCCACGGCCACACCTTCGTCTTCCTCAACCTCATCCAGGTCTGAGTAAAGGTAGTAATCATCGGAATCATCAGATTCATCTTCTGAGAGTTCATCCTCTGAAATATCGTCTTGAACAAACTGTTCTGCAATATAGTCCTCATCCTCATCATCCGAGTCTGAATCGCTCAGCACTTCGTACTCGGAGATGCTAGTTATGCGTGAGTTCGAAACTGGAGTTCTCATTGGAATATCAAACCGTACTCTAGCTACCTCGTTTTGGCGCCTCATACGTATGTTATTTTGCTCTGTATGTATGTGGTCCATTAAATGGTCTAACATGTTAGCCTGGACAACCAAGTTGCGTAAGCTAGAGCTGGGGTTGGATGCTTCCCGCATGAGTTTGGCTTTGACCTTGGAGGCTAAATTGTACGATTCTGCAAGAGACATGTTTACTGACTATCTAAAGCTAATTTACTGTAAGAGGAAGTGCAGCTCTTTATATATTATCCATGGACTTTTTGGATGATTAGTGATGACATTTGAAGCCTCTAATGTCATAGTCCCGGATTTGGAATACAACCGATCGGTTCAGATTCCGTAAATTTAACGCACTCCGCGACGGATATTAACCGGATTTAAGAAGATGAGCATTGACAAATAATAGAAACTGTGATGACTAAGAGGGTTAAAGAGATGAGACTGTGACGGACTGAGGCATCTTGTGATATCTTATGGTAGACTATGACTTATGACAGGTCGTAGCACTCGAATATATTGCAAGGTCCTGTGATAATGAAAACTAGACACTCATCAAACTCTTTTAAACAACTTTCCATTTTAAATCTCTATGTAGATTTCTTTATTGATTGTTGACTACGTGTATTACATATATTATTACATATACATTATTATTACAGTGTTCATAAAGTCCCCAGTATAATAGTTTATACTCACGCGGGCCGAGAACTTTGTTGGTTGAGAGCACAGTAGTATTGATCTGTAAAACTCTTAGTAATGTTCTTGGGGATTTAGCAACTATGTTATTGAACCACGTCAAGCTTCAGCAATTATATCTCAAACACTATACGAACCATTGAAGTCTTCCGCGCGTCTTCTGTAAACCACGCGGCTTCTGTAGTCACCGAACGGTTCTGTTACCGGCTTATTATGTCTTTCACCGCGGTTTTTGCACTTCCGGCAGTTTTATGATTAGCGGTCGATTCGGCCGATGAATCTACTGCTGTTGGACCGGTGGATGGTACGGCTACTGTCTTCCGGCATGTTCCAGGGTTCTAGGCTTTGGAAAGTGTATGTATGTACTGAGCCGACAGTTAGTTAGGAAGCGATGCATGTGGTGGAGATGTGTAAAAAAGTAATTTTAGAAAGTAGTTCGGGAGGGTAGCTGGGTAAGGTAGCTAGAGTGGGCCATTTGATTGAACACTGAATGTGATGGGAAGTAGCGGGATGCAACTGGAAGTAGTGGGATGCAACTGGAAGTAAATACAAGTAAGTAATGAAAGATTAGCAGAGGTGGAAGTTGGAGATAAAATAGTACAGGATGTTGAAATGAAAGTGGAACTAAGAGTGAAATAGGGGACACTTTTGAAAAACGATGGTGATGTAAAGGTTTAACATTGTGATGTAACGCTTAATGTAACGCTTAATGTAATGCTTAACATAAAGCTTGATGTAGTATTATATATAAAGTCCAATGTATTGCTGTGGCGTAATGTTTTGATGTATTGGTGTATTGATAAAAACGTTTTTATGATTACTTAAGGGCTTTTTTCTTCAACATTGTTTAGTGCTTTATGTTATTGATTGTTTTGGCAATATTATATTATATTATTTGGCGGTTATAACGATTTTCTAGACTTTATTTGTCATGATGAATTTCAAAGCAGTTTATTTGTCATGACTATAAAAATTACAATTACTGTTGAAGGATTTTTTCATGTGAAAGATGATTCGAGAGATTCGTATGATCAATAAAGAAATGGCTACAAACGTTACTAGTTATTTAACTATGTACTTTTGATTCAGCCGTTAGCAATAATTTTTATTACTATGCATCGAATTAAAAATAAACAATCGATGAATAATCATTCTGATAAATTGCTTAAGTCATTTTCTTTTCTCTAAACTGCTTCCTCACTTTAAATTCCTCTGTGATTGTATTGCTCAAGTTGTTTTCGTTCTTTCCCCTATTTCTCAACTTAAATCTTTTCTACAGTCCCTACTAATTTAATTTTCCATTAACTATTATGCTTATATTACTTCTATTCACATTGTAGTCATATTAATGGGTCATATGAATGTTCATGTTCAAATAAACTAAAAATTACTTCAATTTATTCAATCCTTTAGTTGTTCTTTTTGTTTAATCGAACAAACCAAAGCCCATGTCGTCGTCAGACTCCTCAGCAGCCTCCTCGACAGCCTCCTCAGCAGGAGCATCAGAAGTGGCGGCAGCACCGCTAGAGGCAGCACCAGCAGCAGGGGCAGCGGCAGCGAAGGAGAACAACAACTCCTTCAAGTCCTTACCCTCCAAGGCCTTGGCGTAAACGTCAGCCCAGACACCTTCAACAGAGGCACCGGCGGCCTGGGTGATGGCGGTCAACTTGTCAGCAGTGATCTCGATCTCAGCATCGGCCAAGATCAAGGCGGCGTAGGAAACGATAGCTTCAGTAGACATTATTGTAAGTAGATAAAGAGTGAGAAAGACGTTGGTAGAATAATTTCTATTAAAGTGGATAAGAAAAAAAATGAAAAATTGGGGCTAAAGCCCTAGATATTTTGTTTGTCACGTGTATAGCTCTTTATGAAAAGTTGCATTAGCCAGTACAAAATTCCAATTCTCGAAAGAGCAGTACCAAAATCATGTATTATAACATTTTCACAATGTCGAATGAATTCAGTCCAAACTTGCATTCAAAATAAACGATTTATAATAGTAAATTTCAATTAACATTTGTAACTTGATGCTTTTTTTTATTTTATTCTCAAATCAAAAAAGTACAGGTGGTTTAATAGTGTTTAAATGATATGTTTATGATGTAAATTATCTGATGTTATCATTTATCTTGAAAATGAAGATATAGTAATATTAATTGATTGTAATTTGAACAACTCTATTTATGAAGATATTAATTGGTGAAATACGTAACCTATCTGAAATTAAATTTTTAAAGGGTAATCATGTTAGTTGGCATCGTTGTGGCAAACTAAAGAAATAGTTGAAGTGACTTTGATAAGCTTTAGCATAATATTCCAAACAGAACAGAACCAGTGTTCGGGTGAAAATAAATGAGACATAATCAGCTTAAATAAGCCAGTAACACCTCCTTGAGAAAAATTCAAGGTCATATTCAATTTAATTAACTATCTATATCTTATCTAATGAGATATGAATAAGCAACTTATATGCCCACTCAAAATACGGAAGTTATTGAAAAATACGTAATAAGCCTTCTTTCGATATTCAAGTTGGATGAAATAACAGATACATGATACACTCAATAAATCAAGCTGTAAAACGAAAAAAATTATTCAAGGTGTATAATCGCATATTATGACCGTAGTACAATTTAAAATAACTCAGGTTTGGTTCATTTGCTATTGACAACTCTATCTGTTTAAATTTAAATTCATAATATTACAAAGCGAAAACTCCCGGATATATTAACCATCAAAAACTCACATTACTTAAATATATATAATTTTCTTTCTGTGTTTCATTAATTACATATCAAAGCTTCAGATAACTTTTCAGCAAAATATCACTCTAGTTCTTCGGCACTTTAATATTCGGCTCGCATTATGTAAGTCAATTCCCATATTTATAATCACATTTTCGTGAACTACTCTACCTTTTCAGTTTTCTTAGGTCGATTTCGACTCTAAAATATCTGTATCATTAAAATTATTTACTATAAACATTGATTCAAAAAGCTATAAACAAGAGCAGAAAATAAACTACCTCTCTCTAATACATAATATCAGGAGTATTCTGCAAAAAGTAAAAACACAACAAACTACTGGAAACTCCTTAGAGGGTCTTCTCAACAGCATTCAACCAGCTTCTGTACTCATTTTCCTCCTTAAACACACTGTAGGATGTAATGAATTCTGCCATCATAAAGTCAAGACCTTTTTCTTCCAAATAAGTCTCAAAAGCGGTTTGAAGAGATTCATCTAAGTCAGCAAACTTGGGTCCCTCGTATGTGGCAGGATCAAGAATGCCATTTTTCTCAAGAGAACTCTCCTCTAAAAACTTCTTAACATCACTTTTGGGCTCAACGTTTTGGATAATAAACTCAGATCCATATTGAAGATCCAAATGGAAAAGTAATCCAGTATTGTTTGGCTTCTCAACTAAAACAGTAATAGGGCTAAACATGGCTTCCAACATCTCTGCTTCATCATCAAAATTTTCTGCTTCAGCCACCTCTCTGTTAGAGGAGAGAGCATTGGCTTCACCCATACCCATTTCCTCATTTTCAAAACCTTCGTTATAATCCGGAGTGTCCGTAACTTCTTGAATATTAAAACTCACACGAATAGTTTCGTCATTTGTTTTCTTGACCAAATGCACTTTGGCATTTCCTTCCTCGCTAACAACTTCGAATCCCTTACGCTCAATGTTTTCATATTGAACTGGCTCTAACTCATTGGGAATATTTTTCGATGAGGTGATTTCAGATTTGATTACTGAACGCAATTCTGAAACATTGAAAACTGGACGTGCACTAGTGAAAGAGCGTGTAGCATTAGGAATGGCAATACGTGCTGAAAAGGCAACACGGCGGACAGTATGGCGCAATGTAGAGGAAAACATTGTGTATATGGTATCGAAATTTTTCAAGTTTTTGGCCCATTTTTTTCGCCACCTCTCTACAATATATATATTATTGTTTTCCTGCATGTAGTAAAATTAGGGCTACTTTTTAATATGGGGTAAATGAGATATACTTGATGATAGGAAGACTGTTTAAAATAGTGTAGATATTAAGCCTGGTGCTATAGTCGATGAGTTAACAGTTATTGTTTTTAAGAAGAAAACAAGTTATTGGCCAGGGCTTGATTTGTTCTTATTTTTAGTTAGATATAAGGATATTGTAATGGGTGCAAAATTCTTTAAAGAGTCGATAGACCTTGTTGAATTTTAGCAGTAAAGTGAATGCGATTTTAGGCCGTAGAATGGATACGTTCTTGAACAAACATCGAGCTTCTGCGGTATCTTTTATCTTGATATTTTTCAAAAATGGCTTTGTGATGTTGTGGAGCTTGGCGGCAGTTATCTATTAATACTTGTGCCAATGGTCTGAGCTGCAATTCGGTGTAGCCAGAATAAAATACATGAAGCTCCGTCCACGAACCTTTACTAAGAATTTTTCTTGCCAAATAGTGAGCTCCTGCTGCTAACCAGCTAGGCTGCAGAGCCACAAAACGGGCATCCATAATGGTTATCTCTAGAAAGTATTTTGCCAAAGTTCGAGTCTCATAGTCGTAATCATCAGCCTTTGATGTGCGGCGAAGAAATGACATAGGACCTGGCCACCCCATATCAAATTCTAACACGTCAATCATGAACCGCTCAGCTTTTAAAAAGTCATCCACCAGATAGGCATTATCTGCCATATAAGCCACTTCTTGAACAGTTGGACAGTTAATTTCCTCATACTTTGCAGCGATAAATAGTGCTACTGCGCCTACCAATTGAAACCGCGAAAGCAGCACTTTGCGCTTCGAAAGAAATCGGTCGATATAATTGATAGTAAGGTATAATGTTTCTGGTAGTAAGTTAAATCTGGAGTGAACCTGTACCACCCAGTCTACCAAAACTGCACGCATCTCCCATTTGAGTTCGTCTTGATGTGTCATGTAGTATGGATCAGGTACTAAACGAGCTTCTAACTCGTGCATGTAATTAAAAATCTCCGGCGCATATTCTGCTACCATTGTCACATCAAAAGTGTCTTCATCATTTTCGTCTAGAGTGGTGCGAGAATATTTGTTTACCACATATTGCAATTCTGCGTAGATTGGCCTCGTCCATAATGGCTCCATAGGCAAGTATTTGTTTTGCAATACATCTGCTTCAGTCTCGTATTCTTCTTTATCTTCGTCTTCTTCTTCTTCTTCAACCACATCTTCCTCTCTTACTTCTTCCTCCACATCATATATCCCCTCGTTGGGGAAGCTCTCGTCGTAATTGTCCGATTGATTAAGACTCTCTTCGTCTGTCAATTGAGACAACTTACTAAAATGCTTCTTCACTAGCAAGTCATCAGAATGATCGTCAAAACTAGTAGGAACATTCTCCTTATTTTCTTCTCTGGTATTAGATTCATCGCTATCAAGCTTGACGCGAATATCTACCCGTGGTTTCTTGTACTGATTCACACGCTGTTTTTGAGACGAGTACTTGTTCTCATTATTAGCCAAAGTCACGTCTCCTAGAACCTGGCGGTCGCTCAGCGTGTGTATATTCTGTTTCCCGCGGAGAGACATACTCTCCACGCTAGCTTTGGGGTGTAGTGCTTTGCGCATTTTATGACAAGAGCTATTGTATTTGTGAAAGTTCAACTTGTATGATTTTATATCTAGTAGTTTTGTGTTTGTACCGTTACGAAGTAATAGATTAGCGAATGTATGGGGGTGAGGAAACGAGTGTATAGGTTAGTTGGCGTACTGAGCACTACTAGCTTTGCTTATAGCTATTAAAATGGCTGAAGAAATGACTACAGTTGGTTTGGATTCACTGGCTTCTTTCAAGCGCTCGCGCTGCAACACCACAAACCGCCAGGCTTGCACATAGGCAACCGCCTTTAAGTTTACAATTGAGAATAGGCGAAGAGGTGCACGGTTCTTTATTAGAGTATGAATACCGCAATACTGTGTTTGTTTGTAAACAAACAGATTATAAAGCGCGTTTTTTTTCGAAATCAAAACATTATCTTCTATCATCGTGTACCGTGCCTGTATGGATAAAGAAATATTTGAAAAGAACAGCCGTATAATGAGAATGATAATGAGGAAGATGATACAATTTGATAAGAGAGCAAAACAGAATTGTGCAAAGAGTTGAAAATAATTGGCGGAAACCTTTACTTTTGTTGAATTAAAAACTGCTGGGATTAAAGCACAGCTGAGATCAAAACAACAGCTGGGATCAAAACAACAGCTGGGATCAAAACTATTGTTTTGATCTGAACAATTGTACAAAAATCCGTGATTAGTATTGACAGATATGGTAAGGGAAATTGTAGTTGCTAAGGGATGAATAAAGAAGAATAAATAGAGAAAATAACAAAGGAGTAGAATGATGATGTGAATAATAGAAGGAAACAAAAGGATAGTGAACTAATATATGGAGCAACAAATTAATCGAGATTATAAACAATTCAATATAAACACTTCAGTATAAACATTTTAATAAAAACAACTCAACAAAATATCTTTCAATACATGCAATTCAATACAATCCTTTCCAATAAAATGGGATTTACAAATTAATTTTTTATATATATTCTTAAGCGAATACCATTAGAATTATTTCTTTGCTAGTCAAAATATACCTTAAAACCAGATTTTCAAATTAGCTTAATTAATTGTTAGTATTTCTAAATGCACTTTATGAATAGCTTCTTTTTTATTATTGTTAGATATGATGCGGACAATCCTTATTGCTCTAAGCGATTATAAAACATTAGCTGTGGCTCGTCTTAAAATTTATACATCTATTTACACCAGAAATCAATAGGCGTAATTTCCTGTAAATACTGCTTTTACCTGAGTTTTCTTTTCAAATTTGCCGGTATGTATCGTGATATTCAGCTAACTGCGTCCATCGCTAGAATCAAAAACTGTGCCTCTCTAGGAAATAGAAATGCCAACGGTGTAATTTACCCTAATTAATACAAGATTGTTTTCAAAATCATGTTATTATAATACCAACTATAAAGCTTTTTAAATATAGGAGCTTTTATGACCAATTCTCTTCTTGTAATTGCACCCCTATAATCATATTTTGATAAAACAACACCTATTCAAGATGATGTATTTTTTATAAAGTGACGATAAAAATCGGTCTAAATATATTCGAACTTACTTTAGTAGTATGAAACTAGTTTCAAAAATGAACATTACTATTTAGATAATAAAATGATGGAGAAATATTTTAAAATTGCACATCATTTTTGCAATATTACTATAATATATTGTTTAAAGAAAATTAAAACTATTTGGTGGTAGGGTCTCTTTGGATAGTTGCGTTATATCTAAGGAATCTCTTTTTTCAACTTCTAGTATTGTAGTTTGTTTTAGCACGTGTAAGTTGTCTGATTTTAATGTGATTTTCACTGGTGTAGAGTGGACAATAATACAGCGCCTATAATTCTCCAAGTGAAACAAACGACAAGTTTACCAGATCTAGTGTCAATTATTGAAAAATAACAAATGACCTCACAAAAAAAACATTAAGAATACACCTACTTCAATTCCTACGTCTTTAAAAACAAATAGAATTCTTTTTTATTCGTCTTTAAGTATGCATTTTCTGTAATTATTCTGAAACTAGTGTTTCAATTGAGTGAGTGGATTAGTCACAATACTCAACCAACCCTTCAAGCAAATACCAGGCCATACATTTATCAACTAGTTGATTCTGACAAAAAATTCAGCTATAGTATTTAGCAAGTGCTGCACTGGGACGATTTACATCTCATGTGCTTTGACTTCATATATATGTATATTCAACGTAGGTATGTTGACACTTGATTGTATTGCTACCAGGTTACATAATCCAAATATATGATTGGAAAATAAAGCACATTTTCTACCAAAGCAAAAAGACTGTCACTGGCAGCACTTCTGTATACTGGCGATTTCCCTCAATGTTTGTACTCAGTTGGTTTCTACATGTAGTCAACAAGCTGTTGTAAGTAAATAAGTTTATTCATATTATTGATGATATCCGTTTCATCCTCTGTCTTCTCTCTTCGGAAAATCTGAACATGACTCAAAAAAACCCAAAATGACTCTAAATCAACCTGATCACTACAAAACGAATGGCCAATCAGCATTCTCAACCAGTTGATAATAACCCACCAACTCTACAGCGTCTGTCATACATATAACTCTAAACACCGTATCACTTTCCCCTAATAACCCGTAAACCCCTTGTTTGCAAGTTACCGATCTATTTTATTCACAATCACATACCTATACCAAAACCCATTTATTTCTATGAAGAGTCGAGATCTCCTCTCCTCCAAGGCATCCTCTTCTCTCAATCTTTCGAACACAATTCCCTTCTCAAAACTGGTTGTAAATGGTATTGAAGTTATCGGGTTCCTAAAGGATGAGTTTACTCGGTGTGAACACTACAGTACCCTGCTTGATATAATCGCAATAAAGTTCAAATGCTGCAATGTCTACTACCCTTGTTATCAGTGTCACCAGCATGCTGCTGCATTAGGTGCTTTCGAGGTTCCAAAACATCGAACTAAACGGTGGGACACCGCCGATTTAGATGCTACAAAAGTTGTTCTATGTGGAAGCTGTCATACCGAGCTTACGTACTGCGAGTATACCCGGCGTGAGTCCGATAGCCGATGTATATGCTGTCTGGCGCCATTTAACCCTGGCTGTGCTTTGCACCAGCACCTCTACTTTGATCATATTGCACGACAAATTAACGACAATTAATTTCATGGCGGAGTCATAATGATAAGCCCTGGATAATTGATTTTAGCATAGTACATACTTAAACGGCCAAAACCACTTTTAATACAATGCCATCTTCATCGCCAGCATCTACTATGAATCCAAAGCCTTCAAGCCAAGTAGCTTCGAGTCCAAAGTCTTCAAACCCGGCTTCTCCAACTATCGATTCGTTCGCAAAAACTACCATCATTATTAATAATCTTGCTAAAGAAGACTTTTCCTCTGGCCAGGCCCGTGCCACTTTCTGCAAAAACCCAGAATTATCACTTGTGGACCAGATAAAGCTCCATATTTCGAGCTTGCACTCCACTAGTCATCCAGAAAATGAATCCTACTTTTTGGACCAAATTACTCACTGGCTGAATCTCCCATTTTTGCAAAGAGTGATCATTATTGTCAAGGAAGAAGCTGCGGGTCAGGAAATTCATCACGCATTAACGCAAGGTCCTAATTCTCTTGTTTGTCAGTGCCCAGGCATAAAAGTCACTCTTCAAGAAAACTTGTTGGCTTCCAATTCCAATGACTCTCTTGATGCTGGTTCTCCCCTTGGTACCAGTTTACACGCGTTCCACGAATCCAACGCTTCATATGATTCTACTAAACCTGTCATACCTGCGATGGAACGCACCAAGTCCATCACTAGAACATTATTCAAGCCAAATCTCACGCTAAACACCCAAAAAAGAGATGTTTCTACCGAGAAATATCCCCAGAGTCCCACAATCACCTTAGATGAGACCCTTTAATGCTAGAATTTGTAGTCTCTACATAGAATAGCTATTCTTTCATAGCACTCTTTCCTTATATAAATCGCGTTATATGCAGTACACTGGCAACTTTGTTCTTGAAAAATCCAACCATATCAGTTGGACATTTAAATGATAATCAATTAACCAGTAATGAAACTTTTAAGTGTCGCTACAGTATTGAGTTTGGCTTTGCCTTGCCTTTCCAAATGCTCTGGCCATACTACTGGGGAGACAGTTGTGTACGACTTAAGTGCACACGAAAGTGAGAACGGTGTACCATCAGTTGGAGTTCGTGATGCATTGGTACTTTTGATGGATCGGTTTAACTTGTCTACCCAATTATTTTTGGGCAATGGTGAGAAATCGCATGAATTATTGGAATTTATAGGATCCCAGCATGATTTGCGCTCAGATGCAACCACAAAACCCACAATTTTGGTCTCAGTGGTTGGAGCTGAGGACCCTGATAAGTTTTTTGGTAAAAAACCATCTTTTGTCATTAAGGAGAAGTTTCATAGTGTTGTAAAGGTGTTGATGCAGAAACTTCCTCGTCTGTTCTCTCAGGAATTTGAAAATACCCGTTTAACGGGTGAGATGGAACTATTGACTGCCCACGCGCTGGAAGAGCATGGCTTGATTAGTCACTTCCGTTACTTTAATGAGCAATTGTTCAAGATTTGGCAGAACTTCAAGGGTACAGATGAGCAGCAGGTAATTGGATATGCTTCATCGCAACTCAACTTGATCAATGACAAATTCTATATTAACGAGTTGTCTCAGTTGTTACATCTTCGTGCCAATTCACATTCATTAAACCCTCAGGATGTACTTATGGTCAACTTGCAGAGCTTGGCATCCTTGGGAAAGCGTACTGGCTTTGATTCCAGCACCTATCGCTTATCAAACAAAGTTTTGAGGGATCTACTTTTGGATTTAGCTCAGGATTTTGATATACAAGTGCTTGTGGCCCCAAAACTGGAACGTGTAGCCCAGTTATCGAAGTCATTAGTTCGTCGTGGCGCTGAATTGGACCTTGTGTTTAGTACAGCTAAGCGTGCTACGGGACAGGCTGGTGCTTTCTGCTTTTCCCTGGAGGAACTGTGCCAAGTGAGTACGTCTAACTGCAACTCACATGGTGTGTGTACTAAATCCAAGAAAGGATGTTGGACATGCTTGTGCTCACCAACTTTCAACAAGACCCTGCAACGTACTACCCGCTGGCTGGGGGTGGACTGTAGTAAGCGCAATATCTCGGTACAGGCAAATCTCTTTTTGTGGACAGGCCTTGCATTGCTAGTCTTATTTATCGGTGCTATTCAATTAATGGTGCGTGTTGGCAATGAACCGTTACCTGGAGTATTGAATGCTGCTACAGTACCCAAGAAAAGCACCTAGTAGCTTCATTCCTGTCTTTTACCAAATGCAAGAATTCAGATTCATTGTAGCTTCTTAGAAATTATAGGGACTGTGCTTGAATTGTGCAGTTGAGAAAATAATAATAAACGTTAACTCTTAAACTACATGTAGTATATTAACATGCTAATCTCTTGATTTCACCTTGTTGAGTTTTCAGTTTACTGGTTGAAATACAAATCATATATTCTCTTATAGATAAAACACTCTAAATAAAGGTAAAAAAGCAAAATTGATACTATAGAATCCTAAACAAATGTCCTCAAAACTAATATACCTGTTATTTTCATCCCTTTCTGCCTTATTTATTATCGACATGTCATGTATTTTCAGTGTAGTTAGTTCAAAGTTTGCATCTATAGACTTAACAGTACCATCATTCCTTTATCTTATTTCAATTAGCAAGCTTCTGATTCATCATCTGATTCATCGCTTTTTTGTTTCTTGCCTTTAGGTTCAATGCTTTTAGAATTATCACCTTTTGATTTCCGTTTTGAATCCACTAAATCTGCTTCATTTTCAACATTAAAACGAAGGGAGGGCTTTTTTGATTTTTTGTTACTGCCATCATTATTGGTTATTGATAAATTACCTTCGGTCAACTTAGTCAAGTATTTGATATAATCATCAGACTCTTTTGAGTTGGACTCGGAGTCTATTAATGGTCCAAAAAGCTGTGCAATCTGTCTTTCAACATCTTCATTTTTTGAGTTATCCTTCTTGCTTGATTCGGCTTTAATTCCTTTCTCACCCGAAGTGTCTATTGAAGACAGGGGAGAAGAAGCGTGAGTGTTAGGGAGAGTAGCGCTTGGTTTTATACTGCCTTTATAATCATTGATATTATTTTTGGCTTCCTTCACCTCATTCTGAGCTACTCCAGTACTCGCTGCACTGATGCTGACTGTAAAAATAAGCAACAAAGTTACGCTCTTCATAATAACTGGTGAATTCAATTCTCCTGTCCAAGTCTTATAAGTATTTCATGAACACATTACCCATTTATACACATCCAAAGGATCTTTATAGGTGATTATTTGTGTCTTTTTCAGGTTTCAAATCAATTGGCTTTTTGTTGTATCAAATCAATATTAAGTCGAGTTATGTAAGAGCTCCAACTAAACAGAATTATCAGCCTCATTGATAAAGTATATGAAACTGTTAATTATTGTTTCATGTTGAGTTATTCTTATCTAAATCTCTAGTGCCTATTAAAACCAGCTTTTTTATTTAATATGTCTCAAAATCACAGCACTGATGCTCAACTCCATATCAACATATCAAGGCCAAACCAAAATAATGAAGTCAAATCAAAATTATAGAGCCAATTAAGCTTTTAAAAGTCTGATAAGCTTACCAAAGTCTGAAATGGCCGCACTGGGAAATTCTCGGGTTAAACAGGCAATTTGTCTGTAAGAATGTAATTCATGCACCATTAAGTAGTTTCGTTTCCAAACCGTTTTATAAAAGAGTATCACAATAACTAAGTGTTTCAGCCAACAGCCGCTTCACTAACCGGCTGTTGCATCCGCAACTTCTCTTCCAACTGACTCATTAACAGTCTTGAATACCTGCCTCAGACACCAATCATACATAAACGTACCATCTATCCCATATCTGGGAGACATAAGCCAAAACGGCCAAACTGTTTTACATTCCCCGTAAACAATCTGTCTCGATGTTGACAACGTTGAGATTCTGGTAGGCTCTTTCCCCAGTTTAGCACATAGTACGTTGCGTGATGAAACCACATCTCTTCTAAGGCTCTTAAAAGAATGAAATTTGTTTGGCGTTAATTCATTGTTAAAGCCACCAGCACCATGAAGACAACTCATAAGCCGTTGTACACGTCGTTCGCGCTATTAGTGCTCTTCAGCGTAATATACTTTATGAGTAGTACGTCGGAAGTTAGTTTAGGCAACTCTTCTCCCATCACTCTAGCCAAGTACGAAGCCAAGCCGACTCAGCAAACTGACACACATACACCAGCTACTGCACCAAAGCCTGAAACATTGGCGACTTATGATGACAAAGATTATACAGAGATACCCTTTATGCCCAAAATGGCCAACGAAACACTCAAGGCAGAGCTTGGTAACGCAGCTTGGCGTCTCTTTCACACGATTCTTGCACGGTTCCCCGAAAAGCCTAGTGAACAGGAGCAAAGCACCTTGAAGCAGTACATCCACTTGTTTGCTCAGGTGTACCCCTGTGGTGACTGCGCGCGTCATTTTCAAAAGCTCTTGGACCTTTATCCGCCGCTGGCATCGTCCCGAACCGCAGCGGCAATGTGGGGGTGTGCTATACATAACAAAGTCAACGAACGTCTTGGAAAGGAGGAGTACGACTGTACCACGGTTTTAGAAAACTACGACTGTGGATGTGGTACCGACGAGAAGGAAGAAGATGATACAAAGGTCCATCTTAGTGATATTTCATTGGATGTGGAAGAACTCCAACGTGGTGGGTAGTTTGTTTAGAGACTAGATAAAGGTAAATCCATGTGTAAATACTAGACATATAAACGGGGTTTATGAATGATGAAGAGTTTAATGAGATTGGTATGAGTGAAGTAATCGAAATGGAGTGCGGATATGACCAAGATGGGCACCAGAAACATAGGTATGTAGTATATAAAAAGCCAAGGTTGACGACGAAAATATGCTGCTGACCTTGTTAGGCATGGCTTTCAATGAAAAGCACATTCACGATTTTATTAAAGAAATGACAAGGTTATTACAGAGATGTTGATATAGTTGAGTATTGATATAATGAAGTATTGATATAATGAAGTATTGATATAATGAAATAATGGTATAATATATAAAGCTCACTTTCTCTTCTCGTTTCTTCCCTTTTTCTCAAAAACTTATTAGGCACCTTTCACTTTCTCTTCTCGTCTTCTCCTCTTCTCTTGTTCTCTTGTTCTCTTGTTCTCTTGTTCTCTTATTTCTCTAATTACTATTCTATAACATTGTACAACAACCAGTACGCATGGCTTGTCGAGTCAGCTTTAAATCATGATAAAGTCTAAACCGATTTTTCTCAGGAGCAAGAGACCACACACTAGGTACCAAGTAATCAGGAGTATCTTCAGCATAATTGATTATGCTGCTTCGTTAGTATTGATTGTAGTTTCACCACTCAAAAAATCCCCTATACGTACGAAAAGCATGCGTTTGAAGCAGGAATCCTGTCTCGCTGTAATGCATCGCGCAATTTCCTTCCAATCTCCTCGACTCTTTTAAGCTTTATCTGCGCTATACGCGCTGCCATATCACTCTCCATTATTACCTCAGTAAACGTAATAAGGGGTACGGGCTTAGTGCCTTTTATCTAAAAATTTCACCAAAACACCAACACTATAATACAGAAGGAAATCACCGTAGCAAGGATTACCGTATCCCGCTTTCTGCGAGTGTTAATTTTAGACACCAACACTGAAATCCCTGGTATTGTCTGTATAGACGCAAGCATACGCTGCTGAGCTCCCCCAAGACGCTGGCGCTGGCTCTCAAGATCATCTCTTGTAATGTAGGCCTGCTGAAGCAATCTGTCTGCTAGCGAATTAGCATTATCTGCACGTATGCCTTCTTCCAACGCATAGTCTGCTGCTGATTGCGTAGATGGAGAGCTGCGCTGCTTGTGAGCGCTAATGTCATTTCGCACCGTGTACAAGAGATTGTTGCGTGCTCGACGGTCGGCTGCCTGGCTTTCCATCTTCAGATACTGCTGCTGATGGTCGACAAGTACTTCTCGATGCCTCATTACTTGCTGTGTCTTGCTGGTCAGTATTTGAGCGCCGTTAAGCAATTTAATGGCATCTTCTCTCTGCTCCAAGAGACCGCGTATGCTCTGCGCCAATTGCAACTCCTGCTCCTCTGGCTCATCAACACTCTGTATCTCGCTATATTGTGAGAGAAGCAGCTCTGTCTGCTTTTCCCAGTTTAATATCTTTGCTCTGGTCTGGGCAAAGGACATGGTGGTGTTTGCGGTGCTTTGATCGCCTCAGCATTTTTTGGTTCTGGTATATATGGACAACCCCCCTCCCCATCAATGGATCCGTCAGAGCTTCGTCAAGTGTTACCAGAGCCAGTAGTATTGGAGGAGGAGACTGCACACCCGGTGGAAAGAAATGGACAACAGCAGCTACGCTCATTGATCGGGAAAGTTCAGAAATATAGCGCCTTTACTATGGGTGCCTTCGTTGGGTTACATCTTGCGCTGGTGGTAATAGTGCCTGGTTTGCCGTTAGTGCTGGGAGAAATAGCACAGCAAGTGTTCGCTCTAGCACGCGCAGTATATCATGGCATTCCTTTCTTTGAAGAGTTGATGGTTTATGGGGCTGGGATAACCCACGTTGTGAGTGGAATGATATTACGAAGATTGCGAGTCAAGCCTTCTTCAAAGAAGCATGCTATTCGTGATTTAAACCACGATATGATTATTAAGGATGACACGAGGTCGGATATTGGATTAGGGGGCATTACGGGACTTTTAGGGCTTGGATATCGTAAATCATGGATATCGAGAATGGTACCAGGGTTGCTGCCGTTAGCTCTTCTGGGATATTTATTGCTACCTTTGGTCAGTGCACATGCTGTAAAGTTCAGGGGAGTCCCTGTATGGGTAGATGGTGACTCGAGTGCCGTGGGGTTGGAATATGTGGCTCACTCGCTTAGTTATGGGCCTTTTTGGCGAAAATGGGTAAACTTTAGTTGGTTGCTGGTATTGGTAATGATTGCTTCATATCACATTGTTTCAGGAATATTACGGTATACGAAACTGTTTCTGCTCCAGGCCAAAAAGCTTGGGTATGCAAGCATCGGAACTTTAAGTGTATTGGGATGCGCATCGTTGGTGAAGATTAATAGAGAATGGGCACAGCAGAGTTTGGGAGGTTTCTTGGGCTCTTCTTATATGAGGTATGCTAATTTTAGCAGGGTATAGTGGAATAAGGGAACTGAGTAGATAATATGGTGAAATTAGGAGAGAACAAGAAGAAATTGAAGAGATTGAAGAAGCTTGTGAAGAAATTGAAAAAAACTATAGAGAAATTAAAAGGTCATAAGGAAAGTCATAAGGAGAGTCATAAAGAGAATCATAAGGAAAATTACAAGAAAAATTATGAAGAAAATCACTAAGAGAATCAAGAATAATTTGCATAGAGATTTTCAAAATTGTAATGATTTGACAAGAGATTACAAAATCATGGGCCCCATAAAGATTGGTCTAGAGGTAACAAAATTCAAATGTATAAAAATCCATCACCTATAGTAACTTCTTCATTGATCTCGGTCAACTCCATATAAACCTCGACGCATTCTGGATAACTCAACCTCAAAGGCATATCTCTGAACTCAGTTACTAATTTTTTTATTAAACTTTAATTATTATTTCGTTTTAAACATTCAAATAACTTTACTAAACTCAAAATAAATATATTCTCAAATTAAATATTTCTTCAAATTAAAGGATTCTCAATTGAATATATATATAAATATATCTAACGAACGTAGTAATAAGAGAATACAATAGGATGTATTAACCAAATCTTATAAGTATAGCTCGCAAGGGCACATCTTTAGGCAAAGCAATAACTTAAAATACTCCCTCTCTGCTGTGTCTTGTTTTCTTTGAATCCAGTTTTCTTGTCCTAGTCAATTGGCAGTTTGACAGGTTTTATTTTAGCCGAAAGAACCCCCGCCAGAACATTCATACTCGTCAACGAATTAAATGCAAGATATCTCACTATCTTTTGACAAATCAGAAGCAAAAGACACACACGCCCGCAACTAGAATAAATATTGAACCTAAACACTGGCTACAACCTCTCCAGCATCTGCTCCCAAAGTAGGTTTCACGTTTCTCTTTGTTCTGTAGTCCTTGACTGCCAGCTTGATTGCATCTTCCGCTAACATAGAGCAATGTAACTTAACTGGCGGCAATGACAACTCCTTTGCAATCGCAGTGTTTTTGATTAAAAGAGCCTCATCCAAGGTCTTGCCTTTGACCAACTCTGTCACATAAGACGATGAAGCAATAGCGGATCCACAGCCAAAGGTCTTAAACTTCACATCCTTGATAACACCAGTTGTGTCGTCCACCTGAATCTGCAATCTCATCACATCCCCACAAGCTGGAGCTCCAACCAATCCAGTACCCACGTCAGCATCGTTTTTATTGAGCGATCCCACGTTACGGGGATTGGCATAATGATCCAACACCTTCTCATGGTACATCCTCCGGAAATTTACCGGAGTATTTAAAGCGCCACCCTGGATGCGACCAGCGTTCCAAGAGGTTAAAGCAGGACGCAATGGAGCCAAACCGTTCTTTGAAATAACTCTAATAGTTCTTGTAAACATTTTATTAAGAGAATACTGCTTCTTCCTAGTGAATTACGCCTCCCGTCTTCGCATTTAAGCTTCCCCATCTCCGTTGGTAACAAATTTTTGGTACATGCACTATTCACGTGACATGTGAATGTTCCGGGAATTGATGCTTCCGGTAGCTGAGTAAAACACGTGCTGCAATAAGCTCTTTTGCAATTGCGATGATCACATTTATTCCCGTTTCCTCCACAAAATACTGGAAGCGCCTTAAACGTGATAATCTATTTCCGAGGTAGTATGATGTCATACGGTTGTCCGTTTTTTACGCTGCCCGCCTCCCGTCCCCTCCGCAATGAGGACGGCAAATGGGTATACATTTTTGGCATCATTCTCGTTTCAATATCGAAGGCGATAACCACGATCCTGGACGGAACGCTCAATAATTAGTGGATCAGAAGTTTTTTTGAACATTCTACATCATTCGGTAGCTCTTAAAAGGGGTGAGTTCCACCATAGCCTTTTTCTTGAACTACAAAGAGTCAACAATGAACGGTCCTAACACATTCGTGGGCAGCTCGGCTGGTTTGGAAGACTACGAAACAGGGGTTCTGAATGGAGATGTAGACTGGTTATTTAGAGGAAAGTCCAAGAAATTAACTAAAAAGATGGCTATGGGTGTGGCTGACGATAAAAGGGAAAGTAAGGAACAGAGCGAGAAGCTGGCCAAGATGGACGAAAAGATAGATAGAAAAACAGATGGGAAAAAGGAAAAGACGGATGAAAGGCGGGATATAATAACAGATAAGAGTTTGGGAAAGAAAGATGAGATTCTTGATAAGAAAATGTACAAAAAAATGGAAAAGAGGGATGACAGTGTTGATAAGAAAAGCGAGAAGCAACTTCAACCGGATAAAGAGCATCATGCCGAAAAGAAAGGAAATGTTTCTTCATTGTCAAAAATTGCTTCCAGTCAACCTAAAGCTGGTGAGTTAACAAATCGTTCTGAGCTTACAGCTCAAAATAACGCATTATCGTCGAAAGATACACTGTCAGGCCATTCGCCACAATTAAACCATTCTTCGCATCCAGCCCAGACTCCACAATCAAATCATTCGTTAGTGAATCTGTCTAAAGGCCTGGCAGACATTCTGCCAGTTGTTCCTGAAAAGACGCTGAAACGAGATATTTTTAAGTTTGGAAGGAACCGCTCAAATTCTGCTTCGAGTGCAGGGCTGCAATCGCCCATACATGGACAGCCGCTGTCGTCGACTAGAAGAGGGAGTATCCCCACAATTCCCAATCTCAGTTTGCTGCTTCCAAGTAATACTTTATACACTGGTGATTTGGGATATTCAGCAGACTTAACCAAGAATGGCACAGTGCCCCAGTCAAGTTCCAATTCGTCCTCTCCAAGTGTCTCGCGTCTGAATTCCCTGTCAGGAAAAACCAGGTCGTTGTTTAGTTCGATTTCCTCCAAGTTTAGATCTGGCGGAGCTGCTGCAACACCTTCTACCAATCACCATTCTTCACTGGTGTCACTGAAAGTCAATTACATGGGAGTACTGGGCGATCATCAAAGCCAGCGGAGTCAAGATTTGTCCTCTATAGTGGATAAACCTCCTTTAGGCACGGGTGTCTCCATTCGCCGTGCTTCCGTATCGCGAGGCAATTCAGTGGCTGGTGATCGTCCCGCTCATTCCGGCTCTTTCGAATCAGGATCTGGTAGGTTTTTCAAGCGTGCTTTGTCACAACTGCATTCAAAACCTCACACAGCTACTCCAGTTGCGCGTGTTATTTTAAATAAAAACCATACCCGCAACCACGCTATACTTCCTGAGATAGAGCATATCAAGCTATGTCGTGTGTCATTCGCAATTGAAAAATTAGAACATGATCCTCAGCAACAAATACCATCTAGGTGCCCTAAAAAGGGCAATGTATTGGTTCCAGAAGACCTCACCGCTTCCCCACCTCGTCTTTCTCAGGGAATATCTGTTAGCGACAAAAATGGCCTCAAAACTACTCTGGGCAAAACGGAACCAAAATACACCGAAAAAGAATTGGCAAAAGCAATTGAGGCACAACTTCGTGCTTTGGTAGAAGCTGAGAAACACGCTCAGGAAGCACACTGGTCAGCAAATAGAATTGCTAATGAAGTTAGTCAGTATAAAATACTGCGCCTGAAGGGGAAAATTATTGATGATGATGATGATCAGGATGTTGAGGTGTCGGCCTCTTCTATTGCACATGATGTCGGAAATATTGAAATTGATAAACCAATTCATATACACCATAATCATTTTGATGAGCCTGAATCTTTGTCTTCCAACGAAGACGGCAAATCTATTGATTTGAGAAAAGCAGAATCTTCTTTGGAAACTGTTTACACAAGATGCTGTCATCTCCGTGAAATTTTGCCTATCCCGGCAACGCTTAAACAACTCAAAAACAAAACGAGACCATTGCAAGTATTGAAACTTTTGAATCCAAAGCCTACACTTGTTGATGTGCTCTCATTTAGTGATTTCATTGCCATCACACCCATCAATGCAGTAATCTTCGATAATGTGACGATGAGTACTGATATGTTGGGCCATTTTCTCTCGGCATTGGTACACAGCACTGTTTTGGAGAAGCTATCTTTAAGAAATGTCCCAATTGATGAAGCTGGCTGGACACTTTTGTGCAAGTTTTTGTCACAGAACCGCTCAGTAAAGAAATTAGACATCTCCCAGCAACGAATCAAGTCAGATACCAAAGCAAATTTGATAAGGTCCAATATGAACTGGGGTCTATTTATTCGTGCACTTGTTTCACGTGGGGGAATAGAAGAATTGGTTATCAACGGATGCAAACTTTCAGATGAAACTTTTGAAGATTTAATTGAGAAAGCTGTAAAACTCAGCACTTTAAGACTTGGGATTGCATCAGTTGATTTGAATGTTGGTCAGGCTCAAATTATTGCCAACTGGATTCTGGAACCAGAAACTAAATGTTGTGGTGTCGATATAGCTTCTAACGATCTTAGCCAAGGCCAATTACGCCCATTCATCAAGGCATTCAATGAGAAATCAGCTAAGTTGATTTTTTTTTCTCTCAATTCCACTCATTTAACAAACTCTGAAGAAACAGGTGAACTTATTAAATCATTGATCAATGTAAAAACATTGCGGTTTTTGGATCTTAGTTCTATGCCAAAATTGTTTCCCGGAATAATATCTAAATTAACCAAATATCTTCCCCATTACACTATGTTGAAAAGGTTGCATCTTGATTTAAATGAGTTGTCAGAACAATCAATATATGCAATTGCTGAAATTATCCAAAAGGTTCCACTTTTCCACCTATCTCTCTTGGGAAACCGCAATTTGAGCCGAGGGGCTGCTGCTGCTTTGTATACCTCAGTCAAGCTTTCTCATTCAATTTTCACCTTGGACCTTGACTATGACTTGGTTAGTGATGTACTATCACAAAAAATTGCATTTTATTTGATGAAAAACATGGACCTGTCTATGAATCAAATAACATCTACGTGTATTTCTCCCCATACTGAAGAAAATGAAGAAGAACTTATGTTTGATGGAACTTTACTTATGGAGACTGCCGAAAAGCTATTAGTCGAAAACGATAAAAACTGTGAGAAGAAAGACTATTTGAAGATTCAAAAAATTGTTAATAATGCATTATTCAAAAGAACAACAGCAGTACGAAAAGAAATCCATCAAACCATAGATACCTTGTTTCAAAAGAGAAATGAAGGCTCTCTCTCATTGTCAGGAAAGGAAAAATTATTAAGGCTTTGCCTCTTGGACTTTTCATTGGAGAAGTTAATACACATGTTTGAAGAGCGCCAACAAAGTCAGATATTTTCAGATAATGCGTTAAGTCCAACCCCTACAATTGATGTTGAGCAGAATCAAGAAAAGATTACAGAGTCTGAGGCTATAACTGATTTAACTCAACAGATTGTTGGCAGTAAGAATTCGCAATCTCTAAGTTCGAATTTGCTCAAAATACCAAGTATTGACACTTTGCATGAGAACTCTAATGAATTGATTACCGTAGGTCCAATCATCTCGCCACATAATGTCAAAGAACACAACCAATATCAAGGCTTTTTTAATGAATCATTCCAACCCCACCAAGTTGTTATTGACTCATCCTCTGATGGTAAGGGTGTTCCTATTGATAATTCTACAGGAAGGCCAGTGTTAATGAGGTCTTCCTCTCAAACATCCACACATGCCAAGCAACAAGAGATAGAAGAAGGTGAATTACATCGATTTGGTTTTTTTGTAATGCAAAGAAAAAACAGCGAAAGTAACGCCGATAAAGTTGATAACAAATCTTCCCAAAAGTCAACTGAAGAAACAAAGACAGTCTTGGGTGCAAAATCTACTCTAGACATTCCTTCACTAAGCACTCTACCTTCAGGTCCGGAATTAAGAGACGCCATTCTTGCAGCTAAAGGTATTGAATCTGTCACTGATTTGATTGACAACATTAACAACGAAAAATTTAATATTGATAAGATCTACAAAATTACAGAAAATAATGAGACCAACATATCACCTCAGTCAACCCAAAGACTGGATTTTAAGTCGTCAAATGAATCTATTTCCAATTTTTCGGAAAAAAGACGTCATGATATAAAATCAAGTTCAAAATTAGAGCCAACACAAGACGCTCAGAACTGTACACATACTTCTACAAGCGACATGAATAACAATTTAACTGAGCTGTCTATGGAACAAAGCGGAGGTAATTGTCATTCAAAATGTCAGCTTAATAGCGATGAGGATATTGCAGTCGTGGATAAGGTATACGACAAACTTTTAAATGACGCTCAAAGGGTTAGACTGACCAAACAAGATTAAAAAAACTAGAGTTCTCTTTTATGCTTTTGTACTTTCTAATGTTTAAAAATACAAGTACTCAGTCACTATAGTAAAGGATAAACATAATTAATACCTAAAAATTAACAAGAAATAATCTTATAAAAAAAGGGTACACATCATGAGACCTAAATTTATATGCAAGATAAAAAATATTAACTAACAATAAATTTAGTTGTTGGCCTGGAACTCGACAATCTTCTTGGAGATCTTGGCATCTCTTTCGGCCTTGGTCAACTTAACCTGTCTGTACTTCTTAGACTCAGCAGCGTATTGCTCCTTGGTGAACTTCTTCTCGGTAGGCTTGAAAGTAGGGTTCTCTCTGATGGCAGCGTGGGCCTCAGTGTAGATGTCCTCGATGTCCTCAGCCTCGATCTCATCGGCGATGTAAGACTTGAACAAGGTTCTGTACTTCTCCTCATCATCATCCATCAACTCCTCAATGTACTCAGCAACGTGACCACCGAAGATGTACTTTCTCAACAACTCAGCGTCCAACTCCTCACCTTCGATATCCCAACCAGGGAATCTGTTAGGAGAGTGAGGAACGTACAAACCACCGTCAGAGGCACCCTTCAAGACACCGAAGACTCTGGCACCAGTGGTGGTTCTCTGCAAACCAATGTCCAAGAAAACCTTGAATGGTCTGGGACCCTCCTCAACAGCCTCAGTCAACTCAAACTCACCCTCAACCTCTTCAACACCCTTGTAGGTCTCATCCAAGCCCAACTTTTGCAAGGCTCTTCTGGCAACCAAAAGACCAACAGCGTAAGCGGCGGACCAGTTAGTCAAACCGTGCTTGATACCGTAGTTAGGCAACTCATGGGCGTAAGCAGCAGTCAAAACAATATCACCAGTGATCTGAGAAGAAACAATCTGGGCAATGATGTCCTTGTTGGTGAATCTAACAACCAATCTGTACTTGGGGGTGTTGTACTTAGCCTTGTGCTGGGTAACCAATCTCTTTCTTTGGTAGTAGTCGGTCTTACCCTCCTGTCTTCTACGGAAAGGAGTTTGGAAACGCGAGTGGTAAGCGGAGGTCTTCTCTTTTTTCTCGAAAGGCATCTTGTTAGTTGAGGAGAAAGGTGTCTAGTAGTCTCAAAAATTCTTTTTCATCGCTTTCATAGTGAAAATTTTTTGAAAATTTTTTTGATGGTTTGTTGAATACACGACTTTTTGTTATTGTTTTTTTTTTAATTCACATTTGATCTGAAATTTACTCACTGGTCTAATATTTGCACATATAACCAAAATATGTTTAAGATAGAGGCTTCTACCAGTTGTGTAATTTTGATTATTTTAGATATTCTGTTTAACTCTATAAAATCCTAAAGGGAGAGTTTGAATTCTTTATTTAAAGTAACAATTTTCTATCATTAACTGGGGGCTAATACAATTATGTGTCAATACATTAAAAGGTAAGTAGCTTGGTTTCTTTGCAAGAGTATTTAACAGGTATTTGAAAGACTCCTTTAGTGTAGTAGGATTATAAAACTTTATTTCATGGAACAAAATAAAATTAAATGCTTAATATTCTTAACTTCTTTAGAAATTTAGGCTATAATGATTGAAAAGTTTTCTACTAAATTTCATGTTGTTTGAGATAAGATTGAAATCAACATATACTCTATGCACACTGAATAATTTGAGTAATCGTTTTTGCTTATTGGCATTATAACATACATATTTGAAATTGCATTCTACAAAGCATGTCTAGCCAATATAATTTTTACGATCATTTATACTTGAAATAGCTCTTTTTATGTATAACTGCATTAAAACATCTAGGTACAAGTACATGGCTGAAAAGTAATAATTGCAATTAAGTGTATTAATTAAAATCAATAACCGATTATATTTGTTGGTAGCCGTGTTTACTGGTTTTGAATGGTGATCAACTTACAAGCAAATTCTAAACACTAAGTAATTATTGTAAATCGCCTATTAATTTAGTGAAGGGAAAAGATTGAGTTTCAGGGCGAGTTATAATTGAGCCTATGAAGACATGAAATTGCAATAATTTTCACATCCTCACCACCTTAAAGATCCTTAACCGCTATTTAAACGAAAATTACAATAGCCAGTTACCAAAGCTAGATCAATTTAACATATATTGTCACCATATTACTATTATATACACCATTTAACGAATTTAGATAAGATTCATTATTCATCTATATATATATGTTTTTCCTCATCTGTTTCTAATTGATAATTGTATAGTGAAGATGTATTGAAACAATTCAAATGAACACCAAAAAAATGGTATAACTACTTAAATATCTCACTTATAATATGAATGGAGAAATATGTATCTTTGAAATTGCTATCTTTCTTAATCAATTCCCTACGACTTTCTTAATTACGACCAATAGTGGATAATACTGAGTCGATACCACAATATAAAACTGCCAAACGCGTCTTCAAATACTTTTTTTTTTCCCAAGACGCGTTCCCAGCAAACTATTTAAGAAAACGATTTGGCCATATTTTTTCAAGATGGATCAACCCTTTTAAATACAACAATCAAATAATGCTTGAAGGAAAGTTTGACGAGTCTACGCTTTTGAAGAAAATCGTTGATTCGATTAAGGACTGTGTCAAGTTGTGTAACTTCAACTGTACCGAGCATGGTATCACAGTGCAAGCCGTGGATGACTCCAGAGTCTTATTGGTGTCTCTCTTGGTGGGTCAGACCGCTTTTAGCGAATACAGATGTGACAGAGATGTCACATTAGGTATTGACTTGGAAAGCTTCTCAAAGATAATAAAATGTGCAAATAACGAGGATTACTTGACTTTGTTGGCCGAAGATAGCCCTGACAGTGTAATGACCATTTTTGAGGATAAAAAGAAGGAGCGCGTCAGTGAATACTCTCTCAAGTTGATGAATATTGACTCTGAATTCTTAAAGATTGACGATATGGAATATGATACAGTTATAAATATGCCATCCGCAGAATTCGCCAAAATTGTGCGGGATTTAAAGAATTTGAGTGAGTCTCTCAATATCATTGTAACCAAAGATTCGGTAAAATTTACTTCTGAAGGTGAATCTGGGTCTGGTTCGGTTGTGTTGAAACCATACACTGATATGGATAAGCCAGAGGAAAGCGTGAATGTACACTTGGATAACCCTGTGGATTTGACGTTTGGATTGAAGTACTTGAATGATATTATCAAGGCCACCGGTTTGGCTGGCACTATCACCATCAAGTTGGCAGACAAGACGCCTGCTTTGTTTGAGTACAAGTTAGATGTTGGCGGGTACTTGAGATTTTACTTGGCTCCCAAGTTTGATGAGGATGATTAGTGTATTTGTAGAACTTTTGTTTTGATTTATTCTTGCCATATACACGTGTAAAATATTGTTAATGGATAATGGCATTCTAATAATACAGTAAAAGAAATTAGGGTGTAAGGAGAAAGGGACAAAGCAAAGTAGTATGGGCATAAAGATGAGCAATGTGTAAAAAGAAAGAAAGAGAATTAGACTCAACTACTCTTCTTGTCGTGCATTTCTTTTCCCCATTTGTACAAGTCTCTTTTCAAACGATCTGCACGGACAATACCATTTCTTAGCTGAGACAAATTTTTGATGTACTCGTGCTGGCGCTGGATGCTCACCTGTAGGTAGTTGATCAAATCGTCCTTTAATATATCAATTTCGTGGCCAGACTCAACTGGTGATTGGTGGGACTCATAACGTTTCAAAGCCTTTGGCAATGCAAAAAAGGGGTCAGTAACCTTATTAGGTTCTCTAAATGCTCTGTTTACTGTAACAGTTGAATTCGAAGACAACGCAAAATGCGGTTTGTTATACGCAATAGATGTTACAGGTTCCAGCCGTTTGCTTCTATCAGCGTTCAATCCATGGTCATACTTTTGCAAGCCCAAATTCTCCTCCAACAAGTAAAACCAGTCTTCTCCATTCAACACCTGAAGTAGTTTATTGAGCCAGTTGAGGTTGGTTTGCTCAACTTCAATCAACTCAATCAACTCAGTGGCAAGACGATTAAATACCGGCAGCTTGTAGGTTTTCAGGATCGCAGGATGTGAAACGATTTCCAGTGGATGATTCAACGGAGCTAAAATTTCCGATAATTTTATCTTTTTCAAAGGATGCTCGTCCTCATCTTCATAATCATCTTCAAAGTCATTTCCGTTGTTTGTCTCATTTTCATTTTCATTCTCGTTCTCATTCTTCTCGGCAACCCCGTCTTGTGCTTGAAAACTTAAATCATTACTGTCTCTATCAGCAGCATCATAATAATCCTTCCATTTGCGCCTGCTACGCAAATTGCTTCTTTCAATGCTATCATTAGTCCACACCAAGTGGTTTGCCCCATCGTACTCCACTACTTTCGGATGTAGTGCGTCCAAAGATGACGCTGGAAGAGCCAATTTCCGGCCTCTATTCGAAGTGCCCATCACCGCATCATCGTCAGTTCTGGCTGATTTAGCCTCAAGCGCTTGCTTGAACCGTGAAATCACTTCTAACGAAGTACTATCCAACATTTCTTCACCGTTAACTCAACTGAGATCTCCTCTTCAATCCCATACCAAGGGCCTTTGGCCAAAATTCTATATTGGTGCCGCCGTTAGGAATCATCGACAATATGCAGGACATAATATTAACTCAACCCCAGCCATTCATCAGTAAACTAAACTTTAACTATCAAGAGAATAAGATGTATAATGAAAGATATATAGTTTTATAGTGTATGGTTGCGATTATTATTTTATAAAAGAAGACATTTTCGACACAGAAAACTAGCTAAAACCAGTGGTGTTTATACCGCGCTATCTGCCCAATTTTCAATAAAGATCGAACTGTTTTAGAATCTATAGTACAGTTCTGCTACTATGAGTATGGGGAATTATATATAACAGACCAGCATTGAATATTTATCTGAAACAATCCATGAATATGGAATGTTTCAATAAATAAGTGCGATTATATCAAATAATTTATATGGGTTTGCGGTCTACACAGTTTTTATCATTTGTGCAGGCCGTTTAAGGTTTTTGTATTTCTCAATAAAGCTATCGTGTGGCACGGTAGCAAATTGTATTGCAACTCTCATCTTCCTATAGGAACCTTAATAGTGGCACGAAAAGCCGTAAGTAGTCAAGTTTCATTGGGCTTTTTAAACAGTGGTAAAATTAAAGTCAAATTTTGTCTGTGAAAGAGGCTATAGTTTGTTCTAGCTGGGAGGGAGGAAGCTGTTGCCACTCGTCTTAGTAGAATCATTTACTCAAACAAAATACAAAGAGGCGCCACCCTAACAAGCTTGTTTGTTATATCTGAATGAAATGGCAGAATTGGCATATTTGACCGTGTACAACTCGCATAATGGTATTAGCATAAAGATTCCAAAGCCAATAAGATACCATACACTAGGTGAATTTAAAACATTTCTTCTGGAATCACTTAATATCAATAATTTGGGCAATCTTTTCCTCCTTACATCGTTTGGCATAAAGCTCAATTTCCAGATAATTAATGAGTTGAATGATGTGTTTGTGTATGATAAGCGATTGTTTGCTGCAGACTGCGACCAGGAGGTGTTGAAAACCCATTTGATGAAAGCCTCTGTAAAGCCAACAGTGCCTAAAAAAGCGAGTCTTAGCAAAGCGGATAACAATGTTCTTAACAGCAAGCTGCAAATAAGCAGCAACTTGTCTTCGTATCAAGGGTGGGTTCGCTCCTTGGTGCAGGATTGCGTGAAACTTGATGAATTCAATAAGGACTTGATTAGACAGATAAATGTCATATTTAGATCGCTAAATTTGATATACCAGTTTTGCACAAATTTCATCAATGACACCCAGAAGAATTTTAGCAATTACTTCAACTATATCAAGCTTGTGAACTACAAGACGTTGCACAAAACATGGCTGGCCCATTACAATGATCTTACAAAGTTCCCCGTATTTAAAATAGGCAATAGGTCTTTTAGCTTGGCTTCCTTTATGGATGGTGAAAAAATGCGGCAGTCTTCGGAGTTTATTGCCGCTGAGTTACCTGAGATAGTCGGTAAATTTAATGACTTAAGCCTGACCATAAGCCGAGTCAGTGAGGATCGGGTCAATGTCGATAAGAAAATCGAGCAGTCTCGTAATGAATCTATTAATACGTTCAAAGATATTGACTCAAAAGCTCTTATGCAAGAGGTTCACAACACCTCAAAAAACATTTTGAATAGTTTGTCAAGCTTGCCAACCACTTTTGCCGAATTAGATGGTATTTTAAAGATACATGCGGATGACTACTCTCATAAGATGTACGCAAGTGCTTTTGAAATATACAAGGTTTTTACTTCGTTGCATTCATTTAAAATAAAGCTAGTGAATGATAGTTTGAGCATATTTAGCACAATTGCAAATATGCAGATGCAAATAGTTAATGTCAAGAATGATCTCAAGGTTTTGACAACCTCTAATGATTCAAACCAACATCTTTCGTTTGAGTTAATCAACAAAATAAAAAGAAGCGAGGATTATCTATCACTTACTATAGATTTGCCCTTGCTCTTTGGTTTCATGCTTATTGAGAAAAGAAGGCAATACGAGTGGTATGACTTCTACTCAGAGGGGATTGTAGCAAATGTGTCTGAACAGTTAGCAACAATTATAGATCACGAGAAGTTGTTTCGAAGAATGTGGACTAAAAAATTTGGTAGTTTTCTTAGTATGATCTATGACCAGCAATTAAGCACTAATCTTCCCAATATTGATGTCACGTTGGTTGGTTCAAAACCTGATAATTTTGGTATTTTACTTGAAATAAAGGTTGAAAGAGAAGACATTGCTAGATACATTCAAATTTTGGACAGGACAAATTGTGCAAAATCTTTTGCGACGTTGTTAAGTAAAAACTTTGAAGACCTTGTCAAATCAACTAATAATATGAAAAAAATTGTAAAGGTCATTAGTTCACTTAGCACTTTTACTTCAATTCAAAAAGGGGAAGGGCTGAGGAATATTGACAATAGTTTGGCCACAGATGAAAACCTGGCTAACAAAGATGATATGGATTTTGATGTAAACCTTGTTAAAGGATTGAAGTTGAGAATAAAAAAGCTTGAAAACCTTTTGCATCAACAACAATATAAAAATTTAACATCATGGCCAGTCACAAGAAATGGAAACGCATTATTGGCACCAGATAATCGTATGAGTTTAATTATTGAGCAGAAGAATCAGACAGTGGCTAGTATGAATCCAAAATTAAATCCAACACTGTTATTGCAGAGAAGGCACACTACGAATCTTAGAGAGTCTGTTAGCCAGTCAAAAACATTAGATACTTCTGGAATAGATAAACACCTTGACAATATCAGGCTTAAAAAGGAAAATGCGGAGTTATCAAGTGAAAATAAAAGTTTGACAGAAAGAATAAACTCAATATCAGCCAAAAACACCCAATTGATTGACACGAATAGCGATTTACTTGATGTAAATTCCAAATTAACTGAAGAGAATGAAACAAAGAAAAAGGATATTGAGAGTTTGAAAAAAGAGTTGGAAGCAATTAAAAAACAACAAGAAATTGATAACCTACAATTTGAATTAAAACTACAAAAAAAGGAGAAAGAAATCAGTTTACTTAAGCATCAAACAGAATTACAGACCCGAGAGGTAAAAAATGCAGAGGTGAAGCATGAGGTTAAAGTTTCAGAAATACAAAATTTAAAGTCCCGTATAGTTTCGTTATCAGAAACCAGATCAGCTTTATCTCAGGAAGTAGAGTCTTCAAGAGATGAAATAAATAAATTACGCAAAGAATTGTTTGATACTGCTAATATGAACAATGACTTATTATCTAATATGTCTTCTAAAGAATCTGAGTTTACAAAGGAAAGAATTAATCTCGAGAAAGACATCAAAAAGCTTCAACTGAAGGTTGAAGAAAAAGCAGACGACTACGAAAATTTGATGGAATTAATGCAAACGAAACAAAAGACAAATGAATTGCTTAATAGTGAGCTCAATGAAACAATATTTCTATTATTGCAAGTTATTAGGAAATTGGCTGAAAATTCCTTTGAATACTTTCTTGAGTTTTGTTTTGTGCTTGAATCTATGGGGTTGCTTTTAGTCAAGGAAAACACAGATTTTAAAATCACCCGGGTCAAGGGTCTCAAATCGAAAAAAAGTGAATGTATTGATGCTTCTATGGTTTTGAGTGATACCCCATCATCCAAGGTTATACAGAATGTTCAAGAGACCATGAATTGGTTAAATGAAATTCGTGAATTGAAAGATATTTCACAAGATGATGATCTCAAGTCTATTTCAACTATATACGAAGGAACACAAGAGTGGGATGATGAATACAATAGCCGGAGCAATGATCGTTCTAATCACTTGATGTGTATGTGTAATGATATTTTCCGGGGCGAGAATAGCGGATTTGAAAGCTTTTTGAAAACAATCTCTTTTCAAACCAATGTACAAATGCAAGAAGATAGCACATACAACACCCGTTTTTTTTTAAATGCCATATCTAAGAGATTTAGAGATGTTGAAGGGTTTGCAAAAAGACAGACAAAAGACAATAGAGCAAAGCAACAAGAAATGAGTAAGTTGGTAACCAGAATGAATTCCAAAATAGCTGTCAATGGCTTTCAAAAGGAAGACTTGGCATTATTTTTGCCCACACGAATAGATAAAACTAGTGAAGCCAAAGAGAATCTACAACCATGGGCAGCATTCAATATTGGGGCTCCCCATTATTTTTTGCATGTCAGTGATGAAGATAAAATCAAAGACAAAGACTGGATGGTCGGGCGGATATCGAATATCAAGGAGTATGAAGTTTCAGAAAGTGATATGGGCGATGTGGTTAAGAACCCATTCCACTTGAGTTTGGGTGTGTCATGGTTTATGGTGGAAGCCACAGAGGAGCATATGTGAGAAATCAAATTTACAAAAAACATATCGTTATACATATATATATATTCAAGAAAATTAATGTAGTCAGAGCTACATAATATTTAAAAAGCAAAAGTATCTAAAACCACAAAAGAGCACATTTATTGAAGTGCGATGAAAAATTTATTTCTTGGGTCTCTGTACGTTTGTAGTAATAATGAATTAGAGAGGAGCATTCTTGAACAAATAACTGACACTTTCACCATTGTGCAATCTTCTGATTGCTTCAGCCAATGTTGGTGCGATGTCAATAATTTCTAGCTTTGAGCATCGAGCAAGTTTCTCTTCGGCGGGCATTGAGTTAGTGCAAATAATCTTATCTAAGCGAGATTTATTCAATCTCTCAATCGCATTTGAGGAGAATATGCCATGGGTGACAATAGCTACTACCTTTTTGGCACCATTTTCCAACAAAACATCGGCAGCCTTGCACAATGTTCCGCAAGTGTCTGCAATGTCATCAATCAATAGGCAAACTTTGTCAGAAACATCACCAACCAATACCATTCTAGACACCTCGTTGGCCTTTTGCCGCTCCTTATGAATCAAAGCAAAGTTCACATCCAAAGTGTCAGCAATAGATGCAACTCTCTTGGCTCCACCAGCATCTGGGGATACAATAATCATATCCTTTTTCTGGTAGTTTTCCTTAATATACCGTAAAACTGATGGCTCAGCATACAAGTTATCCACTGGGGCCCTAAAAAAGCCCTGTATTTGAGATGCATGCAAATCCATAGTAATAACATGATTGCATCCTGCTGTTTGAAGCAAATTGGCTATTAATTTCGCAGTAATGGGTGCTCTAGACTTGTCCTTTTTATCTTGTCTAGCATAAGGAAAGTTGGGAATAACGGCGGTAATTCTTCTTGCACTAGCAATTTTACAGGCGTTGATAGTAATCAAAAGCTCCATCAAGAAGTCATTGATCTTTTCCTCTCCACATCCTGTCTGGAGAATATAAACATCTTCATCTCTCACCGACTCTCCTACTGCAACCGCAGTCTCAGTATTAGTGTACTGAAACGCGCCAACTCGAGCGAGACTAATACCTAGTCTTGAGGCCACCAAGTCTGCTAACTTTGGATGTGAGTTACCTGATATTAACTTGATAGAGTTCTGTGATGAAGGCATGGGCTTTGTAGGTGCTTAATCAATAGATGGAGAACTGGGTTTTTTTTTGTCTGATGAGATGGACACGGCTTAACTAGATGAGCATGGATTAACTATACATGATTAAAGTTTAGTTGGAGGTGTCTGTTCCAACGCAATTTGATCTACAATCAGTTTTACTTCACGCTCGGCACTGAGCCAAGCACCGTGGGCACATCCATTGCTGGAACCTGAAATTGTTTCAGCACCAGCAAATCTAATTCTGCCTTGGATACCCCGGGAAAAGGTATGTGCAACCAAATCCGGATCCATAGTATTATATTTCACTGTAGCATAAGAACCGCGAGAATAAGGATCATTGTTCCAAGGAGTGTTTATAATACATTTAGGCTTGGGTATTTCATCCACTAAAGAAAATTGCGCTAACAAAGGCTCGTAAAGCTCCCAAATTTTGGAGTCTCGTTCTTGCTGGTTCAAATTTTCAATATAAGACGAAATAGGGCGCTGGTTAAGAGCTACCAAAGCGGGATAGCCAGTGATTGAAGCGTAGTTCACAAAAAGTGCTGGAAAATTCCATGCTTTCATTTCTCCAGTACCAGCATCCAGGGCAATAGCGTAGAAACGGTCAACGTCTTTTGGCCAAAACACCTGGTCAAACACTAAAACCACTTTCCCCAAAGATCCATATGAAACATTAGACAAGACTGAGCGAAAGTCTTGCGGTAATGGTGGTGTCCATTTGATATGGCCTTTTTCTGAGGCGTCAAGTTTGAGTATCGTTTGTGGGATGGTTGATACTAAATAATCACAAATAAAATTGCCATTATTGGTAAAGACAGTGATCTTATTACCACTGTAGTCAATATGATTTGCAACAGTATTGAGCCTGATGCCTGTAAATTGCGGTGGTAGCTCATCCAATTCGTTCTGGAATACAGTGGAGTATCCATTCACTACAAATGCATTACGTCCCAAGTGATCATCACCTGCAAAGGTGTATTTGCCCAGAAGCTCTTCCCAAGACTCTCCGTGCCATAATTCAGCCCACATACGAATGATTCCAGCGCCTATTTGTTGCTGCTGGATGCTTAAATTAGCAGACTGTTTTTTCAAATATTCTTCAACAAGCTCCCTTAGCGGTATGTCTTTCTTGGACGGTACTTTTTCCCAAATCCAATTAGCGTATGTCATGAACTCTTTTACGACAGGCTCAATAGTCTCAACATTAATCGGTCCACTCGACAGAAAATACTGGCATTTCCCATCATCAAAATAGTATTTGACGTTTCCTTTAGCAATTGCACGCTCCAACAATGGATTATCCAATGCATCGTGGAACCACAGTGCGCCCAAATCAAACACGGCATATTTTGGCTCCATGGACAATTTGTTTTTCAGATCTTGTGACTGATCAGCTGTGAATAACTCATTTACCAGATCTTCTGATGTTTTATCATTAGGTTCTATTGATAATTCGTTTTCCTGTGTGGAGAGTTTTACCAGTAACAATCTGCCACCAACCCTACTTCTCGCTTCCAATACCACCAAGTCATTGATTCCATGTGCATGAAGGCCAGCACAAGCCTTAATTCCAGCCATCCCCGCGCCCAAAATGATAACCTTATGATATTCCATTATATTTTTACGCAATAAAAGGCCCTGTTTATTTAAAATAGCCTTCTATTTGATACCCAATATACAACATCAATATATAAAACCTTTCCTCGATATAACTGCCCTGTGTGCTACTTTATACTCTCTTTAAGATAATATTGCGTTTGATTTGCCTCAATAGGTAGTTATTTGCGGTTTATGTTCATTTACCACTCAAAAAAAAACCCCTCTGTTTGCACCTCCATATGCTCTAAAGCCCTGGTTGACAGAAAATGAGAATTCTAAAAAAAGAATACTGTGAATACGTCCTGCATAACTGAGGGGCTTTAAAACTAGTCACGTGCATGGGGTAATTGACAATTGATTGTTTTTGTTTTCAATCAACTAGGCGGTGTGCCAAAACAAGAGTAGCACACCAAGGCCAGAGCGAATCTTTTTTATGCAATAACCTTTAATCCTACTTTAAGATCTGTTTGAGATCACATAAATTGCGAAATTTATATAATTCAACGAGCTGTGTTCCACTCTTTTTACCTTTTTTTTTCTGAAATTATATTGTATGCAACAGAACTACACGGTGCAATACACCCCATTACAGTTATGTTTTGTAAATTTACCAAGCTGACATTTTGCTGCTTTATAATTTTTTTTTGTAATCATCTATATAATATATCTATAGCTTTTCAAAACAATAGGGCTCCGGTAAAAATATTTGTGGTAAGTCTTCTTTATAATAACTTAATTCTCGTATAATGAGTTTTTAAAATATGTTTAAAATAATTCGACAGCACCAAAGTCTTGGTGTTGGATTATCAGTATGGTGAGCCCATCATCTTTGTACCTCGATATATAACACAAAGTTTTCTTTATGCTCTGATAAAATTCAGCAAAGATTCCACAGGCTGATTTCATAATATGCTTTCTTCATTACACTTTACGCATTACACCACCTTAAACAGTTACCAATGTATTCATTAAAAAACTCCGCATTTCTTTAGTCTTGCAATTACATATCTATTAGTGTTAGGTAATCAATAAATTAGACGAGCAGAACAATATACGTCCGGCTGAAAACCACGAAAAACAAAGTTTAAGGAGCGGCTACCTTTGATAATGCGGGTGGCAAAGAACATGTGAAGCACTCTCTAGTCTCAATAGATTATAATAAAGGTGGATGTTTCAGATTTATACTTTACAAAAACCCATACTATTTTTTGTGTGGCTTCTGTTTCGATACTAATCAGGCGAATGGGTGTTTTGTTTTTTCATGAATAGGCTCGGACACAAGCCTATTCTTCCTTCTAACTGCTATGAAGGCGTCACAAGGCTGGATTGGCGTGCTTGTGATCTTTCCTGAGTATAGGTAACCATCATTGTCACTGATCGGCACGAGTTCCTAGTCGCCTTATAAAACTGGCAATACTATACGCTTACAAATGCCTTTTGCCACCGAACCTGTTTATTTATTTGGGAAGAGAGATCTACATGTTTTGTTTTGTTTAGCAGCGAACTTTTCTGGCGATAGAGCTCTAAATATACATATTGTTGCTGGGTAAAGTGAAATTCGATTTCAGGTAAGAACATGGTTACACATGCACGAGAGTAAGTTATGGTTTTATGGGGAAAAATGTCATTTACAAAAATTAAGGTGTTGGTCCCAAAAGATAAGGAGTTATCAGGAAGAAATAAAGTATTACAACAGCGTAGTAGGCGTGTTCGAGACGGAATGGTACATTCGCAGACTCCTGTTTTTGTATACTGATAATAATCTAGTTTGAGTGTACTGTCTTTGATGTTTTTTGCAGTTTACGTTGAGGGGGAAAAAGGTGGTCCTGGTTTGTTTTCTGTTTTGATTTACTGTTGGAAAACAAAAAAAATTAGAGTTTTGATGCGGGATTCTTTTTAGATTTTAATTTTTTACTTTTGTGATGCTTTTGTTATTCTTACATGGAATACCAGGGGGCCCGGCTTTGATGGAGGGCTGCCTCTCTCTATTTGACCTGGCGAGGCCGCCATTAATGCTTATGGTGGCCTAAACAGAGAATACTATTTTCTGCTCAAATTAGAAGACACCATCAACATACCGAACACTGTGTCCTCCATCAAACATTGTGTCCTCTATCTAACGTTGTGTCCTTATATCAAACACTTTTCTTTACACCAAACACTTTTCAAAAGGCTTCCCTCAAACCACACAACTATATTCTGTGCAAAGTAAGAAGATAGAACACTTGCGAAAAGTCTAATTCAACGCGGTTTTAGTAAGCTAGCTTATAAGATACATCAACTAAGATATTTAGCATCAGTCACTACTATCATTATAACTACCCCAATCTTGTTGAAATCTTTTCTTTAAGGTGCTTTTTTTCCATTTTTAGAGCCTTCATATAATGCTCTTATGATTCAACTGATAAAACTGATATGTCCAGACGACCGGTCCAATCTAACTATAAACGGCGAAAATCCTCTGCCCTGGGTGATCTTTACTACTTTCTGCCCGAACTTCAGACAGTTCTGGGTGACACTGATAATGGTTTGAGCTATGAACCTGGTGAGAACACCACCTCAATAAACGTGACATCAGTAGCAGTAGCACCGAGTCGACAAAAACATCAACCCATTGAAGAAAGTGCTTGTCTTCAAGATCCTTTTGCAAATTCTCAACAACCTGTTACTGTTAATGAAGGACTGGGAACTATACTGGAAGGTACCAATATTTTGGCAACTTCTACTCCTCAACCCTCTATTGACCTCTCGGTGCATTCAAAGCTGCAGGGGGGGTATTTTACAATTCCTTCGCAGTTTTATCACCAAGCCCCCGAAACATCTTTGAAACCAGTATTGAGCTCCCAAGAATTCCACACACATGCCGCACCAGAACCACAACAGCTTCAACAACCTCAATCCCAGTCTTCCTCTTCATCTCGTGCTGAAAGAGAAAATGCAGGTACTGCCCACCTAAAGGTTGCATCAAAACTGGTTTCATTTCAATCGCCAATCTCTTGTAATGATAGTGCGGCGCAATCGCAGCGATCAAGCAATGTGTCTGCCCACAGAGAACTGAAACCAGGATTGGCTAGCTCTACCATGTTACCACAGAACCCACAAGCGAAATCAGTGCTAGCGCTGGCGCAGACACTGTTTGTAGAACTGAGACTGAGATCTATGGCAACTGCTATATCTAGTACAACGCTGAATCGAGAGCAGTTAAATTATACCCAACAACTGCATATCCAGCAATACTCACAATTTGATCCCGGTGTTTATATGCCATCTACATTTGCATTTCCAAAACATCAAGAGTTCTTAGGGTTACAAAGCCTTCAACAATCACCTACCACAACAAATCTTACTACTTCAAACAATAATTATACATCTCCTCTCGTACAAAGGCCACCTAAAGGATATCATCGCTCTGCTCTATCAATATCATCGCATTTCAATTTGTTCAATTTAAATGAAGGCGCTTTTAAAAAGCTACAACAGCAACGACATGATTTGCATTCGGATCAAGATAAAAATAAACATAAACAACAAGATGAAGAAGAAAAGCAGGAACAATTACTGCATCAACTGCAGTATCGGCAACCTTGTCAATATCAACATGAGCAACTGGAAAAACTGGAACAGCAAGAACAACAGGAACATCCAGAACAGCTGGAACAGCAAGAACAACAGGAACACCCACAAATTCAACAGAATTCAAATGATCAAACTTTATCAACACCAGTCAATGATCTTTTAATAAACTTGATCGAAGTGGATAGTACTAATATCAACAACTACTTGCTTGAGATCTTGAACAAGATCAATTTTCCCTTACCTCTTGATGACTTCTACAATCTTTTGTATAACAATGATCGCTTGAGTACTGTTATCCAATTAGACTTTCGTCAAAAAATTGACAAAACATACATTCAATCTTACAACGTTCAAACTATTGATACTATTAATCAGCTTTTGAACGTTTTTAAGGACCCAAATATCTTAGTGGAATATTTCCCGACTCTTGATTTTAAAGAGAATAAGCTAACTAACATCAATTATCATGAGTTGTTACGAACATTCTTGGCAATAAAAATTTTGTATGACATCTTGATAGAAATAGACTCAAAAACCACGGAAGAACCGCAAGTTTACACAATACCTCGGTATTCTATATACAAAACTTACTTCATTATCTGCCAAAAGCTTATTTTAACTTATCCAAGCTCTTCCAACACTACCAGTGAACAACAAAAATTGATTTTAGGTCAATCAAAGCTAGGAAAGTTAATCAAATTGGTTTACCCCAACTTGATGATCAAACGTTTAGGTAGCCGAGGTGAATCTAAATACAACTACCTAGGTGTGATGTGGAATGACAATGTTGTGAATTATGAAGTACGGGAACTATGTGATGAACATGAACTAGCCCAGTTGACTGAAATATTTAGCTCTGAAAAGAGGAATCTGAGAAACCAGCTATATAAAGATTCACATACTTTCAAGAAAAACAATCATAAAAAACGGCTATTGATAAGTGGCTCTAAGGTCAGGAGTGATGAAAAGGCTGTAGGGCAGGCTATATCTTCAAAAACTTTACCCCTTGAAATTGATAACGTGAAGAGTTTAAGTACCAATTTATCATTTATCAAACCATTGCTTAAATATCCAACGGTAAATAACTTTTCACTCCTAGATTCGGAAGATAATTGGTTTAGTAAGGTGAGATCGAACATATATTTGACCCATCCCTGTTTAACCCGGGAATCTATTAGAGAGGCGTGCTTGAATAGTACAAAACTTCTGCATAGAAGTTCTAGTTTATTAAATGACTTGATGGATATTGTCATTTGGCCTTTGGATCGTTTGGATAATGTAAAGAATGTTGATTTAGGCTTGTACTTGGCTCTTTTGCTTGAAATAGTACCGTATATGCTATTAATCAAAACTTCGGATGACATCATGTATCTAAAGAACTTGAAAATTAATTTGCTAAATCTTATCAACAACTACAACTCTGAGTTGAGTAAATTGAAATCAAACAAGTTTCAAACTAAAAATTCAGCAATATTTCTAATGTTATTAAAAAAGTTGATAAACTTAAATGATTTACTTGTTGCATTTGTTAAACTTATTGATTTAGAAGATAACAAATTTGCAATGTCAACAGATATTGTGAATGTCCTTAGCTGCAGCGATCAAACTCTGAATGCTAATGAACACCATGAAGATGCAACTCTTTTTAAATTCTCTGATATGAAGCAAAGTTCAGAAAGTGATACAAACTTTAATTTCAAGAGTGATATTATTTCTAATGATTTGGTATACACGTTAGTAGGTTGCAACTTTGACCCTTCCACAAGTACTGAGTTAAAAAAGTCCATTTCTATGAATTTTATCAAACAGGAAGCGAGTATTGTTGACGAGTTTTTTAGAAGAGACCTATTGCATTTTTTGAATGAATCAGAAACTATTACTAATGAAGATTTGGTAAATACCAAGTATCAATCCTTTGAATATGAATTAAGTGGTGTTCAGGGAAGTCTGAGTAAAACGATTGGAGAAGCTGGTGGAGAAAAGACCATAAATAACTGTGAAATTTTGGGGCGCAGAGAATTGGCTAAAGCACATTCTCTTATTAGCCTAATTGATATGAAACTTTTGTCCAATCACTTCAAGTCAGTGTACCCTATATTGATTTACAACAATTTTATCAACTTTGTTCTTAATGATGTTTTGAAACTTATATTTTGGAAGCAACAGCAACAACCTAGCATACAATCTCATACAGCTACCGAAAACTCTAGGGATTCTGCGAGGTTGAATACTAGCAGTTTTAGTAACTGGTGGGTATTTAACTCCTTTGTCCAGGAATACTTAGGATTTATTGGCGAAATTGTAGGAGTACAAGATCAATTGGTTTAACTCAAAGCCAAAGAAATTTTTTTAGTCACTGCTTTTCATGGGTTTGAAAATATTGAAGTGTTCACTATGTCGATAGTCTTTTACATCTTAAACTGTATAGTAATTGCATATCTTTTAAAAAACAGGTACTTATAAATAATCTTTTTTTTTCAATTTTGGTAGCAAAGAAAATAAATATGTCAAGGAATAACTAAAGAAATTAGTTGAACATGATTCTGGACATAAATAATGCGATCAGAGAAAATGTAGTCTATAATTTTGCCTTTGGCTCCAACAACCCTTTTGATAATACATCCTTCATTTCATTGGCACTTTCAGTCAAAAACCATTTCAAATGGTCTGATCTTACACCGTTACCTCTCTTGGTAGAAATGTGGACATGAAGCCAGTCATTGTTAATTAAATAAGCCAATCCAAATCCAGCGTCAATAACCTGAGACCAGCCCCAACTTTGAAAGTACTCTGATGGAACTTGAGATGAAGAAATAAACCAAGTAGAACTATAGGCCATAACAGGGTCTTTGAACAAAGCAGGCACTTTTTCACCAGGTTTCAACATTTGCTTTAAGCCAAAAAGGTGACGATCAATACCTTTTCCATCAGCGGCTTCGGACAAATAAGCAACATGCTGCTTGCAAGCCTTTTGGAATGTTTCGACCTTTTCTTCCAACGAAGAATCAGGGTTGGACCAAGTTTCAACAAACTGTTTAGATTCCAAAGAAACAGTTCTACCTGTCTCTGTTCTACCATTCAAAAACTTTCTAGTAGCAGCAGATTCATAGGTGGGTCTGACCTTACCGGTAAGCTTATAATATGCTAATTGCATCATCATTTGTACATACGCATCTGGGGAAACCTTGAACTTTTTAATCAAACCCTTACCGTAACCATGGAATTGGAAAACCTCTTGATGATGTGACTCAATAGTGGTATCAAACTTAGTAGTAGCGGTTGCAATGTTGGCTTTGCTAATAGGATCGAGGTCAAATTGCAACAATTGAGGTTGTTGTGCAGTGGGAGGTCTAAAGTGACCCTGTAATTCACTCAAAAAGGCCTTGGGGTCTTCTTCAGAAATCTTTTTAAGCACAGTATTATTCAACTGAACAGTTGGAGTTGCATCCATTCTCGAGTGTTCACCCAAAAATCCAGAATTACCATTAGCCGAAACAAAAAACTCCAATGGCTTATCGAAGAAACGGTTCCTGCCGTTACCATGCCAGCAGTTTTTTGATTTTTCCTCCACAGTAATTGGACTGTTTTCATCCAAGCATAACACAAATGAAGAAGCAAAAATTGTTTCAAACAGAGCCTCATTTATGGGTGAGGCCATCAAGTGTTGGTATGCAGCGAAATATTCATCTCTATTCAAAGAGGTCAAGGCACCTACTGCATCGCCACGCGCAGTCTTACTATTCACAATTGACTGCAACTGTTGGTAAATCTCAGCCTTTGTCAAGCGGTGGCCATTCTCCAAAACAAAGTCAACCTTATAAAAGTTATTCTTGTACACAACGACAAAGTACTGATGCTGGTAAGGATCATACATCTTAGTCACGTCGGTACCAGAAGCGGGGACCCTCGAATTGTTAAACATGTACCGAAAAGCATTCATGCAAAATGGATTTCCTTTAATGACTTCGGGATCCAACTGCTCTGAATGAACCTTATCAGCAAATTCCAACGTGTAATACGCCAATAAAGTGGCCTTTAACAATTGGTCTTGTCCAACCGCATTGTGAACATCTTTATGCGAAAAAAAGTATGAAACATACGGTACGACCGGATCACGATAAGACATATACGCATAATCATCCCACCACTCCGCTAACCAATTGTCCTTATCTCTCGCAAACTCCTGAAGACGAGCCTGCAAAACTTCTCCTTGGCCTCCCGGCTTGGAAAATTCCTCTACTTTGGCAGCTGTTTCGCTCAATTGTGCTTTGTTCAAAAAAGGCTGCACTGAGCGTAAGTACTTTTGTACTGTATCATTCAATTCTGGTACCGGCAATTTAGGAAGCTGTTTTTGGAACTTAAATAAGTCCCCCTTAGGACCACTAGTGGACAATTTCTGCTTTAACACTGGCATGCTGCTTTTAACTCTATTTTTTATTAATTGGGGAGCTGTCAACTTGAACATGCTGTTGAAAGGGATAGCTAGCTGTAAGAACTTTGTAGCTCACTATGGATTGGGTATGACGGGGTGTTGTAGTAATAAAAAACTAATGAATGGCGAATATTGTCGCGTATAAATATGATTTTAAGGGGTGCGGACCCCCTGGGGTGGATGGTCGTGTAAAATTATCAAAACGACTCAGAAGAGCAAAAACAAACACCAATCAAATCTATTATCAATTGTGGGGCGCTTTTTTTGTTCCCCGGAGTCTTGAGATAACCGAGGAACGAAGAACCGAAGGAAGCCGCGGTTGATAAAGGATAAGAGAAATTGGTAACGTGTGATAGAGTTGTGGTGTGGATTTTTGGGATAAAATAGTTTTAGATGATAAGTATTTTAACGTAAAATACTGTTAGTTTCGCTTTTGTAATATATATTAGAAAGATTCTTCTGGTGGCCTTATGTAGAGAGTGCAAACAAACAAACGAGTGGTGTGATTTAAAAGTAGAGAAATAAGTGGACGAAAAAGGATTTTTACACAATGAAATGAATAGATGGTAAAACAGTGAAATAATGTGTAATTAAAAGAACAATAATAAATAAACAAATAAAATGTATAGATTTTGGGCATATCAATTTATAATTGATGCAAATTGGATATGAATTTAAAATAATTGGCATACTACTAATTTATCAATACTAAAACAAGTACCTTTCAATTCGCTTTCTTGGTATATTTTAATCTTGATATTAAATTTATGAACATGTGAAGAATTTACATAGAGTGAATCAATGTTAAAAAGGAGATACTCTTTAAACATAGAGTAAGTCACTCAAAGTGCTGCTAAATATCAAATTGATAACCACCTATTAAGACAAAATCATGTAAGAATTGTGGGCATAAACTAATTAGAAAATCCGCTTTTTGAAAGTATGATTATGTGGTGTAAAGCCAAATTAGAAAAAAACGAGCAAGACATTAATATAATTACATTTATTTTAGTACAACTATTATTTTTTAAAACTCCAAACTTTGATTAAATAGTATTATTTCTTTCCCCGAAAGAAAAACCTCTAGTTCTCTAGCTTAAAATTTTTTACTAGCAAATACCAATATTATCAGCTGTATTATTCATTTGCTTTTTGCCATCTACCCAAGTTCCATATGGTGTAGCAACTTGTTAAAATCTCCATTATAACGTATACTGCGGTATGGATGTTAGATTGGTAAAGCTAAGCCCTAAAACGGTCATGATTATAATTTGCATTAAACAACATTTCATGAAAAATTATAAACTGCCTCATGCATGCATTGAAAAACCTTTAGTTTAATAAAGAAAATACACACATTTGCTTTCTACAATATTTTTCAAGTGCAAATATTAAACTCTAGTGCAATAATTTCTTACTTCATATTATTTCTTCCTTAAAATCCCCTAAAAAAAAGTAGAAACTGTTCCAAAGCCTTTGTTTTGTAATTCACTATGAACGTGGTTTTTTTGGCAATCATTTCTTATGAATAGTTTGATTTAATCCTCTTTGATCATCGTTATCAAATACGTCAAAAATATACCAGTGCTCCAAAAAATGTAACGTTGTATATTCAAAGATGCCAAAAAAAACTTTTATTTTGGCCGCAACAACCGGGAACGTATAAATCAACGGTTGATAGACGTTTCCCCTTGTTTTACAATGGCTCTAATTGACATCTCGGCATTTGGGTATACACGTATACTATCAGCCATCATCTGTCTTACATGGTATGTGTCGATAGTTGTCATTGCACTTGGAGGGTTCATTGAAATTTTTCGCAAATTCAATCGTCGCCTGGAGTTGATACCAGAACAATACGAAGGAGTAACTATCATAAGACCTATTAAAGGTATAGATCCAGATCTACGGACTTGTCTCGAGTCCTCTTTCTTGCAAAGATATCCTAGATCAAAGCTACAGATCCTTTTTTGCGTTGATGATGCAGACGATCCGTCTATTCCGATATTAGAGTCGCTCATAGCGGAGTATGACATTGACGCTCAAATTCTTATTAGCGAGTGCGATGAATATGGCAACAGTAAGGAACACTATGGTCCAAACCCTAAAGTTAATAATCTTGCCAAGGGGGTGATTGCAGCCAAGTTCGATATTCTTTGGATCATGGACTCAAACGTATTTGCTCTGCCCAATATTTTGAATAACTCTGTATCAACATTGAACAAGAACTTAAACAACGGAAGAAAATTGAGTGGTAATAGAAAAGTTAAACTTGTTCATCATGTTCCATTGGCAATCAGTATTGGAAATGAAACACATTTGGGGTCTAGACTTGACGAGATGTTTTTATTCACGCTGCACTCGCGCTTTTATGTTCTGCTTAATAATTTGGCAATTGCTCCTTGTGTTAATGGAAAGTCAAATATCTATCGTAGAAGCGAACTAGACCGTGCTGTACTCCTCATTGCAAAGGATAAAGACCTGGCTTTTTTTGGTGCTGAAACGGTTCGCCGCGATGCCCAGACATTGTCAAAATTGGGTACTGGTCATAGTTTCAAATTTTTTGCACGTTACATTGGTGAGGACAATATGATTGGTATAGCGCTTTGGGAAAATGTAAATGCTAGAACTGGTTTAACTGGCGATGTTGTAGTGCAACCTCTTGAAACAGGAAGTTCAGGTGGACAACACCACGGAGTGCACGACTACATAATGAGAAGGGTAAGATGGTTACGGGTACGGAAATACATGGTACTTGCAGCCACGCTAGTGGAGCCCACTACTGAGCTGATTATCTGTGGAGTTTACGGCACATATGCCCTATCAACTTTTTTTTTGAATCGCGTTTTTAGTGCTCGCATATTCTTTTTCCACTTAATATGCTGGTGCATTTCGGATTACTTACAATATCGTACCCTCGCAAACCACATATCGCATTCAGACCTTAAGTGGCTTCTGTTTGCTAAAAATCATTATCACAACACCCCCACATGGTTAGGGGTCTGGCTTCTTCGTGAACTTTTGGCGCTACCAATTTGGGTTCTCGCCATGCTTGGACAAACTATAGACTGGAGAGGCAGACCGTTTCGGATCATGATTGATTTGACGGCCGAGGAGTTGTAAAAAGATTAGAAAAAAAAAGATAAGGTACAAATTAAAAGTTGGATAATTTTAACTAGCATTTCTTTGTCTAATAGTTCACATTACCAGTTGAATCCAAAACGACGACCCACCCCCCCGAAGAATAAAAAAAGAGAAGCATGCGTTTATTTTTGAAGAAAAATGTCAAATATCGGAGGGATTTATTGAAGCTCAAACTATCTAATGATTTCTACTGTAATACCATAATTTATAGTTAGGCTCTTTGCTTCTTGTTTAGTATCGTAGTCTAAGCCTATTACCAACACTATATTCAGAAAAGGGGACAGCCACGACCTCAAGAAAAAAAATTGAAAACTCCAAAAGTCCAACCACGCGTGTCGCCGTTATACCCCTTTTGCTTTCAATCACCGACACCCTTATTTGAGGCTCTGATCTCGATACTAGCCGTATCTCCAACTGTCGTTAAGCACCGTGTTACTCACCTTAGTCGGTCAAAATTTTTGTCTAGCTCAAAGGCTCGTTATCTGCGCCTAACTAAAACAAGGTTCTTTTATATTAAAGATCCTCGTGTTATTATTGCTTTAGGTACAAACCGTGGTTGCAGGCTAGAATAGCGTTGTTTAAACTAATACCATTAGTTTCAGTATTATTGAGTTGTGAATTTATTGCTAGAGTTAAAAGTATTTTATTAGAGTTGGCAGTGCTTTGCTAGAATTGAAAGTGCTTTACTAGAGTTGAAAGTGTTTTGCTAGACTAAAAGTGTTTGGCTCTAGATCGAGAGCAAAAATACTTGATTTAGAACTACAGTGTTTGGATTAGAAATATACTACTTGAACAGTGAGTATACTACCTAAGCCGTGTACATTTTACCAGATCTGATCAGCATATTGCTAAAATTGGTCATATATTTGATCTGATCGTGATTTATTCGTTGAGAGCGCGATCCGGATTTCATCGTTTAAAGTGTGAAATAGATTTTTTTACCGTTAGCCATGACGGAAATATCAGTACCATTCGAGGGTATTGCAGACACTCCTGAGTTGCAAACCTGCAAAAAGTGCAACAATTTGATATACGAGGGTCACGCGTATGAGCTCGGTGATGATCGCTGGCATATCGACTGTTTTAAATGTAACAAGTGCAATAGTTCACTAGGATGCAACTCAAATTTTTTGGTGCTTGGAAATGGTAATTTGATCTGCTCAAACTGCTCCTATAACTGCAAACAATGTGGCAAGAAAATTGATGACTTGGCTATTCTTACCGGGGATCAAGCATACTGTTCCAATTGTTTCAAATGCAGGTCCTGTAAGCGTAAAATTGAAGATTTGCGATATGCCAGAACCTCAAAAGGATTATTTTGTATGGAATGTCATGAACATTTAATTGCAAAGAAGAAAAAATACGACGCCAAGAAGAAACAGTTGGCGTACTTGCAACAACAGCATCACCTATCAAATGAACTGGGGGATTTAGACCTGTCGAAGGACTCACACAGAGAATTGCCTAAGGAACCATACAGTGATCTGCCATTAGAATCACAAAGAGACATACTGCTAGAGTCACAAAAAGATTTATCAAGAGATCTGCTGCGAGAGACACAAAGAGAATTACGAAAGGACCCGCGTAGGGATCACCAGGGGGATTACCAACGTGATACTGAGTCTCATCGACTGCGTGATAAATCTGGTAACCATGTTCCCTCAAGTAACAGCTTTCTTCTCAATTATATTGCTGACTCTCAAAGTTCACAAAATGAAGCGGTCCCCCAGCTGGATTTGTTTGGTCTTCTAAATAAGTCGAATACCAGTGTTGTTTCCAAAAATGGATCAGTACTCTTGCCTCCAGTACTGATGCAGAACCTGGGCCCACTGCTGATGTCTGCTCCTTACTCGCAACTTGTATCACGAGGATCATTTCAGTCTACAAGAACAGATGTTTCTGCCAATTCTACTGTCACATCACTCAACTCTCCAGTCGTACATGATATTCTGTTGTCTGCTGCTGTCCTGACAGAAATGAGTGCTAAACAGGATATGAACACAAACAATGATTATTCTATTGAGGAAGTTGTAAACTACAGCGATGATGATATCCCAGCAGCTCAAAGCACATCCCTTAGACCCCAGAAGACATCCTTGCAAACATCCATTGATGCTAGTAAACAAGCCAACAAATTGTCAATACCATCTACAAAGTATGCTGACTCGCCATATCTATCTGAGACCTTTCAAACACCATTAGGTAGTTCGCCCGCGAACGAAAACACTGACCATACAACACCAAGTTCATCAGAGCAATTGCAACCAGCGGCAGATATCAATGACTCAACTAACAAGGGCCAGGAGCCATCGTTATTTTCCTTAAAAAATGCCAATGAAATGGGTAAAAACTTGATGATTTTGTCCCCTAATCAGTTTCATGACAACGAATTTCACAGCTCTAATATGCAAGCTTCGTCACCTAAAAAGACAACAGATGGGGCCATGTTTCTGACACCTAGAGTTTCTAACAATACAGACGATGTAGCAGCGACTTCACTCGCTGCACCCGTGGACGAAACAAGGACAAGGTCTGCCTGTACATCGCCATTTGCCAAGGCTAACAGACAAGCGAGAGTAGTAGAGACCAATGATTTTACATCGAATGATAGTTTCCAAGCGCTCTCAAATGGACATATTACTCCACGTCTAAAGACTTCAATGCCTTTCAGTGAAAAGGTGTCTTCGCCACCACCAAGAGCACCATTGCCGAGTACTCCAAATAAAAGACTGCAATATACAGAGAGTATATCCTCAAAAGTTGAAGAGGAAAACCCAGCAGGATTGGGTTTGGCTGGTGTTTCTTACAATAATGATGAATCACGTACTAGCACATCTGTCAGTAATAGTATTTTATGGGGTACAGATCATAATATATCAACCCCTCAACAACAAATAACGCCGCTGTTACATAATTCCCCATCAATTGTGAAATCAGAGCCGAGAGTAATTGGTAATTTTACACCGCTAGTTACAAATCTTGAGTCCAAGCCTCAAGTTCCGCAAGAGCCCAGTACAATTCAACAGCATTCCAAACAAGGTACCAATACAGGCGTCTTAAAAAGCAATAGTATTAGACATAAACGGTCTACGTCCGTTGGTCATAGCATCTCAACTAAGTTTAATCTTTTCAAATCTAACAAAGAAGATGGAAGCGTACAGATGCCTATAAAAGGTCATTCCCGTCATGTTTCAGATGGGTCCCTTTATAGTGGGGGATCAGCGTTTACAACTCCTCCAGTACCAACTGCCTCATCAAATGTCAACAATTACACCCGAGACCATTATAGGTCAATCTCTGACACTCCATTCTTGACCATTCTCGAACAAAACTACACTAGCAATTTTGACCTAAACTCAAGGAAGCAGGAAATACAGTTATTGCAGGATAAGAAACAAGCTATGGAAACAGACATCAAGCTTTTGTCAGCTGATAGAACCAAACTTAATGAGCAGCTAAATAATTTGCAAACTCGTTTAGTTGCAGAAACTTCCAGATTTGAAAATTTAGTGAAGGAAATTGTATCATTGGAAACAAATAAAAAGAAGTTGTTGGAAGTGAATCAAGCATTAACCGAGCAAAACTCTCAATTACAATCGATTATAGAGTTCAAGCAAACAAACTCTACACACAAGGTGAATTTGGGGGATGCTATGAGCCATAGTGATTCGTCAAGCACGAGTACAAATTACGGACTGGTGACTCCTACGAACAAGTCTAACATTGGTACCACCAGCTTCAGCCAGAGTCAATCCAATAATATACATGGAAATTCTAATTCTAGCCATGGTCACAACAACTCTGTTAGTTCTTCTACGACATTTGGTGCAAACTCAACAGCGAGCTCTACAGCTGGAACAATAGTTGATGAAGAGGCTATTGCGGATACTCAACGCGCTACAAGACTCAAATTTTGGAGACGGCCGAAAGTTGGTATTAACTACCCTAATTTGGTTCTGACAAATCAACCCCTGCAACATGGTCCGCCAAGTCTTCCTGGGCTGCAGCTGCAAGCACCATCAAGTGGGGGAAATAACAGTACGCGATCCAACCAAACACATAGCTCTAATTCTGGCCCAATACCACTGCATGGAAGTAATTTGAATGGTCTGTCCAATAGTTTGGCCAACAATAGCAGTAACAGTTTGTCTGTGGAGAAGAAGGGAATGTTTTCAAAATCGAGGTCAACAAACATTTTGGATACTTTTTTGACAGGTTCACTCTCCAACAATTCAACTAATGATTCCAGCACGATTGAAACACTTTCTGCTCCTTTATTAACCAGTAGCATACAACAGAGAGCAAATTTTGAGCAGGTGAAGACGCCTCTTATTATCTCTAAATGTATTGAAGAAGTGGAGGAGAGAGGCTTGGACATGGAGGGAATTTACAGAATATCTGGTGGAAACTCCGCTATTGTTGCAATTGAAAACGCATTTGCAAACTTACCACCAAATGCAATAAACGACGAAAAACAAATGAATAAGCTACTGGAAACAATGAGTGGAGATATCAATGCGGTTACTTCTGCATTGAAGAGGTATTTGAGAAAGTTGCCTGACCCATTGATCCCTTTTTCATTATATGATGACTTCATTCGCGTAAGCTCAAGAGTTCCACCCAATCAACTTGAGAAAAGAATCAGTGACTTGAGGACCAATGTGCTTGACAAACTACCTAGCGCTAATCAGTACGCTGTTTATTTACTCTGCAAACACTTAACATTGGTAAGTAACTACTCCTCAATCAACCGGATGGGATTCAGAAACTTATCAGTGGTGTTTGCACCTACAATTGCTCGAGACGAGAAGGGAGAAAAGGAAATGATTGATATGGGGTACAGAAATGACGCAACTGAATTATTGATTAGCAATTTTGATAGGGTCTTTGCCGACTTTGAATAATTGACCAAGATGAACTTTATTTTCCAATATCAATTTTACCATCTCATATTATGGTTGGATATATATTTCATTATTTTATAATTACTTAGTCGTGTATGTACAAATGTTTAAAGACAAGAAATGAAATCACTGGCTGTATTATAAATGAAGCGCGAATTGTGTATAGGTAGTAAAATGCTGCCTCAGGCCAATAAACAGTCGTAGGATTAATGGACATCTTTGATCTGTGGATTCAGATAGAGCTCAAATCTTCTATGTCCCACTCTAATTAAGTGTTCAATTACACTAAACAGCTTTTTGGGTACATGCTGACTTTTCGCAAACTCTTGTCTTATATAAATGCGCCAATGGGGTCTTGTTTCGCGAGGTTTTGTTTTAATTGTTCTTATGCACTCGCGGTATAGTTTAAGCACTTCTCTTTGCAACCCAGATAATCTAGCCATCGTATATTATACTTGCTTCTATAAATTTGCTTTGTCAGACTGGTAAAATGAAAATAGCCTTTCTGCTGCTTCGCACGTGACTGTAATACATAGCCAAAGAACTCAACTCGGCTCAAAACCCAAATGGGTGCAAAACTTAAGCATAAAAGTGGATATTTAAAATGCTTGTATTAACTATAAAGAATCGAACTGAAATGCAAATGAAACCCATAACATATTATTATCTCAAGTCATTAGGACAAAGAGTAATTGTGTGTGTTTAATGACCAGTAAAGTCAGTCTCGCCTTCTCTGGTGCCATCGCATGAGGCATTAGCACCACATGTGCAGCTGTCCTTTGCTCTTTTGCCACAGGCACAGGCAGATTCATTGGGGGGTGCGACATTTTCAGTTGCAGCCTTCTCGCATACGCATTTCAAAGCTGGTTGGGCCCCACACGAGCAGGTAGATTTTTGAGCACAGACACATTCAGCAGCAGAGCAAGTCATATTGATTTAGATTAGGATATTTGTTAATCTTCAAAAGCCTTTTAGATGGGGGAATTCAACATCATATTTATAGGTCATTGGCTGATCATATAGCTTACACTCTACCGAAGCGAACCTCCAGCACGTGACACATAAACACACGGTTTAAGCCAATAAAATATCGTTTAAATGTAATCAGACAATAAATAGTGTCAGCAAGGGTATTGAAGAAATGGGTGACTTTGGAATGCATAATAAGCAACAATCAGTAGATTGAAGTTTGGTGCCTATTTCCTGTTTTAGAAACTTGTTGCAACTATTTTTTTGTCAATTGTACATTCATCTTTTCTTTGACAGATCCATTAAACTTTTGAACCGTTCTCGTAGACCTGGGCCAAGCTCACTAGTTGAATTTTCAGTTATGTCTTGCAGACTGGTTTCGCTTTGTGCTGTTGAGATATTGCTAAACAAATTCTTTGCTTCTGTGTTAGTTCGGGTTGTAGTTTGTGTTTTGGCAGGATCTCTTGACACGTTGGCAATAGCTTCGTCAAATAATTGCGATATAGATTTAGACTGGGGATGATTTTCGGTGTTATCAGTTGAATTATTCTTTTCTTCATGCGCGAGCGATAGGTATAATGTAGAGCCCGTCAGGGTATTAGCTTGGACATTGTTGTCCCAGAATACATTTTTATCATTATTGGCATTTTCCAATACCCGAGATTTCTTTGTTGTAGCCTTGTTGTGTTGAGGCGAAACAGATCTTTTCATGGAAGTGAGCTCTGGCGATTGAACACTCTCATCTTGAGAGGTTGGGATCAAATTAACGCTTTTAAGCTGAGGAGGAGGAGCTAAATCACTATCATCTTCTCCTAAATTTAGTGCTTTACCTAGCGGTGTTTTCATTATATCAATATTGCCCCCATTACTGAGTCTTTTGGCATATTTTGGTGTCGTAGGAAAACGCTGAATGGTATTTTCATTAGACTTGGAAAGTTCGATAGTGTGTTTGACAGGTGAAAGTTCTGGTGGTAGGATGATAGGAGAAAGACTGTCAGCATTTCCTTCAGCAGGCTTGGTTGCGGGTGGCGACAGCAGAGCATTAGCTAGCTCAGACATCAATATCGGTGGCTCAGGTAGAGTAGGAGAAGAGTCAATAAACTGCTGAATAACTGAAGATCGGCCTTCACTTCTTCGAGGAGTTCTTTTGCGTGGTGAAATTGAGAGTCTTTGGTATGCATCTAATGACTGGCGAACAGTTTGAACTTTTAAAGGCGACTTTTGTAGGTTATTTGGTAACCATGTGCGTTCTGGAGACTTGTCACTATTTTTTATAGGCTGTGAGAGCGCAGGCGGTGGCTGCATCCCTACACTATCAGTAGAGTCATAATTAGAAGTCGGTCTTGAATTGGGTAGGAGGGAAGGTTGTTTGTTAAGTTGAGGAGTAGAGGACTGAAACTGTTTTCCAGTAGACCATGTTGGTGTGGACTCTTCCAAGTGAGTGGCTCTTAAAGGCTTTTTGAATGCCTCTGGTTTATCTTTACCAGAGGCTTGTTCCGAGTCCACAGGCTCCCCAGAGATCAAACCTTCAGCATTTTTCTCATTTTTGTTTTCAGATTCATCCTCAAAAAGCAAATTCTTTGCATTGACTAATGTATTTGTATCGGTATTGGCGTTCATGGGGTCTTCATAACTTTTGAGTTCTACATTTGCAGCCTGCTCAAAAAAAAACTTCCAAAACCCTGCATTATCCCACACTTTTTTACTTTCTGTTGAGTAGTCCTTAACCACTGGTATTAACTTATCATTTATCACAGCAGTCGCGCGTGCAATGTTTTTATCAATTTCCTGCAATACTAGTGTTGTTTCTTGCTCTAATTTCTCCAATTCTTCCAATTCTTCTCTAGCAACCACCGAATCCTCATTATAAGTAGGATTAAATGTAGATTTTCTTCTTGAAGAAGATGGCACTACAGAATAACGTTTCATTTCTTCCTTAGTGTTTACCGATTATCCTTATTTTGGTTTTGGTAAATGATGTGTTTTACTCAAATAATAGTCACGTGAATATCTTAAATACATTCAGTGTCGGGTCAACAGCCAATAACAAGGATCTAGTCGGTTTGAAGCAAGATGATCTCCACCGATCAACCTCTTGTGCCCAAAAGAGATACCATTTTGGATAGTAGTGTTTTTGGCTCACCAGAAGTATTTTTATTATGGTAATATTCAACTAAACTATAGCCTTTTAAGCCCCGAACCTACGACGTTCGAGCCAAGCGAGAAAGAAGTTTTCCTAATAAGCAGTTCTATTGATTGAATACAATCATACTACCGATTTAGTGTAGATTCCTCTATGTTGCCTGAGATAAGTTGGTATTTAGCATAAGTTCGGGATTGATGCTTTTCACGTGAGTCCAACAACCAAAATCCCCAAAGCAAAACCGAACATCGCTAACGATTCGATAGCAGACATTATTGAGGGATGGGCAACAGCATGTCGGTTTCCTTCGCTCCAGAATGCACTGAAGCGAAAGTGAAGTATGATAACTGTTTTAACAAATGGTATACGGAAAAGTTCTTACAGGGAAAATCGTTGGATAATGAGTGCACTGAGTTTTGGGACACTTATATGACCTGTATTGATGCTGCTCTAATTAAGCAAAAGATTAAGCCTATGTTGGACGAAGCTAGAGAAAGCCAGCCATTCTCTTCCGAGGAAATACGCAAGAGCGCCGAAACACTGAATAAGAATGATTAAAATTGGCAAAAATACTTGTACATAAATGATAATAAAAGTTATTAAAATTTTTTGAGAGTGTAGCTATATGACAACGGTAGACGATTTACGAGATGATTTTTATGAAGTGACTTGGGACTTATGGGAAGATTTTGAAGCGTTTGAAGCGAACTTTTTATGAACGTTTAATAAAATTTTGAGATATTTGAATGTCCTATAAAATGATTTATGAGATGCTTGTTTTGCAATGTTGTGTGAAATATTTTCTAGAATTATAGTCAGACAACAAGAACTTGGACCGGTTGTCAATAAGTTTATTTAAGGGGTTTATAATTGTGATTTTAAGATAACGATTTTCAACGCCATACTATCGGATACAATATAAAAAGCCATCTCAATCAATAACCTGATATTTTTAAATAGCAAAAGGAAATCTAAAATACTATATTAACAAGTTGCAAAATTTATTTACTTTAAATACATAGAAGGATTTCTTATAAAATCCTTTCTCTACCCTATATGCTGAGAAAACCAATCATTTCACTCAACTCATTTCATTTAATTTGTACAATGCCTTTTATTACCTAGATCATATAGTTAATTAATTTTCGAACAAACTGATTCATATAGCCAAGTTACTTTTTCAGAAGACAAACCCAACCTGAAGTATTAGATAAATACTAGAAAACCCTTGGACAAATTTATATACAACACGATCACCCTACAAAAAAGGATTTGAGTAAAAAACTGCATTTCTCTAGCTTTTTTTTATTTGTATACAACCATTTAAAAGTATTTATTGTAATAATATTCCTCTCTTGAATTTGATGGTCACTTCATTAATTACAATTGTATGAACAAAATCTTACTTGAAACCCTTGAACAAACTCTTTTATAGATTGGGTTAATATAAAGTAACCTAATGAGGCTATTCTCCATTTGGCTTTGTTATTCATATTTTTGTAACCGATGACATCATTTTGTCTTACGTTAAGTTTGACTGTTGAAAAATCAATTGTTAAAATCTGAACCAAGTATAGTTATGCTTGTGGAGGAAATACCTAAATCTAACAGCTCTGCGAGCTCAACTATATACTTTTCGTCATCTATAAACTTGACTGCCCGGCCAAATGCTTCAAGACACCTTCAGGCGCAAGATTCTAACGAGTCAAACAATTCCAAGAAGGGTAGGCAAAAAGTTAACTATAACTTGACTCTGCTTATGAATGCTCAAACACAGGTTAACGAAACGCCAAATAACTCTGGGCCATTGAAATCTGCACAGCAAATACAATTAGAAAGAATGACCTCGAAACGGCTACTCGAACTTGGAAGAGAGTCAGTTGGTAATAGCTTTGAATTGCCCAAAAACTTTACGTATAACAGTATACACTCAAATTCGGATCAAAATAAAAACAAGTCACGATTGGGAAATACACCTACTACCAAGAGGATTCTCTCAGCCAGGCGTAACTTGAACCTGTATTTCGAGGAGGAGCGCAACTTGATTTCCATAAATACCATATTGGGCTTGAACTACCAGTTTCTTGAAAATACCGACATGGAATTACCAAAACCAAAGCGTCAAAAGTCAGCAAGTAAGCGGTTCAAGTCAAGACTAAAGTTATGTTGTATTTGTGGACTGCAGTCCACCTACTCTAGATGCTATAGTTGTGGGTTATTTTCTTGCAGCGTTCGTTGCAATAATCTCCACAGTGAGCTGAGGTGTGGTTGATTCTTTGATATGCTCAAAAATCCAATACTTTATAAATTAGAAGCAATTTTGCAGATCTGATCTGCCGAGATAAATAATGAGCCGGTTGAGCTACCCCATTATTGTCCATATGTCTTATTTATAGACAGAGCATTCAGCTTATATTTTGCAATTAAATATTGCTCAATCGAGTTGCAGCGACCAATGAATTTAAATAGTTTGATAACCCTTATTTTAGGACTGGCGGTGGCGGTTTGCGCCAGCTATATCTCTTCTGAAGAATATACTCCCACCGACTACATAAAGTTGGTAGAGTTTTCTGACGTTGCGGCTGTCGCATATTGTATTAATCATGGATTGGAAATTGGTTTAATTGGATCCGATGAAGTTACGTGCCCAATGGAGTCTTGTCAAAATGACATATTGAGAAGTATTGAAATACTCAAGGTACTCAACTTGGACGGGCAAAGCGAAGTAGGTTCTGGATACTACGGCGTAGATCATGAAAAAAAGAGGATATATTTGGTTTATCGTGGTACTGCTTCTAGAAGGGAGTGGTTTACTGACCTTGACTTTGTTCCGGTGGACTATAAACCTCTCTCGCTGAATGGCTGGTTTTCGAACAACTGTGAGATTGAAGATGCATGCGATGACTGTATGGCCCATCGGGGATTCTACAAAGTTTTGAAAGAGCAATGTACAGATTCAATTGAAGATGTTATGAATTTGCTGGATGAGTATTCTGAATATGATGTAATTGTCGTGGGTCACTCGCTCGGGGGTGCATTGGCTGTATTGAGTGGGATTGAATTGCAATTGATGGGATATGAACCACTTGTTATAAGTTACGCCTCGCCGCGGGTAGGAAATTCCGAATTTGTTGATTATGTTAACAAATTGTTCAAAACAAAGGAGGTTATTGAGTATATTGATGCAAACCATGATTTTGAAAAAGGGTTGATTCGTGTTGTTCACCATACTGATATGATCCCTAGACTACCACCATATCCGATTTTTCAATCGGGGATGGGTTATGAGTACTATATTAACAAAGAAGAATTGCCACACTATCCTTCTTCTCTAGAGCGTAGGGGTAGTAAAAGGGAAACTGACGCTGAATGCGCAGCAGCAGATAGCATATTGTACGCAAACACATTCAATAATCCCAGCCTGTTATGGCCAAGCTTTCTTGGCAAATATGCTCATGCCAACTACTTTCGACAAATGACTGGTTGTTATTAACCAAATACACAAAATATGTTATTTACAAGCAATGGATACCATTTTTTCAGGATTTCTAACCTTAAACCTAGATTTTTTCAATTTCGCACCCTCTTTGATTTCGTAGTTGTTTAACTTGAGCCAGTTTTCCCATCTTACTACTGGTTTTGAGAATTTTATATCCGATTTAGTGGGTTCAAGGTGAACACCAGATGCCAAGTCTTTCAAAATTTTGTCAGCAGTATCAAAAGAGTCCATCATTGTAGTGGCAATAACACCCTGGGGCCCATTTTTAATCCATCCTGAGGTATACCATCCTTTTTTCACCTGCTTGTCACTTGCTTGTAATAAACGGCCCTGGTCATTTGTAATTTTATTACCCAAAAACTCTATATCCATCTCTTTCGAGCCAGGTAAATCCGACCCTTTGTATCCAATGGAGGTGATAACTAGGTCATTTTCAAGAGTGATAGTTTTATCTGTGGGTTTAACCAGAGTTTTCTGAGTCGAGGGGTCCTTTACTAATTCGTTCATAACAAACTTTGTGGCATACAACTTCAGGTTTTCGGAGATAAACTCAATTGGACTCATTAAAAACTTGAGTGACCAAGTTCTATTACCACCAATAGGTTCCAATTTGCTGTACTTTTCAAGCAATGACACTTTGCGCTTATCAACGCGACTGAGCTTCATCGACGCACATGAAGAAAGGGTGCTCTCTTCTAATGGGATAAAGCGCACTTGCAGCTCTCTAGATAATTCTAACAATTCTCTTATCTCCTTATTGGAAAAAGCGGATTCTAACAATCCACGGCGTGCAACAATATTCACGTTTGTCACTGCACTATTCAACAAAACTTTGTAAGCATCGTCGGCTACATCAGTAGGAGACCAGTGTTTCTGTGGATTAGCCAAGAGTATCCTTGCCACATCAAGTGCTACGTTTCCATTACCAATAATGGTAACATTCCGCACTTTATCTAACGGAGGGTGATCACCAATAAAATCGGGGTGTCCATTGTACCAATTCACAAATTCCCGAGCCAGCCATATACTCAGCAATCCAGAGTTCGGTATTTGTAGTTGATTATCTGCGGAAGCACACCCATGAGATAAGACTATGGAATGGTAGTTTTGATGTAGCTGTTTAAGCGATACATCAACACCAATCTCAACATTACCGAAAAAGCGTACTGAATCACGTAGCATCAATTTATCTAAGTATTCCTCACAATTCTTCACTTCGGGGTGGTCTGGCGCTACTCCATACCGGCTCAAACCGTATGGGGCTGCCAATCGTTCGTAAAAGTCAATGGAGATATCTGTTCCTGAGGGAGCTTTATTCAATAAATGATGAGCAGTGTAAAAACCTGCTGGTCCGGCGCCGACAATAGCTACCCTGTAGTCCCGAAAATGCCTGATAGAGGTGCTTAAATGACGACGTAGGGTAATCATTGGATAAAGGCTATATACTTGTTTACAAATAATATAAATTTGCCATACAAGTTGGGACTTGACCAATCAATGGATGTTCCCAGTGATATAGGTATTTAGTAAGAAAATAGGGTACAAACAGTGGCGAACATTGATAGAGTATCAATAGAGTGCTGATAATTTCAATAGAGCCAGTGTTATTAATGAAGATGCAATAGAAATAATGTATAATACAAATTAAATAGAATTATGACCGGTACAATTCTAGCTTGTATTATGTAAGTAGGCTATAGAAATAGATGAAAAGAACGAATCATAGATCAAATTTTATTTCAACACTGAGATCGTTTTGATCTATACTTTGATAGTGCTATTAACGAAAATTTTTAGCAATCAACCAGAAATAACCTTCTGATTACGTTAAAGATAAGAGTGTCTATAATTGAATGAATAACAAATAAGATAAAAGATAGCTTCAATAAAGTGATAAACTAAGTGATATTATAGTTGGTGACATAATGAAAAAAACTAAAATGATGGGTTAATATGATCAATCAATATGACAGATATACATTATAAACCAATAATAAAAAATTAGTAATACAGTAATTTAGATTGTATGAATTAATAGTAATGTCTTTGACTTTGTTTGCCAAAGTTACCCAGAAACTTGGAATATCCAATTTTGTCAGGCAACTTCCATGTTACTCGTCCACAGTCATTCATTTCACTTTGCCTCGTATTTCACATAGTTTCTAACCTTTTAGTTATTGACTTCCGTTCAATTACCCTCAAAATCTTTGGTCACTACCTCTAGGTCATCATTTTTCGTATTGTCGTCTACGCAACAAAACTTTTACTAAGCTATCTTTCTCTATTCTAGATATCAAAACGATAGTAACAATATTATAATTTGCTAATCAGCTATTGTGCGCCATGCTTGCTACATAAAGAATCTCAAATTGCACAAATGTAATATAATATTTTGCTACTCGTATTTCTTTACCAGATAAAGAAATGCCCACTATGTTGATCCTGTTGTATATTATATAAGAAATTTTTGCGCTTTTCTCTCATGTAACCTAAGCCTTGGAGAGAAGATTTTCGTGCACCATTAGTGGCAGTCAGTTGATATTAGACTGGTCCAATGAGCCTGTATATGGAATATTACATGAAATAGAAAGCGCGAAGTTGTCTTGTAACAATAATATTAATCTTCACAATAGCACTATATGATGGTTTTGGTTGATTCCATTAGACCGAAACCTATTCAACAAGCATGTATATAACCGTACACCTTAAGTTTGCCCTGTATACATCCTAAGTTTGCCCTGTATAGGCCCTAAAATTACTCTCTATACGCCATAAACTTACCCTGAATACATCCAAGGTTTGCCCTGAATACACCCTTGATCCGCCATAGACTTACATTTTATAAAGCGACTTAATAAAAATGCATAATCGCTTATATTAATATCCAATCAATGGCTATTTCATATTCGCCCCTCTCAATAAAAATGAGTTCATACACTAATGTGAAATAGCTCTACACAACACAAACTCAAAACGAATGTTAGCACCCCTGTCAAACTAAATTATCCTCCTTGTTTGACCATCTTCTATTTCCGTGAATCCAATCCGACACTCTTTTACTCTTCTTGGAGCATATATACGTCTTTCCAAATAGACTTTGATATTCGCTTATTTTAATTTAAAAGGTACACACCTTTTGAATAATATTCCACAAGCTTTATCTCTATTCTGGCACACCTCCCACATTTTAACCGGTTACCTCGGTGTTTGAAAATATTCATAGACTTTCATCAGACCACTGGCTCAATATCCTTCAGTTCACTACCACCCCACAGAATAACAGGAAACCCTCATGCTACTGTATGTGACATTTAGCTACGTAGTATCACCCCACCAGTCATAGTTACTGCATTGTAACCGTTTGGTGCTCTCTACCTATTGCCAAGACTAGACAAAGCCGCACATGACTTTGCCGGCATGAAAATTTTCCGCTTTGCTTTAGGGAGTCAAATGCCTACGGCTTCTGTTTTTACTTTATTGTAACTAGACTTGCGAAGAAAAAGCAGATATAATTAGATATTATTATACCAGAGTATTATGTGCTGTGTTGATATATTGTGCTATGTTAATATATTGTGTCGGTCCTCTATAGGCTCTTATTTTTTTAGTTCAGTGTAGAGTTAGCCAAGTAAAGATTTTTCAGGTACATAAGAAAATCTAGTTGGACTATTACGTTTCTTTGCGATGGGCCTGGGTCAGACCGGTTTTGAAATGATGTCATACCACATTTTTTCAACTTTTTTCTTTGCCGTCGAGTACCCTGGCGTTTTGAGCCCGAAGCTCGTTTCTCAGTATATTTCTTTGTTAACAAACTCCGGGCTCTTACACATCATCTCATGGTCTTAACGTTTAGGGATAGTTGCTCTTAAAGATTACTGGAGTAGACATGCAAATTGAGCGTGAAGTGCCCTGCGGCGGAGCTCATCCTAGAAGTAGCTTTCTTTTTAAATTCTCAAGAAGCCCATCGATTTTAAGATATTTCCTATTCTACCACTGTACTTTCCATCATGTTCAAACAGTCAGATGTTCATGAGAACTTCCTGGAAAAGAAGCCAATCGATATTGATAGTGGATCGCGTGCTAACGATGTCTCTATGCAGACAGAGGAGGAAGTAGGACTGGATGTCAAGCCTGGTAAAGACATTAATACAGTCCATCGTAAATTGCATAATCGCCATGTTCAGTTGATTGCAATTGGAGGCCTGATTGGTACTGGGTTGTTTGTGACTATTGGTACTACTGGTCTTGTTCGTGGTGGCCCATTGGGGCTCTTGTTGTCGTACACATTTTGGACTTGTGTGATTTTGCTCTTGACAACAGCTATTGGTGAGATGGTGTCATTCTTCCCTGTTAACTCTCCATTTTTAACTATGTCTGGTAGAGTGGTGGATCCCGCTTTTGAATGTGCTGCGCTGGTCAATTTTTGGATTATGCAGAGTCTTTATATTCCATTCGAAATCACTGCTGTTAACGGTATGATTCACTTTTGGCGTGATGGGTACTCTCCAGCTATTCCCTTGGTGATCCAGATTTTCCTCTACGCTATGGTTAACGTTTTCGCAGTTAGACTTTATGGTGAATTTGAGTTTTGGCTCTCTATTGGTAAGTTGATCTTGTGTATTGGGCTTTTGTTCTTTACTGTGATCACCATGTGTGGCGGGAACCCAGAGGGTGATGCTTTTGGGTTCAGACACTGGAACGTTGCTGGCGGTCCCTTGGCCGAATATCTTGCAACCGGTGCCTCTGGCCGTTTTCAAGCTTTCTTGGGTTGCCTTCGTGGATCAGCTTGCTTCACTGTGGTGGGCCCTGAGTATATGTCGATGGTAGCTGGTGAGGCTATAAACCCTCGTAAAACAATGCCTACAGCTTTCAAAACAGTTTTGTACCGTTTGGCTCTCTTTTACATTGGTGGGTCTCTTTCAGTACTGGTTTTGATTGCCTACAACGATCCTAACTACTTGAGATTGACTTCTGAAACTTCAAATGCTGCTTCCTCTCCATATGTTGTGGCAATGCAAAATTTGCATATTCAAGTTTTGCCCCATATAGTGAATGCAGTTGTGCTTTCTGCTGCTTTTTCGGCCGGAATGTCCTACACATACTGCTCAAGCAGAGCTTTGTATGGTCTCTCTGTCCGTGGATTTGTACCTCGCTTTTTTACTTATTGCACCAAGAATGGTGTTCCCATTTTCTGTGTTTGTGTTTCTATTGCTTTTTCATTCCTTTCCTTGTTGCAGTTGGGTTCCTCGGGAAGTAAGGTTTTGAATTATATGGTGAATTTATGTACTGGTTCTCAGATTTTGAATTATGGACTTATGTGCATCATTTATATCCGGTTCTACCATGCATGTAAGGCCCAGGGTATTGATCGTCGCACTTTCCCTTACCGCTCATGGTACCAGCCATACTCTATATATTTTGCCACATGCATGATTTGGTGCATGATTGGATGCTTAGGATACCACGTCTTTTTGCCTAATAATTGGTCTACAGATGACTTTTTGTTCAGTTACGTTATGGTCTTTGTTTCAATAGCTGTTTTTGTCTTTTGGAAAGTATTTAAACGCACTAAGTTTGTCAAGTTGTCAGAGGCAGACTTGTATACCGGTATGGAAGAGGTTGAAGAGCATGAATACGAATTTTATGCTGCACAAGAAGCTGAGGACGAGACTACAAAGAAGCCTTGGTACGGAAAACTTGGGTCTGCGGTCAACTGGATCTTGTAATTTATACTTTTTAATTCTTTAATTGTATCTAGAATAGCTTATAACGCTTCAATTAAACAGGTTATTTTGAACTAAATTTTAATTAACTACTTCGTTGCTAGACTTTGACTTTGTGATTGAAGGATCGTCTAGTTTTTGATTTAGGCTCTTATCAGTAGGATAACTTTAACAGAGCACATCATCATTGAAACTTTAATATTCAAGAGTAAGCTGTTTTGGTTGAAAATTCAAAACAGGATTATAAAACTAATTGTTAAGAATTAATTAATGTATTAAATTTTAATAAAAAAATTGAGACTTGAGAGGATAGCAAGCATTCTATAAGAGAAACTTGAATACAAAATGAAATATTAATCAAGTTTTTTATTAACTATTTCGATTGAATTAGTATTGATTATTGAAAATTGAATGCAAATTTTATTGAAAAACATTACAATGTACGAAGAGTTAATTCATCGCTCGGCGAGAGGCTAGGGTTATTTTAGTATATGTAGTGTTTGTAAATTTAAATCATAAATGAATTTAACCATGCGCTCAACGAAAATCATGAAAGCAGATAGTAATCGACTAATTTTAGTTTTCAGGCGATGAAGAAAACAATTCGGGTTTTGTTTGCAATGATAATCTATCAAATAGAAAAGTATGTATGACTCACATCACAAATAATACAATTTCAATAAATTGTGTATGTTGTATATTTGTCTAGCTTTCATTTTGGGCCTAGTATTTTTTTAAAAACATATTGATGTTAATGTTAGGTATGATATCAACGGACTGGTTTGACTTGTGATTTCTATAGATATGTAGTGGTGCTCAACTTAGTCAATACAGTGGTATTGAAAAATATTTTCAAGTTGTGTAAAGAGCCATTTACTTTGAAAACTTGTAAGCCCAACCGTTTTCGCCCGAAGTCGTAAATTACGATCATCAGTAATCAAAATACAGTAGCGGAATACCTTTGAAGCCTTCATATTTAAAATTATTGGACGTTTTGAGTCTGCAGTTGGCAAATGATTGCTGTTGTTGATAGAGAGTGGCATATTATAACCCTTCATTAACTTTTTGCCAATCTCGTCGTGCTCATTAACCGAGTTCAAAATCGTATCATCAACGTTTGATCTCCAGTTTGCATTGTTTTCAAATTCTAAAGTTTCATTAATATCAGACGCAACTGTACCATCAAAGCGCAATGGCAAAATTTCGCGCGTCAAATACAATTCACGTATAATGATAACAGAACGAGTAGCAGCATCAGAAATTGTAGCCTCAGTCGATTTTCGTAAAGCTCTAAGTTCTTGAAATACAATCAAAGGTATCAGTATCTTAAACACTCCATTACGAATACACTTAAAAACCCTTCCACAATGTTTCAACCAAATATTAGTATCTAGAGTGATGTAAGTTATGTTTGTGTCCATCCTGTCCCCTAAGTTTCCTTCGATGATTATTTTGCCATCAATTTCTTGTTCAGGGCTTATATCTAACGTTCCTTCGTTGGCAATAAAATTGTCATTATAGAACCCTTCCACACCAGTTATTTGGCGTGCCTGTTGCAATGCTTGCTGATGACGTTGCTGGTGGTGAAGATGGTGATCATGAAGAGTCTGCAGGTATTGAAGTCTGGTTTTAGTATCCAAGTCTTCTTCAGATTCCAACTCTGTATAACCTCCATTATTATTACCTATTCCGTCATCAGTATTGATTACAGAGTCTCCGTTCACCTTGTTTTGATTGCTAGGAGCACCAAAACTTTTAAGCCAGAATTCGTCTATTTCGTTTAGTGGTAGTTGTTCAGCCAGATTAACCAAGTTATCAACAGAAATGGCCTGCAAAAAATTGTTTTGCACGAACCGTCCATCACTCAATAAAAACTCCTCCATGTATGAATAAGGGTCACCCTGAACCGTGTTTGACGTTGGAACCGCCGAGTCAGTTGTATTGTAGGTAGTTTCATCATATTTAAACTCTTCATTAGTTCTCATTAAACCAAAACTATGCTCGTCAGCAAGAACTCTAGCCAATAAAATAATACGTACAATACGCTCATCGTTCTCGCGCTCTAGATTGTGTATAGAACTGCGGTCAGAATCACTTGTGGTACTTACAACCGGATAAGTGCCACATACTGGGACATCAAAAAGGTTGGAATTACGCACACCAGCTTCTTCAAGGTCTTTATAATCTTGTTTTTCGACAAACATATCAAACCACAATGTACCCCAACACTTCCATACTTCAGGCAAAAATTCATTGTTGTTAAAAAATCCAATATAGTCCGAGTTAGAGGAAATGTACTTAGCACACAATTCACACAACTTCGGACTGCTCTTAACAAAAGACAAAAGAGAGTTTAAATAATTGATGAAAGATTCCCAAGGAAATAACTTTTTGAATAACCAGCCAAACATAGGCATGGAATTCGGAAACTTCAAAGTTGCTCGTCCCACTGAAATTAAAAAGTAAAGCCACACAATTACGTGACTCATTGAAGCTTGTTTAGGTCCAATAAGATAGTGGTTTAGGATCCGTATAGACAACTCTAATACTGACTTATTAATAAATTGTAAGCAGTAAAACCAATCATGTATAGTTAAATCCGATGCAACTATTGACTGGCCATCAACTCCAGTAGCGGCTGTAGCACTATCTTCAACTTGTATTTGAGATTTGCTTTTACGCTTGCGGTCCTTTTTTTCTTTTCTTTCTTGAAGCGCTTCAGGCAATAAAAAGAGTTTTGCAAAAGGATTTTTGGCATCACCAAATCCTATTAGATGATTGATATTGGCAATAGCGAACAAAGAGCCCTTGTTAAACCAAAAATTCATTTTTTCGACTGTGTTTGTAATATTAGGTTGTGATTGCAGTTGCAGTTGCATATAGTAAGGATGGTTAGGATCACTGATAGGGGTTACCCCGGAAGGTGTATATAGTTCTCTCGTGAAGAAATTGTATCCATTTGAGTCTGAACCAAATGTTAAACCATAACGTGTTACTAAATCGATGCCATACTGAATCTGCGAGTCGTGTATTCCATCAGGGGCAGTACGTATACCATCGTTACTGCGACTAAATATGCTCAATAATACCTTATGAATTTTAATGAAATCAATAATAGGTAATTCCAACAATGACAAGATGTTACGTTGAGTACAGATATTTTCAACAACCAATCTTAAATAGTGTTGGGTTGGTACAAACGGGTCGCGACAAATAACAGACTTCCCAATGTTTACCAAAGCTTCCAAGTTGTCTTGTTGCACTGTACACATATGATAGTAAATTTTTCCATGGCCATATAATGTTTTCATAGCCATAGAATACCAATATTCAGCGCTAATTTTCCAATCTATGAATTTAGATGCATAAAGTGCAATAGCCATGCGTGATAAATCGCCTAGCTTTTCCAGCCACCAACCTTCCATTTCCAAGGTGGGATCAGTTAAGTTTGATATGATATTAAAACAATAAGAAATAAAACACAGACATATTTCATGGTCCTGAAATATTCCCATTATGTTTTTCAATACTTCAAGAAAGCCAACTATGCCATATACCCACATACGCCGGGGTATTTTATATAACTCCACAATATTCTTGCCCGTTTTAAATTGGGATTGATTAGATGAGGGTGATGCGGGCTTTAATGCAGTAACTAAAAAGTCATAGTAATTATCCAATAATGTAATATTGTGATGGTAAACCGTCCATAGGTCGTGCAGTAACTCCGAAGTTCTAGTAGCGTTTGAAGACATAGAGGCGCCCGAGTTTACAGAAGAAGAGAGTTGCGTTGCCATAGGGGAATTACCATATACTGCATTATTGGCATTGGTGTTGCTAGTAATTTGATTGATTTTTATGGTAACTTCGATGCAATATTTTTGAACTAACTCTTCAAAGTTAACAATATTTTTGTATGTTTCTTTCAATTTTGTGGCTAATTGATGTTCTTCATCCGACATTGCCCTTTGATTACTTTGCGCTTGCAATTGAGCCAGCTCCAGTAACGTTTGTATTGGTTGTGAAGAACGAGTGTTTGAATTAAGAGGTTGCTGAAGAGACCCCAATGGTGGTTGGTCTTTGGACACAGGCAGATCAGCAGATCCATGTTGAGCATTAGTATAATTTTGGTCTAAGACCGGATTGGATTCAGACAGGTCTGAGTTATTTTGTACTGATAAATTTGACAAATGATTACCATTTGGGCTAGAAGGGATTTCATCAGCAGAGTGTGTGGGGGTTTTCATACTGTTTAGTAATATCTGTCCTTGGTGGGGTTGTAGAATGCTTCTCCTTCCATTAGTGCGTGGTATTGTGACATTGTTAAACCTTGGTGATGGCAAGTTTGAAGTTGAAGGAGAATTAGCCGAATTGAGAGCAAGTGAATTTTGTTGTCCCAAAGTTGATTGCAGCATTTGGTGTGATTGCAGTTGTTGTTGTGATTGCAGTTGTTGTTGTGATTGCAGTTGTTGTTGTGATTGCAGTTGTTGTTGTGATTGCAGTTGCTGCTGTCGAAACAAAGCAAGGTTGTTATTCTTTATATTCATCTGATAGTCTTGTGTATTTTGCATATTGTTGGTCGACTGAATAGGCACTGGAGGTCTTTTGTTTGGATTTGGAACTAAATGACCAGATTGGCTATTTTGACGTTTTTGTTGAGAAGACGTCAGCTGAGAAAGTTCCGTAAAGCTTGAAGAGCTGTTTGGTTCCTGAATTTTATGTCTGTTTGCCACCAAATCACTTTGAAAGTTGGAGGCTCTACTATTCATGATACTTCAGTAAAATTCCACCGACGTGTTAGACGACGACGACGTAAAGTTGCAAATGGCAATCTCAAACCTCCACGGCTTTGTAGATCTATGTTGCAGATTCCTCTTCAAGAAAAGAAAAATACTAGTTAATAATATTGATACTGGTATCTCTTCCAAGCCACTGAAAAAAACACCGGATGGTGTTGCTCAAGAAAAGATGGAAATGGCTGATGATAACCCAAATATCTTTCGGGTCACAGAATACCACACTTAGATCTTGATACAAGCTGACTTAAAAGGGATGTTGTGGATACTGTAACTTAATATTGAGTCCTCGTCAGCAGGTAATTGATATCCGGAATACTCTATTCCACTGCACTGACACGCGATGTGTATTATATGTTGTTTATGATGAATGCTTGAACTTTATCATCCAGCACCACACAAAAGTACCAAAATCATAAAAAACGGCACGAGTGATTTGGTCATAATACACGACTGGTGATGGCTTAGTCGGCCCATATAAGAAGCTACCTTTCAAGATGCAACATGAAAACGAATAGTGTTGTATAATCAGTTATCTTGGTTAATTGTAGGCGAGCAAAGGTGAATTATATGGGCAATAAGATAGTTGATAGTCGCTTTAACAATATATAGTGATATAGATGCATCTATCATCAGCTCGTCAAATTCTGATGCTACACGGTTGCAAAATCTCTAGTACAACATACAGACTTCACGCCATTTCTTGTCAATATTGTAATCGGTTAGTTGAAATAGCGATTAACTAAGGCTACACACATAAATATTCTCCTTTCAGAGATTATTTCTACAATTGTAGTATTTCCGGGATAACGAAGCAGTGTTTTGCGGGTAGAGCCAAGTTAACAACTTTCTTCTGTGTCCGTTCCTCCTACTCATCAAAATAACTCATAAGAATTTTTTATTAAGCCTAAAAAAGCTTCAGTATACATATTCTAGACATGCTGGCACAGACATCCAAGCATACACTCAACGAAACCAGTCTGTTCGAATGTTGATAAAACACACGTTCCTTGATACTTTGAAAAGCGCACTCGGTCGAAAAGTAAACAGCAACACACAAAGGCAAATAGATTACTTCAACTTCTTCTTAGGTCTCAACTGGTTAGTGTGACCGCACTTTCTCTTACGGCAGTTGGTAGCTCTAGGAGGCAATCTGGCGTAACATTTACGGCAGATAGACTTTTCACAGTTGTACTTGGAAGCCAAAGCTTTCAACGATGGTTCAATCATCTTTAATCAGCGGTCTATGAAAGAGTCCTTGAACTAACAAAAGGAAACAACTTTTCAATTCCTCACCTGGCAAACCGGTCTGGGTTGCCAGTGAAAATTTTGTTAGTGCGCGGCAGAAAAAAAGATCGTGCAGTACTCGAAATTAGTTTTGAGTGTTTGATATCAAGTCACGTTTAAAATATGAATAGTAGGGTCTAAACCCTAGCCCTTAATACTTGACATGTTTTTTCGAGGTTACGTAATAATATGTCATTCATGATTTTTTTAGTTTGTTTTGAATGGTATTCAATGTGGTAACCACCCTTAGTTGGTTAGCCAGTGCTAATAAATCGATCGACATAGGCATTACTCGAGCCGTGTAACAAACTTTTTGGTATTAGCTCCTTATTTCTGGGCAACATCATAAGTGGGATGAGTGATAACTCAATAAACCAAGATCAGGCACAAATTGCCTTACCAAATAGCAATGCTCAATCTGCTGTCAACGAACAAAGCAAAGACGGACTTAAAGAAGACAATGCTATTGGAAATAAAGAATTGAGCAGCTGTGGCGATGAAATATCCACTTCCGCTGAAAGTGAGCATGTAAATGCTGACCAGGAGACAATGGATAATGAAAAGGAGAATATTGATCTGGTAAATATTAATAATGATTCAGGGAATACGAAAGCTGATCGGAGTTTTATGACAATCGATCAAGAAAATTTTGATTATAATCAAGAGAATAGGAATTCCGGCCAAGATATTATCTATTCCAATCCTGAGAGCACTAATACTGATCAAGAGAATATTGATGCTAATCATATGGAGATTGATATTGATCCAGGTAACATAAATAATAATGGAATCAACTCCAGCATTAACCAACCAGTTTTAAATGCTGCTCTGGAAAGTGTCCGTGCGGACGAAAAAGATTCCAGCACCAATCTTAATGTATCGAGCGCTCCAAAAGAAAACACTCTCGAAGTTCCTGTACCCAAAGTCCATAAAGCTGTTGACCAAAATAGTATGGTGGAAGCTTCTCAAGAGGTTCAAGAAGATTCAGATATTGCAGAAGATGAAGCAAACGTCACTATTTTACAATTGCCCCCTCAAAACCAGCAATTTACAACTCCCCTGAAATTATTACCCCCTTTAAAAGATATAGAAGTCATAGTGACTCCCAAGTCTTTTAGTGTTGCAAAAGACAATACTCTTGAAGAGTCACATTCCAACAGTTCACCTATTGCTGGTGGCACAATTCATCAAAATTCTACCCCATCTGTGGGATATAAAACAATCACTTTACAAAATCCAGATACTGGTATAATTAATGACAGCACAAAAGTTGTTGCCGCATTTTTAGGTATTGATGCGGCATCGTTTCATGGTGATTCAAAATTGCTTGATGCAGTTGCTCAGAAATCCTTAGAATTTCAGGAATTGTTGTCACAAAATGCCTTTTTGGAGCTTAAATGTGAACAAAGTATACAATCACATTCAAAAGTTGTAGAAGAACTCAAAAATCAACTCAAGTCTGCTGAGAACAAAGCCGATAAATTGAGTGCTGCCGCAGAATCAATAGAAAATGTATCCAAGTCTCAAAAAATCCGCATTGATGAATTGGAAAAGTCTAACGAAAGTTTAATTGATCAGACAAGCAAATTAAAAACATTGGAGGCCAACTTGAAGTTAAAATGTGCATCTTTGGAAGAAACTTTAGATCAAAAGTCTGCTCAGCACAATGAAACAGTATCCCAATTGACAACTTATAATATCGACCAAAGTAAAAAGATTAACGAACTAACTAAAGAAATCAATGATACCAGAAATGATCTGTTTACATTAAAACTTGAATTAACTAAAACAACTAATGAAAACATATATTTGAAGAATCAAAAATCATGGTATGAAAACGAATTAAAGTCTGTTCAAGACCGCTTTACCAACACTATTAAAAAACATGAATCTGAATATGTGCTCAATCGCAACAAAATGACTGAGTTGTCTTCTAAAAACGAATCTTTAGAAAAAATAAAAGACAGATCAGAAATTGCTATAAAACAGTTGAAAGAAAAGTTAGAATCAGAAATTTCCAAGTATTCTTCACTTACTTTGGAATATAAAACCGAAAAAGCTAAGCTATTGGACGAAATTCAAAATCAAAATGATTTATTGGAGCTTAATAAAGCTCAAATCGAACAAAAAGTTGAAAGAATAACTCAATTAGAGTCTTTTATCGATGATATCAAGAAGAAATTCAGCTCTACAATAAGTTCTTTAGAACAAAGTCTTGCTGAAAAGACTGAAAAGGTTGTGGAATTAACTGAAAAGCTCAAAAGAACAGAGGAAGTGCTAGATAAAGAACTTCAAAATGCATCTGAACTCCCTAAACTCACTGACTCGTCGTCGTTAATAGCCTCTCAGGGAATATCATTATCTGCGTTATATGCTGAATTCAATCATATTAAAAAGCAATTGGTATTAGAAAGGTCTCAAAAGGAAAAATTGGCAGTTCAATTGGAATCATTTGTATTGGAATTAGAATCTAAAAAGCCTGCACTCGCAAACTATCGCGACCAAATTAAATTCTACGAAAATTCATTGCAAGAAATGATTAAAAAAGTTGAATCTATTAGACTTGAAAAAGTAAATGCAGAGAAAGACGCTAAGAGACTAAGATCTCGTATGTTAGAAAACGAGAACGAAATTGTGGCTATGAAAAAGTTGCTGAGAGACCTTGGTAAGCAATTGTGTTACTATCTTATACATTCAAAAATTAGAGAGAACAATGGGGTTCCTTTAACCAGTAATGAAAAACAAGCGATTGAGAAGATTCTTCAAAGAACCGGCAACTTTGAGAATGCTGAAGGTTCTGATTCTGATGTATTGATAAGTGAGCGCTTGGTTGAATTTAAAGATATTATTGAGTTGAGGCAAAAAAACGAGGAATTGCTTGTTGCAATTAGGCAACTCAGCAAGCGTCTTGAAAGCAATGAGGAAGACAACAATATTATGCAATCTGCTGCAGTAGAAGAAGCTAAGGAAGCTATTTTAACTCTTGAAAGTGAAATTGACACGCTTAATGTGAAGCTAACTGCGGTTGAAAAAGAAAGGGATATTCTCAAATCAATTTCCAATCCTACATCAGGCTCTCGACATGTGTCAAATATTGAAATGAAGTACTTAAATGATGCTAACCAAGAGTTAAAATCTAAGGTTAGCGAATGTGAAACGGTTATAAAGAAGATGCAGGAGCAGGATTCATCAATAATCAAAGATTTACGAGAAAAATTAAGAGTTATTACAAATTCTAAAAATGAGGCGCTTTTAGAATTATCTACCGCAAAACATACCGCTGAATTGGCTGAAACCAGATTCAACAATGCACAAAGTACATGTGATAACTTACGTCAAGACATTGATCAAATAGGAAAGGACCTTCTTTTTTGGAAGGAACAAGCATCCAAACAAGAAGGCTTGTTAGTAGCGAAAATTTCGGAACTCAGGGATGCCGAGATGGCCATATCAAAGAATAGGATTGAAATGACTAAATTGGAAAAAGAGAAACAATTTCAAAACTCCGTTCAAAAATCATTGAGTACTGAAATTGAGCAACTCAAGAAAGACAAGAATAACCTCAATGATTTTGTTACTAATTTACAATCTTTGCTTAAGGAAAGAAATGAATCAAGTAAAGAAATTTCACAACATCTTAATAAGACTATTGAAAATTATCAAACTTTGCAAGATAAACTCAGTGCTAAAGAAGAGCAAATATTGATTTTATCAAGTCAAGCAGAAATGTCTTTAAAATCAGAAAACTTGAAGTTAGAAGAGCTAAGAGAAATTGCTAAACTGTTGCTGGATACTAAGTCTAAGTTGGCTCAAAAAGAATCTCAAGTTGAAAGTTTGAATGCAAAAGTAAGCGAATTAAGCCTTGCATTGGCAAAACGTCCTAGTATGAGCATTAATTCAAACATGAGTCCTACCCCTACTGATAATGAATCCGAAAAACAAAACTTAAGGATTGAAATAACACATCTCAAAGAGGATCTAAAAATTTCAGAAAGTCAAGTTAGTGAGTTATCTTCGCTTGCAAAATCTAGTGAGGATGCTTTAATTAACGCGACAAACAGCTTTGAATCGTTTAAGTCTGAGGCCCATGGAAAATATCAGGCTTTATTGAAGGAAAAGGAACAATTGAAAAAGGAAACCACTCTTCTCTCACAACAACTCGAACAAAGTGCAGAAGAGCTTAGTTCAATTAAATCACAGAGTGACAAAGAGGTGAGTAGTCTAAGAGCACAGCTCGACAGTTACGTCACAAAATCTGAGGCCTATGATAGACTTCAAGCAGACTTTGAGAAAAAATTATCCACAATTCGCAAAGACTTAGACATTCAGGTGCAATTAGCCTCTCAAAACCAAAACAAGTATCACGAAGAATTACAGAAAAATAGTGAAATGACTCAATCTCTAGTTGCAATTAAAGATGAGGCAGAATCTTATAAAAATCAACTTCAATCATTAAAGGATGAACTAGAAGCCACCAAGACTGCTCTAGTTTATAAAGATGAAGCAATGAGCAATGAAAAGGCTGCTATTGAAGATAAATTGAGGATCAGCAATAATAAATTGCAAGAACTTCAAGAACAGAACACCATTATTTTGAACCAGTTAGAATTATCGAAAACAATCTCAACAGATACAACAGAAGATAACGATGCAGACTCAAATTTACGGGAGGTCGTAAGTTATTTGCGTCGTGCCAAAGATGCTGCCGAAGCAAAAATCAGTATTGCACAAGAGGAAAATTTACGCCTTAATCTGCGCTTAAGTCAAATGGTAAACGAGTTATCCTTAACAAAAGCAGAATTAGCTCAAACCAAACATGTTCATTTAAATTTGGCTGAAGTCGAAAACGAACAGAAACAATTAGGGGAGCTTTTGGAACAAATAAATATTTTACGTGAAAGTAACAGAACATTGCGTCATGACAACGAAAAGAAAGAACAACTTGTTGGTTTATTACAGGACCAATTAAAGAATTCACTGCAACAAATTGAAGAACTAAAAGTGCAGGTAAATCTGCTAACTACGGATATCGAGGTTGGGGCACAGAAAGTTAAATTGATAGAAGAGGAGAATGACCGCTTAAAAAATAAAGTTTCCACAATTATATCCGAAAATTCTAACGCCTCTAATTCAGGCTCACCTAAGGCTGCTTCACAGGAAAATGCTGATTCTGAGACTCAAACCTTAAGGGAAAAATATGTTGACTTACGAAACAAGGCCAACACACGTATTCTGTCGCAGAATGACAAGATAAAGGAGTTGCAAAATACAGTTACCAACTTGAACCAGGAAATCGCAAGGTTAAATAATGAACAGTCTTCTCAGAGTAATGATAATGCAGCTGCGCAAATTCAGGATCTTGGCTCTAAACTTGAAAGTTGTAAGCGTGAAAATAGCGAGATAATTAATGCCTTGACTGAAGAAAAAACAAAGTTGACAGCACAACTAACTCAATTAAGAGAGAAAATGCAAAAAAATTCTGACTCCCCAACTGCTCAACATCTGGTAAATGCCGGTGAGGAACATGATACTTTGGTCAAAAATATGCATTCCGAGTTCGAGCAACAGTTGGCTAAAGTTACTCAAAAGTTTGAAAGTGAAAAACAGGAACTTGAAAAACAACTTCAAGCTAAATTTAATGAAAAACTTAAACTGCATGCTGATTCTGATGCAATTAAGAGTCAAGTCGACGCTGCTCGTAATAAATTAGATCTGGAATTTCAAAAAAAAATGGATGTATTAGAAGCTTCAATCAAAACCCGCCGAAATGAGTTAGAAAAGGAGTATCAGGAAAAAATTGCCTCTGCATCCAAGAATAGTGAAACAGCAAATATAAGCAAAGTTCGTAGTGAACTTGAAAAACAGCATACAGAGGCTGTGGATAAATTACGCAAAGAGTTTAACGAACAACTACAAGAAGAAAAGAAAAAGGTCAAGGCACAAGTAGAGAAATTATTCGAGGTCAAAATAAAGATGTTGAACAAAAAAGTGGAAAGGTTGGAAAAAGAAAACTCAAATTCAAACACAAAACTGCCAGGTCCAAATGGTGCAAATTCAAATCAGATGTTTGGTTCTGACCCCACTCGGCCATCCACCTCTAATGCATCAAACAAAAATCCTAATTTTGGCACTACAAACTTTTCTACCAATGCTTCCCAACCAACAAGTAGTTCCGGCTCTGGTTTCGGAAGAACCGCGTTTCCTGCAGCCGCAACCCCATCTGCAGTCTCTTTTGGGACAGGCCTCAAACATACTGTACCAAATCTTCCTCAAGTTCCGAATTCCAACTCTGCTGCAGCAGCTAAACCAGCAACTAGTGGTAAACCTTTGGGATATCCATTCACTGAAAGCACATTAACAGTACATCGCCCTGCGGTTGATCGTAGTGATAATAGTAAAAGTGTTCAGCAACCTACCCAAAATGAAACTATAGCTCGTTCTAATGCCAATGCTAATGTTAATTCCGATAAGAAGCGGCTGTTTGGACAGACACTGGTAAGTAACAAAAAGCCAAAAGAATAAATATGATATAGTAGAATTAGTAATAGACCTATTGAGAATTTTGCTGACTTTGTAAACATTGTGATCTCATCCCCACTTTTTGGCATTTTTGATTGTACTAATAGGTGAGGGCATTTCACACAAAATAAAATTTAGCCGACAGGGAGATTAGAGTTAACTTTTGGTTATCGGGAGTAAGAGTGCCGCATGTTACAAATCGATTTAGAAATAGATACTATCTTGCCGTGTATCAAATGTATCTTGCTATGTATCGTGGAGGCTTCATTGGCATTTTCTGTTTTTGTGTCCAGAATATTCATACTGGCATCTCCCAAACGCATATTCTGACGTAATCTGGGGATCCCTACTGGCTTTCCCGGGGCTCTGTCCTTTATATAGCGACATCATGCAGCTTAATTAGAAAACAGAATAGTGCAACGGTTCCGGGTGTCACATTCATCTGCTTATGTAGTTCCAGTTGTTCTCCTCTTTTTCAATATACTCAACACTTCATAGTTTCAAAAGAAAGACACTACTCATCTTTTTTTTACATGGCAAGTATTTATTCACGAGAAGAGACACAACTTGTCGCTATGAAAAACTGTGTCATAGAGTAAACAGTATTAAAATTCACCTTGGCTATACCCTCTCACAAAGCTTGTAGAAACTTTGATCACTCTTTCATAACGTTCTTTCAGGTATAAAATATTTTTTTAAAGCACCATATTAGAAGGTAATTGCATGATTATTCCCGGGATATCCCATCTTACATGAGCCGTATTTATTTTATTATTGTGGGGTTGCAAATTACCCCAAGAGAATGGGGTCCAAACCTGCTAAGCGTTTCTAGCAACTTAGTTAAAATTCTGTCAATAATAATTCAGCCAATCTTCATCGTCTTGATTTCATTGGACTAGCAGCCAGATGCTTATGACTACTTTTTTAAGGTTTCGATAATTATTGGATTGAACCTTATTCAGATAGTAAAGCGGGGGATACAACTGGCCGTTTGAGTTGAGTACTTAAACCCATTTTATACTCCAGGTTTTATAATTGTAGTTATTAATTGTATTCAAAATCTTTTCCCGTCATAATGGAGAATAAAGAAAAGCATCTTGAAACGATTATGGTCCAAGACAACCCAAAAACAGTGGTTGATGCCCCTAAAAAACGGTGGAAGTGGCAGGTAAATGCAGACGACTCACCTCCAGAAATCTATAATCGTAAGTTATACCTTTGTATGTTTGTTTTTGGTATATTGGGAGCGGCAAGAGGTCTTGATGAAGGTAATATATCTGGTGCAATTGCTTTGCCGTCCTTTAAAAGACAGTTTGGTCTTTCTGATCCAACAAAAACTGCGCTGGAGTTAGCAAATCTCAAATCAAATATTACCAGTATGGTTCAGTTGGGGTCTATTGCAGGTGCCATAATAGCCTCTTATTCTGTGGATAAATTGGGAAGAGTCCGTGCATTGCAAGTTGTATGCGGAATTTGGATTGTGGGTGCAATTATACAGATTACTTCTTCTCAGGTTGGACAATTATATGCTGGTCGCTTTATTGAGGGACTTGCTATAGGGCAAACAACTACAATCGGGCCGTCGTTTACATCCGAAGTGAGTCCCAAGGCTATTCGTGGTTTAGCGGTGTCGCTATTTTCAGGAGCAGTTTATTTTGGTATTATGGTTGAATATTTTTGTGCATATGGTGCAGTACTTCACATATCAAGTGAACGTCGTCTTCAGTGGATGCTTGGTATAAGCTTGAAGATTATCTTGGCTGGGCTTATATTTATCATGTCATTTTTGTTTTGCTATGAAAGTCCCCGTTGGCTTTTGAAGGTTGGACGAGCTGATGATGCAATCCATAATTTATCTCAGCTTCGTAATTTACCAGTAGATCACCCATATATTGTTGGTGAGATAAGTGACATCAATGAGCAGGTTTTGTTAGAAAAGAATGCTACTCAGAATGCCAACTTGTGGGTGCTTTTAAAGGAAATGTTCACTTCCAAGGCTAATATATACCGATTCTTTGTGGTTGCCGGTATGGCTCAAGTTTTGGGTCAATGGTCGGGGGCCAATGCTATCACTATTTATGCTTCTAATTTATTTGCCTTGGCTGGCATTAAAGGAAGCGATGAGGCCTTAAAAATGCTGGCAGTTTTGGGTGTGGTAAAATTTGTATCTGCTTACTTGTGTGCCTTTTGCATTATTGACTTTCTTGGACGCCGTACCGCTCTTTACATTGGTATTACCCTTCAATTAGTTTGTGTGCTTTATTTTGCCATTTTCTTGACAATTGTTCCACAAGCTAGTCAACCTCATATCATTTTAACTGACTCTCAAGATCGAGCAGCCAAAGGTGCTCTAGCAGCGCTCTTTTTGTCGGGAACAGGTTGGACTATGGGCTTTAATTCGGTCCAATACTTATTGGGTTCAGAAATATTTCCCTTGAAGATTCGTTCGTTTGCCCAATCAATTGTTATGGTTTTGCATTTTGCTAATCAATATGGTAACTCGAAAGCATTGCCTAAAATGTTACTTGCCATGAATAACTATGGTGCTTTCTATTTTTTTGTTGGTATATTATCTATAAGTTTGTTCTGGTGTTGGTTCTTCATTCCAGAAGTGGCTGGTAGATCTTTAGAATCCATGGAGGAGATCTTCAACTTGCCATGGTACTTGATTGGCAGACGTGGGCCTGAGTTATGTCCTGATTATTCTGAAATTAACAAAATTAAATTTGACCCTGATCATATTGGAAACACTTATGAAGATCATATTAATTATAATAATTCTGGAAAACCTGTTTCTGAATTCATAGAAAATGTTGATGGTCCTTTATCTTTAAAGGATGAACATCGTAATTCGGAAGAGAAAGATGAAAAGATTTAGTTTTCTTATTCAATCTTTGGTATGTGGTTCAAGAACTTTGCAAATAATACTAGCATATTATTTAGATTCTCTTTGATTCTTTTTTCACAATATTTCGATAACTTTTGTTATAGTTAAAGTGTGATGGCTACTTGGTTTTAGCATTTTCAATATTTTTTTAAAATATATTAACTTTAATTTCAGACAAGTGATAAATGCAACTGGGTCACTGCTCTTTGCTTATTTGTCATTCTTGATTATGTACACAATTTGAAAGTTCTGTTCTTCTATTTTTACCATGTTTAGTATCTTCTTGTTTATAATGACTTTTCACCTTTAATGTTAGTTTGATTGAAGAGCACTCTAGTCTAATAAAAAAAATATGGGAGTATTAATCTGAATATAATTTATATCTGGATCATAAAACCTTGATAATTACAATAACTTTTCTAAAATTTACTAAATATGGCTTTTATGTTGTTATTTATGGATTTTATCTTTAATGGTGCTGACCCAAACCAAAAAATTGAATTAATAATCTTTTAAATAACCTAAATTTCTAATACATGGAGATCAGATAAAGCTTTGTTATAATTCATTAGTTTACTGACTCTAATAAACTTTTTTTATCTTTGAAAACATAGATATTCTTATTGTAAAATCACTATCTTAAATAATATTTTTGGATTTAAAGTACGCTTATAAAATTGAGCTAAACAAAAATAATGAGTATTGACAGGAAAGACTTCTTTGATCAATAGTACTGATTATTTCTATTTTCTGGTTTCTGCCACAAAGTTCAAATCATTAATCCATTTGTTTAAGTGGTACTTGCTTGTTATTTCTTGCCATATTTCTCTATTTTTTAATATTTATTTATCCAAGTTACTCTTGGTATATATCCATCTGCCTTTTTCCACTATTCAATACTTGATTATAACCCTATAACTCTATTTCAAAACAATTATAAGATTTGTACACAATAACCCTAAAATTATAGTGTTAATCACTAACATGCATAGTTGAAATATAATAATCCTCCTGCTATAGAGCTTTGTTTTCTTGGCTATATTGATTTAACAAACAATATTTAAGAGTTTTGTCCAATTTAATTACTTTTGAAATACTACATAATTATTATTAAGATTGATTGGTTGATTTTATTATTGGTAGTACTCATATTATGCTTTTTTACTAGTCCTTACTCTTGAGGTACAGTTTTCTTTAGCTTCTCTATCTCTCATTTTTATAAATTTAAAAATTCTTTAATAATTTTGTGTATTTGTATATTTTTCAAAAATCTAATTAATTTGGCATCCAATCATATATTATTCCCTTACTAAAGATAAACGCTAAACAACTATATAATTGTTTTTTTTTTGATTTTGCTTATTTGAACTCATCTTTCATTTGAGGGTCTTGGCTTATTAGCGTCAAATCTATGGTAAACATAAAAAGTACTTTAACAACAATTGGTTTTGCCATATGTCTGTTTTAATAGTTAATTGTGACTTCAATATTATAAAACCGGCTATGGATTTAGAGTAAAATTATACATATTGTTGCAATTTTCATTTTTTCTATTTCAATCTTTATTCATCTATTATAACATTATTATACATTAAAATTGCATTCACTGTACGTAACTAAGGTAATACCAATTATGCATTTGCAAAACAAAACATCTCAATTACAAGTTGTATTAAATTGTACGAGCTCACACCTAATACTCATACAATTATCTTCTGTAATTATTTATTCTCCAGGAATATCTATTTCAGTGGTATCTCACTGGCAAAATCAGGGTCAGTGAGTGAATTGTACAATATAATACCATTTTCGCGGGCATTTTCCCTTTCTTGGCGTTTATAAAACCACAACACAACTATTGTCCATATTGACAATGCTAAAGCACTTGACGCAGTAAACAGAAATCCCTTCAAAAACCTGGGTGCTTCCACAGTCTTCCATACCAATACTGCAATCCAAGCAGTAGATTGTTGGGCCATCATATTCATGGAAACCAAAACTACTTGTCTTTCTCTTATATCTTTACGACAAATGTCACCTTGCCAAGCATATAAAACGGGAGCCATTGCCCATCCAAAATACTGCAAGCAAAATGCAAACCATTTCACTCTTTCTGGAACATTCCATATCGCTAATATTACATTTCCTGTAATATTAAACACTTGGGAGAATAAAATTGCAGCCCATCGAGAACTAAGAAGATCAGCCATTGAACAAGTGATAATTAACCATAAAAGACCAAGACCAGGGGTCAATGCAGTATAATCCTGAAGAGTACCTGCATCGAAACGTGGCAGGCCATCATCATTGGTCAATGCCTTCAACCACAAAGCATATGCGCCAGAGCTACCACTGCTATTGTTCCAGCAGAATATGTTCCACAAGGACAAAACATAAATATGCCACGAACTAAAGATTGATTTCCATATGTCAATGTTGAAGAAGTATTTGAGTTCATTTTCGCGAGGCTTGGGGTCCTTTTGATCATCGCGCATACGTTTACGAGCAATTCTAATTTCATCATCACTTAAAAATGGTGAGTAGCAGTCTTCTGGTGTACCGGGAATCATGTAAAATCCTAAAATTCCAACAATGACTGAAATGATACCATCCATAATAAAGATCCACTGCCATGATTCAAGGCCATGTAATCCCCCCATCAGTCTTACAATTGCACCAGAAAGCAATCCTGATGTTAAAATCCCCAAAAACTGCCCCAAATAGTAGAATCCTGCTCTCCGAGCCATCTCCCCAGTACTTGACTTGAACCAACTGGCAAAAAGTGCATGATACGCCAAGTATGCAGGTGCTTCAAAAGATCCAATGAAGAAACGAATTACTTTGAGCTGACTCACTGATGTAACACGGTACAAGGAAATAGTAAGAATAGACCAACAAAGGTCTAAAGATGGCAAAACATAATTTAACGGATAAGCATAAAGAATGTACATGAAAGGGATTTGAAACACAATATTTCCAATGCTGAACATAACCTGAGTATTAACAAAGTCATTACCCTTCATTCCAATCGATTCTTTTAATCCACCGATGTAGGCATTGGTCAAATTTGTTTGATCCAAATATTTTACCCAGTAAGCCATTAACGAGTAGAGCGTTAATAAAAGATCTATTTTGAGTATTACACGGCGTTCTTCGGGGGTATCATCATCATGAAACCACTTGTACCATTTTCTTCTGGTTTTTTTTTGACTGGAAACCCTATACTCATACTCATCAAAAAACTTCCACCAAGGTCTATCTTTTTCATCACGATACTCAAAAACCTGTTCTTTTCCAATAGATTCCAGTGAAATGGAAATATCAACTGTGTCCACTGCCGTATTTGACTTTGCAAATTCCGCATTCTCCCCATCGTTAATGCTCAGCTCTTCGCCCGTACCTTCTTCATTCACTCTGTCTTCTTCAAGAATACGTCTGACGGGGATAAACCCCCACTTCATCCGTTTAAAGGGTATTGATAAGGTGTTCATCTTTTTATATAGAATAAATATTCTTCTTGAACCAAAAGACGGAACAAGTCCAATATTTATATATAGTCATTGATTCTCCGCAAACCAAACAACTATGGCATTTTGTAGCAGTGACAAGCCCGATGACTTATTCCATACAATGCATCTTGGCACACAATGTACATCTAAGCTACCGAAGACGTATTTTCACGTGTACACGGCTTTAAAGCATTTATTTCTTAACAATCCTTATGACAACTGGCTCCTGGAAAAGTTTGCAGCCAAATATTTAACTGCTATAGTAGTATAAATTATTAACGTTTATTTGTACAGCAGCAGTCCCTATCTAAGGTAAAAATGTACTGTAGAGATAAAGCAGCTGTATCAAGCACAGCGGGTTGTCTCTGGTTTAAACACTATTCGGGGCTTAAGCTAATTGTAGCCGTGCCATCTACTGATTAATACTTACTCGAGATCTTATGCAACCACACGTGACTTTTGGATAAATTGTAACCAAAAAATGTTTCAGAATGTATGGTTGACTGCTGATTGGACTAGAACCAATAGAAATGATTGCTCTATAACTGTGGTGTGTATTATTACTCCATTATGTAGACACATGTTAAAATTCTTTTTTCGTAATTAAAACGGGAGACACTGTTATAGTTACATGACATTAAAAAAAGCAGATACACACAATTGAGCGCGAGTATAATAGGAAATGAGTCATGTACAATAGATAGGGATATGGTATCGATAAAACAGAGAAGCCAACTATTCAAACCACTATGAAATTAATGTAAAATTTTTTTATAATGAAGAACATGAAATATAAACGTTGACAGTACACAGATATTAATGGTGACTTCTATTGAAGCATAGATATTGTTTTTGAAAATGAAAATTAATTGTTTGAAAGCATCAAAATCACATCACTACATTAATTTTCAAATATATCTAAAATAATTACGCTTCTGTAAAAAAGCATCTCGCTTATCATTCATTTACAACAATAATCAAGTGGTGTAGCGCATATAGGTGCTGTAAATATGTGGCTTTTTACGCCTATATATAGTGGTATTTTAAGAGCCGGTTTTCAGCCCTTTAACTAACGTATTTGGATTATTTATTCGCGGTTAGCAAAACGTTTTCTATTATTCGTCTATTGGTGAAATGTATAATTATTTTCGTGTAATAAAAATTATCTTCTCTAATCATATCTTAGTTTTGCGTTATGGTGTAGAACGAGCCACAGGCGTTGAATTTTAAAAATGAAACATTTATATTTTCTAAATTGTAATATACCAGGAAATTTACACCATCTACCTTACGAATAATACTGTTTTGCAAATTTAAACAATGAATATTTGGCAATAACTTCATTTTCACAAATTGACAAAAATTTTAATGCGAAAAGAATTGAAGTGCAAAATCAAAACCAGTGTGTTCCATCTAAATTATGCTATTTGTTTTTCACCATCCTCTAAATTTTTACACTTCAAGGTATCTTAGAAATGCATTTGAACAATTTGCGATTGGTTCTTGTTTCTTTAAAATTTGTTCTTTAAATCGATCTTTTGATTTATACTTTAGTTTATTTAGCTTCTTCAGTTCGTCATTTAACCTACATCTTTTTTTATTTTTTTAAGTTCTCTTCTCTACTCTACTTGTTTTGATCTGGTCACTTTATACTTCTATTTTAATTGGTTCTTTTATAAGAGAAAATTCCTTCCTTACTCACTAACTATACTTAAGACCACTTTCATATGCAATATATAATCCCTATCGCCACCTCGTCTGTTCAGTGATAGTCCCTTTACCTTGGTTCTATCAATATCAGGATGGAGGCCCAAGCCGCAAATATATTTATATCCGGGTAACAGATTTTCACTTTTCTCTAATCTGGCAAAAAAAACTGTACCCATCAGGACTTACAGCAGCCAAGTCCAATATTATTAAAGGACAAGCACAGCTATCAAATCATACTAGGCTCTTCAACTTACTACTATGGGAGTCCCAGCTTTGTTCAGATGGTTGTCTCGAAAGTACCCAAAAATCATATCGCCTGTTATAGAGGTTGATGACATGCAAGATGACAATGAAGCAGGTAGTATTAAACCACCCCCACAGTACAGTGATCCCAACCCTAATGGTGAAGTGGATAATTTATATCTAGACATGAATGGTATTGTTCACCCTTGCTCTCACCCAGAGCATAAGCCGGCACCAACGACAGAAGATGAAATGTTTCTAGATATTTTTACATATACCGAGCGCGTCTTGATGATGGCTAGACCACGTAAGGTGTTAATGATTGCTGTTGATGGTGTTGCGCCTCGAGCCAAGATGAATCAGCAGCGTGCACGTCGTTTCCGCTCTGCCCAAGAAGCTCAGATTAAACAGGAGGAAAAGGAACGCGAGATGAATGAAAGAGAATTGCGCGGAGAGGCTATAGATGAGGCTATTAAACTGCAGACAGCATGGGATTCTAACGCAATCACTCCTGGTACACCTTTTATGGATCGTTTGGCACAGGCTCTTCGCTACTGGGTCGCTTACAAGCTTTCTTCCGACCCAGGATGGGCTTCTTTACAGGTTATTATTAGTGATGCTACCGTTCCGGGAGAAGGTGAGCACAAGCTTATGAGCTTCATCAGGCTGCAGCGCCTGGACCCTCTGTATAATCCTAACACGCGTCATTGTATTTATGGGTTAGATGCTGACTTGATTTTTTTGGGTTTGGCTACTCATGAGCCTCACTTTAGGGTGTTGCGCGAAGATGTTTTTGCTAATCAAGAAAAACTGTTACTGGTAGCACAACAGATGCTGCTTACTCAGGAACAGCGTGATTCTATTGCAAAGCGTGACAAACGGAAACCATTTTTGTGGCTTCACGTTAATGTTTTGCGCGAGTATTTGGAAATTGAATTATACAATCCTCATCTTCTGTTTACATATGATCTTGAACGTGCAATTGATGACTGGGTTTTTATGTGTTTTTTCGTTGGTAATGATTTTTTACCTCACTTACCATCGTTAGATGTGAGGGACAATGGTATTGATACGTTGGTAAATTGTTGGAAATATATACTACCTAGTCTTCGGGATTTTATCACTTGCGATGGTAAGCTTAATTTGGAAGGAGTGGAAAGGTTAATGGGAAGCTTGGCTTATAAAGAAGGCGATATCTTTAAGAAGAAACATGATAATGAAATGCGTCGTGAAGCAAACAACAAACGCCGTAAAATCTTTCTGGAAGAAGAGCAGGCATTAAGAAATATCTACCTGTCTCAAGTATCAAAGGGTTCAGATAGAGCACCAATAACTGCTGATGTTAATATGCCATTGATGACTACCAGTGGTGAAAATGTTGATGGCTTTGCCCAGTTATCTAACAAAGACATTGTTGAAAATAGAGATATTATCACTAAGGCAAATATGGCTAATAGCGATGCGGCGGCCGCTTTGAAAAAGTTGATTGCCTCAAAAAGCAACTCGGAAGCAAATGCTGATAAAGACAAAGCATCTACTACTGATATAAAGGCCCCGTCACAGATAACAGAACCCGGGCAGCAAGACCAAATAACTCAGGAAACTGTTAAAAAAGAAACTGCAGAGAAGAGAAAGGCTTCAGAAAGTGTACTAGCCACATCTGAACCTGATGATTCAGGGGATAATGTCAAGCTTTGGGAGCCAGGCTATCGCACTCGTTACTATCAATACAAGTTTCATTGCACTACTGAGGAGGCAGTTGACCAGACACGCCGTCAGGTTGTTAAATCTTATTTAGAGGGTATTGCGTGGGTATTGTTGTATTACTACCAAGGGTGTCCCTCCTGGCAATGGTATTATCCATATCATTACGCTCCATTTGCTGCTGATTTTACAGACTTTACTGAAATTGTGGGACAGGAAGGAATCAAATTTAACTTAGGTCAGCCTTTTAGACCCTATGAACAATTAATGTCTGTGTTACCTGCCGCTTCCGGGCATAATTTGCCAGAAGTGTTCCGTGACTTGATGTCTAATCCCAAAAGTGAAATTATTGATTTCTATCCAGAGGACTTTAAGATTGATATGAATGGGAAAAAGATGAGTTGGCAGGGAATTGCTTTGTTGCCATTTATTGATGAAGATAGATTATTGGAGGCTGTCCAGGCAAAATATGAGCTTTTGACTGATGCTGAAAAAGACCGTAACACAAACAAACATGAAGTCTTATTCATATCTCCTAAAAACAAAAACTACGTTGAATTTTGCGAAAAACTATACAAAAAGGATGTAAAATCAGTTGTTTTCAAGTGTGCTAAAAGTAGCTTATCGGGAACAGCTTGGGCTATTTCTGGCTTTGAATTATCCTCTCGCATGGACTTTCCATTGAATGAAGGACAGATGCCTGACATATCTAATTCTGATTACCTTCCAGTTCATTATAATATGCCTCCCAAGAAATTTGGTAAATCCATGTTGTTGAATGGTTATATTCCGCATGTAAAAGCCTTGACAAGAGAAGATGCTATATCAATGCTGCAACAAGGCTATCAAAGAAATCACAAAGGAGGAAGATTCAATGCGCCCCCGGATAATAGTGATTATATAAATACTGGCCCTAAAGGGAAAGATATAAGCTTATGTTATTCATTAAGAAGAGGCGGATACCGCTCTTTTGTTGAACACATGAACAACAAAAGTAGTGGAAACATGGATGCGCTGTATTCTGGAAATAATGATTATTACAACGGCTTTAACAATAATTACAACAATCAACAGAGGTATAACAACTACAACAATTATAACAACCAAAACAGCTACAACAATAATGGCAATTATAACAACCAGAACAGTTACAATAATGGCAATTACAACAACCAGAACAGTTACAACAACAATAGTAATTATAATAACCATAATAACTACAACAGCTCATATGGCCAAAATTCATACCATAATCAAAATAATTACAACAGTAAACAGAACTACAACAATCAAAACAATTATACACAAGGCCAACAAATATATGGTGGCTCGAATGGTTTTGGTGGCAATCAAAGAGGGCAATATCAAAATAATAGGAGATCTGGAAACAGAGGTAATTTTAGAAATGGATATCATTAAATTTTGTTACAATACATATTGGGAATATTTTGAAAATGGTTTTTTTATTATATATTATCAAGGATCATAAATTGTTGAAATGAACTGATTGTGAGATTAATAAAAGATTAGACTTGGGGTAGATATTGGCTTTATATTTAAATTTGACTGTTTAGATTTGAATTAATTTCAATGTAAGATAAAAAGGTTCCAGTTGTTATACGTGTTGCCACACACAGTGAATTCTATCTCCTGCAATTTTCGTTCCGGCAACACCACAATACTACCATCTATACAAAATCTGCACTTGCGGTAGGTTGTTGCATTTTCAACAACTAGTCTTACTTTATCATTTGCTGTTATTTTCTTGTATGTAACCTTTTCATTTGCAATGTGGTTCCCCTTATTATAAACTTCTCCCATTATTTTCATGATATAGTCACCATTTGAGTCATTCTCGGTCGTAAAAGATACCAAGTACAAGCTCTGGTCGAAAATATCGCCATTGGGCAGTATTTCAAATGTTGGCTCAAACCGTGTAGACAGAGTTAACAACCAATAAGCAAATGGGCCATGTTCAACTTCGCCATTGATGATGGTTTTACCCTCATACATTTGTTCTTGTGCCAAATTCTCATATGCTGCTAACTTGAACCTCTCTATTCCCTTCTTTCTTAATTCTGGAGTGTCACTATCTGCAACTAGCGATGCATGGAAAGCCCATGATGCCACTATCAAGAATTTGAGTGGCTTTGTTATTTCTTTAGTCTTGCTTCCTTGCACTACAAAATAAGAACCCTTGGGAAAATTCGCCTGGTATAGGTTTAATGGAGCAGGAGATTCGTTTATGCTGAAAAGCTGCTGTATCGACTCAAAAATTCCTTGGATACCGAGGGAGAGCGCCAAACTGTTCCCTGTTCCGGCAGGTATAGGAAAAATAGTAATATTTGACAGGACATCAGTATCTGGTAATCCATTGATAAACTCTGTTATCGAGGTATCCCCACTGATAAAAATGACTGTTATATTATCTTCTGGACTAAGTTGCTCAGCAAATGTCACAATCGACTCTACTGAAGTTGTAGTAAAGTATTGATGATCGATTTCCATGACTTCAAATACTGGTTTCAAAATTTTGTGATAAACATTATTATTCTCATTTCTTCCTGTTCCTGATGTTGTTGAATCTATTATATAGGTGCTATTGCCAGCCAAGTGATCTGGAATCTGCTCAATCAATAAAATTTCAGGATCAAGATCCTTCACAAAATTTGATATGGTAACATTGTATTCTTTGTCAATATTTACCAATTTTTTCTGTTCTTTCAAATAGAAATCCATTGTCTGCGCCATACTTACTCTGGTGATCAAAAAATTGCAGATCGTTAAAAATATCCAGATGACAGATCTAATACTTTTTTTCAGTGCTACTAAACATTCAGATAACAAACAAAACAGCACCAAAAAACTGTGTTTGACTAATATCTTAGTAGAGAGCCTCTGTTTATGGATTGAGCACCAGTTATTATAAACTAGAAGGTATTTGTTCTGTTCAAATTCTTAATGAGAATAATGGGAGTTAAAAAGACCTCTTTTTATATATTAACTATCTACCTAATATGCTTTTAGTAAAACTAAGCTAATTACTGGACAGCCTTTAATTGTTTTTTATTTGACTGTTGATTTGGGAATTATTAGTAAGTAACTGGCAATTCAACTACAGAAATTATGGTTTCTATATTCTTCTAGTGCTCATGTGAGTTGATAAGACTTTGTGAGAGTTATAAAAATAAATAAAAAAACCTTCCAAAAGTATCACTAGGATAAAAGTGTTAATAAAATTACAAGGGTTATTTTAAGTATATAGATCTTGTGGATTGACGTATAAAAATTATTCATATCCATTATTTTTGGCAAATTGGTATTGATATTAAATTTGATCAAAGGCTTACTAAAGGCAGTATTATACAAACAATATTAATTCTTTAATGTACACTGTTTGCTATAAAAATGGGGTGTAAATACAAATCTAGCAATTTAAAAAAAAAGTTTGACAAACTTTTTGATTTCTAAAACAAGCTAACTTTTATTCTTAGGTAAAAGAGTCAGCATACTGACTCCAGAAGTCCAAAGTTCAAAACATTGATCCGATATTTAACACGTCTTTTCTTTGGCAACTTTTCCGGCAAAAGTTTTATTCATTTAATTTTGGGTTTCTTTTATTGTCTTTTATGCTAACCATTATTTTAGTTTTCTATGCTAAAGAACCCTGTTCTAAAACAATCTTGCAATCAGCTTCCAGACTTGTTAAAATTATGAATAATTTCATAGTATAATAAACAACTAATTATATTCACTCTATCTGCAATTTTGTTAAATAGTTACAGCTCTCCCCATGTATATAACTTGATGTAAAAACTGTAGATAGATTTTAGAAAAAAGAAAACGCCTATATAGGTTCAGATATATTATTTGTGGTGTTGTTATAAAGGTGCAAAACAATAAGAATCTCAAAATATTTAAATAATTAAATTTGAGAAAGTAACAGTCATAGATTTTCACTTCGCAATTTATAACTAATTCCAACACCAATATTAAGCATTGTTTTATACTGCTTGGATTTTATTTTATATGAAATGTGAATAGCGATGTGAGGAGAGGCAATAAAGTCAGAATTTTACGAATTATAGTCGCAGATAAACCTTAGTTGTCTTACTTGTTGTTGATATTAATTTTGAAAACGCAAAAGAGAGCAAAAACATATTTATTTAATTTAACAGTGTTAAAGAGAGTAAAAATAAATTATAGTATATTTTACTATTATTTCGTTCTCGTGTTTTTAATGGTCACTTATTTTTTGGATTAATTTAAACTAGTTTTTTTTTAATTTCATACTAAGTATGTTTAGAGCTTCAAATTTTTAAATCTACCTACCAGGAGACTCTTTCTTTGTTAAATAAGCTAAATATTCTGTTTTCATTAATTAACTGATAATCGATACGTTGCGCAAAAAATCTCTTTTTATGTATACTAAAAATCACCGCATGGGTATGAACTTTACCTTCTTTGAATGTCTTGGCTATTTTTTAGGGTATATATTTATTAAATGTGTATTGCAGCTGAGGTCCGGTAACACAATTATAAAAAACATATTGATAAGAATGATTGTATTACAGTTTCCAGAATAGTTTTTTTTGCTTTGCTTTACTTTTTGGCTTCTCAAATTTAATTTTTTTAATTATGATTATATATTCTATATATTTTCAATAAATATTAGTAAAGACATGTATCAACACGATGTAAGTTTGTAATTTTTTGTCATAAATTTTTGAATTCCAAAAAACCAAATTGACTCAATCGTGTATATACGTATATAAATATATTATAGTTTGTCGGCATTTAATGTAAAAAAAAATACCAGTATTTTGTAAGCTGTAAAAAAAGAATACTTGGGCTATAATGTTATAATGAGATATTCTTCAGTTCTAATGTTTTCATCTTAAAATAAATAAGTGTTTTGTTTTTTTAATGCTAGATTGGCTTTACTATCGAGATTGCCCTGAATTTGAAAAATCCTTGGTAGACTTAAGAACGGTCTTAACTTTTAACGATTAAAATTTTGAATGGTACTTCAAGGAGTTATAGAAACATGAATTAACAAAAAAGATAGCATTCTGTGTATATCATTTACTAGCTTGTCTAAATATTTGGATTGGTTCAGTTTTAGGCAAAAGAATCGAATAGAGTAATCACAATCTTTAAATGCAGAAATTTACGATATCTTTTACTTGATTTTTGCGATTGCATGATTATATATCAGGTGAACTTATGAAAAACATATGTGCAGTGGGAAAAAACCATACTTCCTGAGATTTTTATTAAAAGTCTAGCTAATGTTAAATATACTTAGACCAGTTCATGTAGCTCTTATATACTAGATTTTAAGTCTTTTTGCAAATGGCTGATAATTTTAAGTATACAAAGGAAGAAATGACGATGTTAACCAGAAGTTTAAAAAGAAATAAATTATGTGATTCCAACTTTGTCTTCTTTTATTTCTTTGAGTATTAAAATTGTTCTAATTCAATAGATATAAAAAAACCACTTAATAAAAGCTTAATTTATAACAAAAAACATATCAAACTATAAACATTTGGTTTCTTCTCCTCCTTGGTTATTTAATGTAATCACTTATACAAGAAAGAGCCTGGCTAGCTCAATGGCTAGAGCGTGTGACTTTTAGAAAATATCTTCTGAGAGGTTATCACAAGGTTGCGGGTTCGACCCCCGCGTCGGGCTTTCTCTATAACGCCTGGTTAGCTCAATCGGTAGAGCGTTTGACTCTTAACAAAGTCATCAAAAGGTTACGGGTTCGACCCCCGTATCGGGCTTTCTTTTTTGGAAATTTTTTTTTCAATCATATACACAAATGAGTATTAATAGGCCCTCCTTTTATTGACATAGCTCTTATTAAATATATACTATACATGGCTATTTTCTAATCAAGTGATGATATGTAAGTTTGATTGAAGTTAAAAATTATGTTTATGAAATAAACTTGATCCTATACTGGAAAGGTTTTGCTACGAAACAACCAAAAACAAGTTTGAATAGTTTCAATATTATATGTTTAGTAAAATTCTTCGAAGCAATAAGGAAGAATTTTTATATTAGGTTGTCTCAAAATCACACTATATGAGGCAATTAAGTTTATTTTGTAATTAAAAGTTAAGGGACATCTTACATAAAATCTTGGTTACACATACAACTGTTGGAGCATAATATGAACCAATCTATTAAGTTTTAAGGCTTATAAGACTGTAATCTTTGACATAATTAAACTGTACAGACTTGATGAGGATTGAATTTTGTTTCTATCGCTTTATAAATTCTTGAGAAACCTTGATAATTCAATACTGAAAACACTCCTAATAAATTTCCAAAATATGCCACATACATTGAATAAAGCACCAAGATATTAGCCTCATTTAACATTTTTCAAAAAAGTTTCTCCAACCTTGCTGGTACTACACAACATAATTTTTGTATGCCATAATACTTTTAATGAAGCCTTTGAGAAAAGATTGTTTTAAAATGCGTTCAACTAATATTGCGTTTATAAAAAGTCTCAATAGTACATTAATATTTTTTAAGCACTTATCAATTAAACAAGCTATTGCACTTGAATTCTGAGAAGACAGTCATATATACCCAAATTTTGTAATAAAAGAAATTCACAACTAATCATTTGGTAATACTTTAGCCATATTGAGGAATTCAAAATGCCTTTTTGACGATTATTTTAAATAATTTCTATTTAGAGTGTTTTGTCCTTTAGTATTCTCGACATGTATCTATGATTTTATCTGAACTTACAAGTGCTTTTTATATATACTGAATAAGAACAGCACTTTTTCCTCAACCGAGTTAGTACAAATATTGATCTCTGAGCCACTATTCTTTCTTGATGAATAAAAATTTTCTTCAAATGTATATCAGACTTTTTGATAAACTTGTACAAACAAAAATCTAAATATCTACTACAATAATCGGATTGATAGGATAAAAGTCCAACAAGAATGAAATTTTACATCACAGACACTTTTGAAAACTAAAGAATAAAATAGCCCTATCACTCAAACTAATTAATCTTTAAATACATGTTGAATCTTCTCTTGAAAAAAAGAACCTTATGTGAGTGAAGGCTATTGGCATTTTTTTTCACATGAGCTATTGTATAGTAATTATATATTAACACTTCCACAAGAAAGAGCCTGGCTAGCTCAATGGCTAGAGCGTGTGACTTTTAGAAAATATCTTCTGAGAGGTTATCACAAGGTTGCGGGTTCGACCCCCGCGTCGGGCTTTCTCTATAACGCCTGGTTAGCTCAATCGGTAGAGCGTTTGACTCTTAACAAAGTCATCAAAAGGTTACGGGTTCGACCCCCGTATCGGGCTTTCTTTTTTTGGAAATTTTTTATTTAAATTATAAATATTAATAAGTCAATAGTATACATATATGTATATATATTTTTTATTTGAAGAATTCTTATTTATTGTGATAATTGTTATACATGATGATAAATTATCTAGGATTTTTCAATTCTATTTTCTCAATTTAGAATTTGTTTTATAAATTCATTTTTTTTCATATTAATTGGTTACAGACTGAATCTAGGTACATTTTAATACTAAGATAAATATAGCTAAACACCAAATATGAGAATTATAAATCATAATTGCATTGAATCTTTATTGCTATATTGGTAGGGAGAATTTATGCTAAAAAACAACTTACTCATATCGCTATTATTCTCGACTAGGTATTATAACGAAGATCCATACCGCAACGATTTTTGATATACAAGTATAATAAACGCGTTACAAAATATAACCATTCTAACCAAATGTTACTATAATATAGTTTTGGGGTTTATTTATTAAATTTCTGAATTTGAATGATGGAAAATACTTGAGCTTCTTTAAAACTATCAGAACAAAATACCAAAAGCTCTCAATGTTCATCCAATCTTTGATTATTGTAATTTAAAATAAAAAATTTCAAAAAAGAAAGCCCGATACGGGGGTCGAACCCGTAACCTTTTGATGACTTAATTAAGAGTCAAACGCTCTACCGATTGAGCTAACCAGGCTTTTGTTGAAAAGGATTAGAAGCAGTAAACTAAAGTAGGAAATGCCCAATTTTCAATATTTGCATCTAGGCTCAGTGCAATCCATAAAGTATTCAGTTGCTGAAACTATCAGAGCTCAGGAAAAATGTTTTGAAATTAAATACCAATCTACTTTTATTTTGCTTAATAAAATTCAAGTTTAGAAAGCTAGAATCATTTTACAAAAACGTCCAAAGGATGACCCATGAGGTATTTAACTTGGTAACAAAGGTACAGACTTTTACAAAGCTTTAGTTAATTCAAAACTCTAAAGGTATATAACAAAATTGAAAACCAAAAAGCAAATATTGAAAAAAAACAATAGCACTGAATTCTGGAACATTTTATGTCTCTTTTTTTCTTCAATAAAGCTCAGTATTATGGAATATGCGCCCAACATGTATATTTTTTCCTTTGTTCTTAACTATCAGATGCGAGGTCGAATGATAAAAAGTAGAGAAAAATTGTAGATTTTAGGAATTATCCAAGTTCAACCATAAAAATGGTAAATAAAGGTTTCATATAAGATTTAATAGATAACTAAAGAATTAGTTTAGTCGATTCAGCCTTTTATCTAGCAGATTGTTTTAATAAAAGCATACTTATTAATAATGTTTATGTGAATAATTTTCTATTAACCGTGAAAATACACCAACTCAATAACTTTTTTCATCATAGATGAGGTAATGCCATTTCATTTAGGAGTTTAAATCTAAAGTTGCTTCGGAAACACATTATACCACGACGGTATTTGAACCTTATTCAATTATCATGTAAAAGGCTATGTTGTCATGTCTTAACTAATCGCCCAAGAGGATTTTGAATAACCTCAAACTACATCTGAAGTCTTTTGATGCTTTTATGTTCTTCAAATTTGTAGTATATTACAAAGCTACGCGATAGCATATTAATTATCCCAGAAAACAGACAAACCTTGAATATAGAGCACGATTAATAAAGAAAATTATGGAACAATGCAATCTTGATGTTAATATTATAACGATAAATTACTCAACTTTTTGATCTCAAATTTCACATAGAATGCTATACCCATTTTTTGGAACTAAATAAAAGACCTTGTCCTCTAGAAATGTAAATTTTTCGAATTTGGAACAAAATAATCTGTTTAATTGTATAACATCATATTTTTCTCGGTACATTATATTTTGCACCTTTCAATTCATTCAATTTAAAGTATGAAATAATATTGTCATTTTAATAATTATTACAAAATATTTTGAAAGTAGAGGTAAAGGCTTGTATTTTGAAGCCTTCTAAAGATAGATATTGTCCTAATTTAATAGCTATTGAGTTTCGCAAATTATCCCGAGAGTATATTTATAATTTGCAATTTAAACAAATGTTGCACGCAGAACTATGATAATGAAACTGGTAAAATGACATATGGTTTTGATATAAATAAAAAAGAATTTTAACGACTATTGAATAAAAGGTTTAATTCTGCACTTACGAGAGAGCCCAGTTTATAATTTGGTAATTATAAAATTACAATTACTATTATTAAGAATACTTTTTTTTCAACTAAAGCAATTTCTTCTGAAAAAAGCACCCACTTTGAGTGACTTACAAGACTCTCTGTGTGAAATATATTAAAAAACAGTGATTTGGAATTGAAATGGTTAGTAACAATTATAAATATATCTCCAGTAAAAATTATCGACCAAAGTTAGCTATATTACGAACATAAACCATTTTGATCCAATGTAATTTAAAAGTGTTTCAAAAGCACGCAGTTTCAATAAGTCCTTCAACAATTCCTTTTAAAAAACACAAACGAAAGTACAATCTGTTTTGTATATTCATTTCCCTTAAATACCTGATTATTATTTTAATTTCAACTTGCTTGAGTAACTGAGTTCCAAAAGTTGCTTAAAGTGGTAAAAAACCGATTTTCTTTATCAGACCTTAGAACCCTGGTATTTATTTTAGTCAAGATAAAGATTTAATACCTTATTTGGTTTTTTATTCTACATTGGCTAGAGTATTACTATTATCCCAATCAGCAGAAAGTGCCTGTTATCTTCTAATGGACCATATTGGTTGTGAGAAAAAAATTGATGGGAAAAAATCTAAGTCATCGCGTTGCATCTCAAAATTGAAATAATTTAAGGAGCGACTATTTGTTTAAAACGTATCAAAGGCTTATTGCGTGCTTTTTAGACAACTCAGGTAGCTAAGAGGAGCAATAAGAGCATGAGTAACGATATTTTAATCAACATAGACCATGCAGAATCTTTGTTCTCGCTTTACAAGGCTCGCAGTTGTCTTCATTCAATTCCAACATTCAAATTTAACAACACGGAGTCTATTCCAGAGAATTTGAACAACTTAGCATTATTTGCACTTCAACCATCTACTACAGTGGCCACATTTTATGCATATAAATCTGTCTTTCTTGACTTGATTTCAAGATGGGTTTCCCAATATAACGAGTTTGAAGGAAAATATATCAAACTCAGTAATACCACACCTAACTCAGTTCCTGGATCAATCGTTTTAGCGGCGTTATCAAGACTTGTGAAAATTTCAAATGAATCGTTAAATTTGAGCGAGTACTTTTTGACACAGGTTGACTTTTTCACAAGGCTTTCTCATCAAATAAAAAGCCATGCAGTGAACCATCTTGAGTTGGAGATAGTTTTGCTCGCATTTTACCGATTCACTCAATATGATGACAATAGATTCCAAAAGTTTGTTTCCCCCGATGTTTTATACTGTATTATTAAGTTAGAGGACGAAAACGACCAATATAATGTTTCAAAATACTTAGCTATTGAAATCTTATCTGGATACTTGAGAGCGTCAGAAGAATCTCGCCTCAAAATGAGAAATATTCACATTGGACTGAATTTGAAGTCTTGCTATGAAATTGATAATGAAATGGACTACAAGTTTCTTCCATTGGTTGAAGCCAATAGAATTTCAGCATTCACTAAATTACCGGCAAGCCCAGAAAGTAACTCAGAAACCTCTTCAAAGTTTGTGGTGATTGAACCTGCCCATTTAAGTAGTTTGGTAACATCCATTTGTGGTATTTTAGTCCCAAATTTGATGCCTGATGATAGTGTTGTGTTAAACCCAGAGGATTCAAGGTTTGTACCCACAGAAAATGCTGTGAATGTTTTGAGGCAGTTGGCCCATCACATTCAAAATAATAGATCGGTAATGCTTTATGGAAGGGCAGGTGCTGGTAAGACATTTTTGATTAATGAGTTGGCAAGATACATGAAATGCGAAAACTCAATTGTTAAGATTCATTTGGGTGAGCAGACAGATGCAAAATTGTTATTGGGTGCTTATACTTCTGGTGAAAAACCTGGTACTTTTGAATGGAAGTCTGGTGTTTTAACCACCGCAGTCAAAGAAGGGAAATGGGTGTTAATTGAAGATATTGACAAAGCTCCTACAGAGGTTTTATCAGTTTTATTGACCTTGTTAGAAAAAAGAGAACTCACCATTCCGTCTCGAGGTGAGGTAATAAAAGCAAAGAACGGATTCCAAGTTATATCTACCATAAGAGCATCCAATGACTCCAACAAATTATCAATTCCTGATATGATTGGTTTGAGACTTTGGGAATTAGTCAAGGTTGAAACACCTAATGAGGTGGACTTAAAAAATATTTTGGTTACAAAGTTTCCTTTATTGCAAAATTTAATTATACCCTTTATCAGTTGCTATAAAGAAATCACTAGGATATATTCCTTGAACTCTTTTGTCTCATTGAATAAAGGGTCTCATCCAAGAGTTATATCTTTTAGAGACTTGATGAAGTTTTGTGCAAGATGTAATGTAATGCTTCAAAATGAGGGGATAACCAGCGCTAACCAATTGCTAGAATCAGCGATATATGACAATATCTTTGCTGAAGCTGTTGACTGTTTTGGAAGTGCTATAACCGAACACGCAGCATTAACACCGTTAATCAATGCTATAGGAGAATCCTTGGAAATACCAACATCTAGAATTAACTTCTTTTTAAATAAGCATGTTCCTTTATTTGTTGATGATGATACAAAGATAAAGATTGGTAGAGCTAATTTGCAAAAGTCTAAAGCAGATAAGGCGTTATACTCAAGAAAGAAGACAGGTAATAACACTTTTGCTAAAACCAATCATTCTTTAAGATTAATGGAACAGATAGGTGTTGCAATTCAAATGGTCGAACCAGTTTTGCTTGTTGGTGAAACTGGTACTGGTAAAACGACCGTAGTTCAACAAGTTGCGGACATGATGAAGAAGAAACTTACTGTTATTAATGTTTCACAACAAACCGAAGCTGGTGATTTATTGGGTGGATACAAACCAGTAAGTACAAAAACTATTGCAGTGCCAATACAAGAAATGTTTGAGAACTTATTTCTTGCAACTTTTTCGAAAAAGAAAAATGAAAGGTTCTCCCAAATACTTTCGAAATGTTTCAATAAAAGCCAATGGAAAAATGTGGTTAAATTATGGAAGGAGGCTTTTAAAATGGCCAAAGATATATTATCTAAACCTGATCTGCAAGATAATGAAGATGGCGCCCCAAAGAAAAAACGCAAGTTAAGTTCACACGAGCGTTCAATACTATTTGACAAATGGATTGAATTTAACTCTAAGGTTGGCGATTTTGAAATTCACTCCTCATCATTGGAAAATTCTTTCGCTTTTAACTTTGTCGAAGGTTCTTTAGTAAAAGCGGTTAGAAACGGCGAATGGCTTTTATTAGATGAAATCAATTTGGCTTCCCCCGATACATTGGAAAGTGTAGCTGACCTAATGTCTGAAACACTTAACCAGAGATCCGTTTTATTAACAGAAAGGGGTGATATTGAGTCAGTGAAAGCTCATCCTAATTTCAGAATATTCGGCTGTATGAATCCATCAACTGATGTTGGAAAAAGAGACTTACCATTAAGTATTCGTTCAAGATTCAGTGAAATATATGTTCATTCACCTGATAGAGACATTCAAGACTTGCTAATGATAATAGACAAATACATTGGAAGATATGCAGTTGGTGATGAATGGGTTGGAAACGATATCGCAGAGTTATATCTAGAAGCAAAATCATTATCGGAAGGAAATAAAATTGTCGATGGTGCTAATCAAAGACCACATTTTAGTATCCGTACGTTGACAAGAACATTGATATATGTTTGTGACATCGTTTCTATATATGGCTTGAGAAGGTCTTTATATGAGGGTTTCTGTATGTCATTTTTGACTTTATTGGACTCTAATTCTGAAAAAATACTCAAACCAATTATTGAAAAATATACTTCTGGAAGAATGAAGAATGCAAAATCGGTAATGAGCCAATGCCCTCCCTGTCCTCTGTCTTCATCAAACTCTTTTGTTCAGTTCAAACATTATTGGATGAAACAAGGCCCAAAGGAGATCGTACCGCAACCACATTATATCATTACACCTTTTGTTGAGAAAAATATGCTCAACTTAGTTCGCGCAACTGCTGGCAGAAGATTCCCTGTTTTAGTCCAAGGACCCACTTCTGCAGGAAAAACCTCAATGATCAAATACTTGGCAAATATTACTGGTCATAAATTCGTTCGTATTAACAATCATGAGCACACTGATCTTCAGGAGTATTTAGGTACTTATGTTTCCGACTCCACTGGCAAATTAACATTCAGAGAAGGTGTATTAGTTGAAGCATTGAGAAAAGGGCATTGGATAGTGTTAGATGAATTAAATCTTGCTCCTACTGACGTTTTGGAAGCATTAAATCGTTTACTTGATGATAATCGAGAATTGTTCATACCAGAGACACAAGAAGTTGTGCACCCCCATCCTGATTTCATGATTTTTGCAACGCAAAACCCACCTGGTTTGTATGGTGGTAGAAAAGTTTTATCAAGAGCATTCCGTAACAGATTCTTAGAGTTGCACTTCGATGATATTCCACAGGACGAGTTGGAGATTATTTTAAAAGAGAGATGTCAAATTGCTCCTACTTATGGTAAGAAAATTGTTGAGGTATACAGAAAATTATCGATTCAGCGTCAATCAACAAGATTGTTTGAACAAAAAAATTCATTTGCAACCTTAAGAGATTTGTTTAGATGGGCATTGAGAGAAGCTGTTGGCTACGAGGAACTTGCTGCCAACGGATACATGCTATTGGCAGAAAGAGTGAGAAAAGACGATGAAAAGCTAGTAGTCAAACAAACCATCGAAGAGGTTATGAGAGTCAAACTCGATATGGATGCTCATTATCAAAAGCTCGAAGATGAAGCATTATTGAAGAGCGACAACACAATTGTTTGGACTAAAGCAATGAGACGTCTTGCGGTATTGGTTAGCACTTCAATAAAATACAATGAGCCTCTTTTATTAGTGGGTGAAACTGGTTGTGGTAAAACAACAGTTTGCCAAATAATAGCTCAGTTCTTGGGTAAAGATTTGATTACAGTCAATGCGCACCAAAATACAGAAACCGGTGATATTCTAGGTGCTCAAAGGCCAGTACGTAATAAATCGGAGGCACAGAAAATATTGTATAAAAAATTGATTTCGTTTTTTGAATTATCTGGTGTTGAGCTTGCAAGCAGTCAATCACTTGAAAGCCTTTTGAAAAAATTCGACTCTATGGACAAACCTAGCGAAGAATATTCTCAAGTTGTTGAAGAAATCATTGAGGCAAGAAAAAACGTTTCTGTATTATTTGAGTGGAATGATGGTCCGTTGGTTCAGGCAATGAAGACAGGCAATTTCTTCTTATTAGATGAAATTTCATTAGCAGATGATTCAGTATTAGAGAGATTAAACTCAGTTCTTGAGCCAGAAAGAAGTTTATTATTGGCGGAAAAAGGTACTGATGATGCATTTGTAACTGCATCCGAAGGCTTTGAATTTTTGGCTACGATGAATCCTGGTGGAGACTACGGTAAAAAAGAATTATCACCAGCTTTAAGAAATCGTTTTACCGAAATTTGGGTTCCCTCAATGAGTGATTTCAATGATGTCAAGGAAATTGTGAACTCCAGATTGAAAGATACTAGACATGCAATTCCGATTGTCAAGTTTTCAGAATGGTATGCTAAAAAGTTTGGGGGTGGTCATACTGATAATGGAACTATATCACTCCGTGATATTTTAGCTTGGGTGCAATTCATCAACTCAAGCCCAAGCACAGTTGAGCCTTGTGCAGCATTACTTCATGGTGCTTGTATGGTATTCATTGATGCTCTTGGAACAAACAATACTGCCTACTTAGCTGAAGATGAGTCTGGATTGAACAAACAAAAATTAGAATGTATTCAGGTATTGTCAAAATTTGCGGAACAAGATTTGGTAAGCTATTATATTCTGAAAGTGCAAGTCACAGTTGACGAGAAAGCCCTTCACTCAGGATTATTCTCTTTGGAACGTAAGAGCTCTCTGGAGTCCTGCGATGCATTCAACTTACAAGCACCAACAACTGCAGCAAACTCAATGCGTGTGGTCAGAGCAATGCAAGTAAACAAACCAATTTTACTAGAGGGTAGTCCTGGTGTGGGGAAAACCAGTTTGGTTTCAGCTATTGCCAAGGCAACTGGAAATCCCTTGATCCGCATCAATCTTTCTGAGCAGACAGATTTGGTAGATTTATTTGGTTCAGATGCCCCAGCAGAAGGTGGTCGCACCGGTGAATTTGTTTGGCGTGATGCTCCTTTCTTAAGAGCCATGAAAACAGGCGAGTGGGTGCTTTTGGATGAGATGAATTTGGCATCACAGTCTGTATTAGAAGGGTTGAATGCCTGTTTGGATCACCGTGGTGAAGCATACATTCCAGAATTAGATAAATCTTTTCCATGTCATCCCAAGTTTAAGGTGTTCGCAGCTCAAAACCCACAATACCAAGGTGGTGGTAGAAAAGGATTACCAAAATCCTTTGTGAATCGTTTCAGTGTTGTATACATTGACATTTTGAAGCCCGAAGATTTGAATTTAATTTCGCAACATTTATACCCGACCATTGATAAAGAAACAATGTCCAAAATGATCCAGTTTATGTCTGCTTTAGAACATGAAGTAATTGTGAAAAAGAAATGGGGCTCAAATGGTGGTCCTTGGGAGTTCAATTTACGTGATACGTTGAGATGGCTCGATTTATACAATTCTATGAACATCACCGAAGACACTAGCCCCAGTGATTTCCTTTACATGATTGTGTGCCAGAGATTTAGAAATACTGAAGATAGGAGAATGGCCACTGAACTATATGAATCAATCATGGGAAAGAGGACTGTTCGTGATAATTACTACTCTATTACAGATAAATATTTGCAAGTTCGTGGGACAACAATCTTAAGGAAAGAAGATGTGCAGTATCTGGTGCCTTCGTCACTTGTTCCCTTGGAGTGCAATTTCCCCTTACTAGAAACTGCCATCAGGTGTATAAACAATAGTCTTCCATTGATTATAACAGGCCCTAGTAACTCAGGCAAGACTGATTTAGTTAGATTTCTTGCAAAAATCATTGGTGCTAAAGTCGATGAGTTTGCAATGAATAGTGATGTTGACTCGATGGACATTTTAGGTGGCTATGAACAAGTTGACTTTACCAGGGCTATTGTGAAATTAATGAATAAGATCCATGATTTTTTGAATATATTGATTGTGGTGAATTTGAGATCTTCTGAGACTAATGTCAATGTCTTGGAACAATCTTTGATTTTTATTAAATTCATTTCTACCAGCAATATATCCACAGAAAATTATCAATTATTTCACGACTTTTTCAAGTCTTTCATATCTATTTATTCCAATGAAGTTCTTCAAGAACTCTTTGAGGAATCTGTTGTGTTGCAAACAAAAGTTGAGCAAGAAAAGAGCGTTAAATTTGAATGGTTTGATGGGCATTTAGTTCAAGCTGTCGAGAAAGGTAATTGGCTAGTTTTGGATAATGCCAACTTGTGCAGCCCTTCTGTGCTAGACAGATTGAATTCCTTATTAGAAACAAATGGATCTTTGGTAATCAATGAATGCAGCTCTGAAGATGGCCAACCAAGAACAATAAAACCCCATCCTTCCTTTAGATTATTTTTGACAATGGATCCAAAATATGGCGAGCTTTCACGCGCTATGCGCAATAGAGGTATTGAAGTATACATGGAATCATTACCCGAAAGAGCCACCAGTTTTGATTCGAAGATTCTTGGGATTTCGCAAAACAGTGCAAATAATTTAGAGTTAGCTGAGAAATTTAACTCTCTTCAGGTAAGCGAATCAAAATTCAGACCTACCATATCTTTTTTACAAGCAAGTGACTCAAAAATGAGACCCTTTGCTTTACTTACTGACGTAATTGATAGTGAAACCAAAGATCGCTCCTCAAGACTGGCAAGGTTTCTCAGTATACTCCCTTATATCAGCATAGATGATGTCAAGGCTTGGCATAACTTGGTATTGAATTCAAGCTGCTATGGTGTTGAAACTAAAAAATTAGCAATATCAATTGTTAAAATGCTCGATTTCATGGAGACCTATAATGTTCAGGAGAAAATGAGAGCGCTTTTCGAGCCTCTCAATGATAGAGCAACCAAACTACTTGGGACTGAAAGCAACTTCGTACATTGCCAACCCTTTCATCCACTTTTGAATAGCATTGTTAAATCATCAATCGCAACATCTTCGCCTTACAGTGTTTCAAATGAACCAACTTTATTTTTCGAAGTCATTTCAGGGATTGTTGAGGCCAATGATTTTATGAACTCTTTAGAAGAAAAGGCTATGCATGGCAAGATTAGTGAGCTTAACTACATTGAAAAGTCAGCTGCATACAGCCTTGGAAGAAATGTCAAGCAGCCTCCAAGATTGCGGATTTTTGAGTTCGCCAAAAATTTGAACTTATTCATTATCAAATGCTTTTCCTCAAGTATTGAACTGAGTCTTTTTATGTATCCCGATACTTACAAAGCTTTATACGAGCTTCAGCTTATTTGGAATGAAATGATAGAAACTGCAATGGAACAAAATGAATCGAAAATTAGAGTTCATCAAGAATTTGTTTCAAATTGGGTCGAGGGTTATTTCAAAAACGATATTATTAGCCACTATTCTGAAATGTTGAAAAGCTCAATCAGTAACTTTGGAGAGAGCTTGGCTTTAACTACTGGTTCTTCAATTAGCAGAATTTGGGAAAATTTTAGAAGTGAATATCCTCCAAGCGAAGAGTTGTGGCAAAATGCAGAGCTTTTATTGCAATTAGCTTCCAAGTTTGATGAAGCTGTTGAGTCGCAATTTTCTGACTCTTACGATTCTGTTTTGGCATTGAGAAAATTAATAATTGATTTATATAATGGTTTGGTATTTGATAAGGTATCACACGAAGAGTTCACGCATGTTTATGAGAACTTAATGTCAGGTATTGCTAATTTGAGCAACTTATCTCAAAATTTCATAAATAAGCGTCATAATTCATTGGTTTATGAGTTTTCTTTGCTATCTATCTTTATCGAAACTTCTGCTATTCAAAATTCAGAGGATACAAGCGATAAACTTTTGGCTTTAGCTCCAATGCTGAATGCTTCTACCAGTAGCTTTTTGAAGACTACAAAATCTGCGCTTCATCCTTATTCTGTTGTGTTGGATAGATTATGGCCAATTGAAAGCGGAAAGTGTGTTTCCATGGTTTCAGCTATATTCTCTGATGAAATATTAAAGTCTTCCTTGGAAAAAGCCCAAAATCTTTCTAACTCGGCAGGAAAAAATTTGCAACAAAAGTTGGAGGATTCAAAAAGATTGGGCACTGAGTTGATTTCAAACTCAAATTATGTATTGAATGACCAAAAGAAAATATTCAGAAGCTTGTTGTCAACTTGGATTCTTAAAATGTTGCAAGTGCATATTGATACATTCAACATCGAGGATCGAGTTTTAGTCAACAGTATATTTTCAGCACAGAAAATCTCTACTATCGAAGAAATCAATGAAATATCCGAAGTTATATCAAATTCTAAAGATAATAACTTCGTCCACATTGCTAAAACATTTTTTGTTCCTTCTCTTGTTGCATTATTGGAACAAAGCTCTTTAAGAGCTATAGGAAAAGCATGGATCATGTTTTCATGTGGTGCTATTCAATTATTTGTTCCAAGTTCGCCATCAGACCCTGCTATTAAAGAACATGTAATCTTTAAGAAATTCGAGCAACAAAGAAAATTATCTGAAGAGCTTGTGAAATCATGGGACTTTATAAGACGGGTTACAAGTGGAGATGATGAAATTCTTATTGAAAAATTAATCCCTGAAATTGATGAATCTGATCGTCCAGCAAAACCAAGAGTTTATAGAAGACCAGAATCAATAGATAACCTTTTCGAAGAATGGGAGGCATTTATGGAATCAACTATTGATGTGAAGCCTATCCAATCATTATTGGATCAAGCAGAGGTTTTGTCAGAAAAGAGCACCATGATGGTTGAAATGTTTCAAAACAATTCTTCTCAATTTATGCAACGGATGAATCAGAAGTATCTTATTTATTCCGATCTTAATGATGTTTTGAAGGGGTATATTCTTGGACTTAAGTTTGGGTTTGACATTATTACAATTGAAGCCAATAGAACAGAATCAAAATACAAGCTAGAGCGTCTTTGGCCAGTGAATGTTGTTGGGTTGTCAAATAAATCATCGGTCTCGGAAATGTTTGGCCACGCCAGGGAATTGAGTAAATCTTTGAGTATTGATTCCTTTGTTCCCGAGTACTTGATGATATTTTTCATGAGTTTGTGTTTCTTGCATGGAATAAAATCTGATGAAAACATTGACCTTGTTTTCCAACAGTGTTTACAGTCCTTGTACTATAGATGGTCATTGCGCCGTATGAAAGAAGAGGAACAAAATGCACAGGAAGGAAATTTGTTTAAATTTTCAGACAACCAGGGTGAGTCAGAAGAGGATTTTAAATCCATGTTCCCCGATTTTGAAGATGTTGTTGATGTTGATACTAAGACTACAAAGGTAAACGAATCCTTTGAAGAAGTATACTATGTAATTGCTAAACTTTACAAGAATGAGTTCTTGCTCAAAAACAGCACCTGCTTGTCATCTTTGGTAGAGGAGGGTTCAAAATTGATAGATATGCTTTCTTCCCAAAGTGATGTTCTTATGTTTAATGAAAACAATCCATCTTCGTTTGCATCTTTGATTTTGAGATTGTCTTCTTCATACAAGGAATTCACTACTACTAAACCCGAACTTGATTTCTACCGTGACTATTCTGCACTGGAGTCCAAAAAAGCTATTGGATTAGTTTCTAAAATTTACGCGTCAGTATCTAAATTATTGTTACAATGGCCCGAACATGCTATATTACAAAATATCGCCAAAGCTTCTGATGAATTTTTACTTTACCCAGTGAGCTGCCCTATTTCAAAGTTGATTCAGAAGATTGAGCAAATTTATACTTTCATTTCCGAATGGGAAAAGTATGCTTCGAGTCAGGTTACTTTAAAAGATCATTATGATGAACTCACTAAATTAATTGTATCATGGAGAAAACTAGAACTATCTACTTGGCTGTCTCTCTTCAGAAATGAAGAAATGGTGCTTGAAAAGAGAATCGGAAAGTGGTGGTGCTATCTTTTTGAAACAATCATCATACCGATTACAGATATGAAGCCCGAAGAACATTCTGCAAGCAAGCTATTATCCGCATTGAATATATTCATGAGTCAGGCTACGTTTGGTGAGTTCGCACAAAGATTGGACTTATTGAAAGCATTCAAAAATCATATTGCAGACATAGAAGGTGGTGAGGAGGTTTATCACGGTCTTTCGAACTTTATTCTGTTTTACGAACAATTTTCAAGTGATGTTACAGAGAAAATTGTAACAACAAAAAAGAGATTAGAAAAAGAGATAAAGGAAGTGATTCTTCTCGCCAGTTGGAAGGATGTTAATATTGATGCCCTCAAACAAAGTGCGCGCCGGTCACACAATAATCTTTATAAGATTATTCGTAAGTACCGTGCTTTGCTTTTGACATCTGTTACATCAACGATTGAGCAGGGTGTTACAAGCAACCCAAATATCAATAGCTCATTACAACAATTGCCCTTAATAAAGGGCCATGTTGGAAATATAGATGATTTACAGCTTTGCTCCTTAGTCCCCTCTTGGTCCGAAAGACCGCAGCGTTTCAAGGATATAAGAATAGTGGAAAACAATATGGAGATATATGTTGACAGAATTTCTAATGAAGAGTTGCCAAGCTTGTATGATTATACCAAATCGATTGTCGAAGATATGGATCGCCTTAGACTGGAAACTCCAAAAGAATTGAAAAAGGAAAACAAGAAACTAGTTGCTGCTTTGAAGACTCAGAAGCGCAAGTTATTGAGTGATACATTGCGTGAGTTAAGAAGAATTGGTTTGAAGACAAATTTGAGAGCTGACATTGTTAAGTTCCAGTCTACAGTGAATATGATCTTGACTCATAGTAAAACCTTTGAAAATGGGGCACTTCAGGGCTCTGACACATACTTTTTCCGTATACTCGATATCCTTCCACGTTTGAGGGCTGCAGCATCTGATGTTGCCGAAGATGTCCCACTGGTAGATGCACAAAAGGGTTTAGCTGTTGCTGAAAACCTTTTACACTCATTGATTATAACTCGTGATCCTTTGAGTTCTTTTGCCATTTCATTAACTGAAATCAACTCTATATTTGAATCTTTCGAGACTATTGCTAAACTTCGAGACTCAAAGCTTCAAACTATGGGAGTTACAAAGATCAGATCAATAAGATGGAGCTTGAAGTCTATTAAAGCAAGAATCACATGGCTACCCAGACTTCTTGACTTTGCCATAGAAGTTTTACAGGGAAGTTCCTGTTTTGTGGATCAGTCCTCTTTTGAAGTTTTCTTTAGTGCGAAGACACGATTACTGGAGTTTTCTAAAACATTAAACGATTTTGACTCTCAGGTAGTGACCAACAGTTACTCATCGTTTATTGAAAGTTTTAGTTCTTTCTTTAATGGTTTTGAAGCTAGATTGAGAGAATGGAAATCATTGAACAGAAACCTTGGCTTCCTCGCCGATGTGCTTTTAGAATGGATGTCAAAAACTACTAGTATTGAAGATGAAAAACCCGTCTCAGCCTTAGTTGAATCTCAAATAGAAGATATCGAAAAGGTATTCAGAGACCTTTCTTTGTCAATTATCTTAACAGTCCAAAAAGTGATTGCTTGCCAAGAGTACCCAATTACAGAGGATGATGACAACTGGCTTACTATTACACAACAACGGATAATGGGTTACGTAAAGGCTTTGTCACATAAACGTATGACACAGAAAATGAAAAGATGCCTCGATGTGATTTCTAATACCGAGCATAACGAGTATACGTCAAAAATCACATCTGCCTTGACATCATTTACTATCCCATTAATCAGAAGTTACTTCAAGTTGAATTTGAACATATTCGAAAAATCCAGAAAAAACTATATTGATTTATCAAGATCGACATTTGTGTTATCATCGTCTTTACATACTTTGTGCACAAAGGGGTTCTGTTCACCAGAACCACCTTCTGAACAAAAGGAAGATGACAATTTACACGATGGTACCGGATTAGGTGATGGTGAAGGTGTTGATAACAATTCCAAGGACGTTGAGGACGATGAAGATTTAACTGAAGATGCCCAGAAACCTAATGAGGAAAATAAGGACAGGGATAGTGAAGAAGAGAATGATGATGCGGTTGATATTGAAGGTGACATGGCTGGAGATTTAGAGGAAGCATCAGACCAAGAGCAAGACGAAAATGACGAAGAAGATGAAGAAGGTGATTTAGATGAAGAAATAGATGATATAGATGACCTTGATCCAAATGCCATTGATGAAAAGATGTGGGATGAAGAAGCCAAAGAAGACAACAAAGAAAAAGATTCTGAAAACATGCCTGAAAATTCTAAAGATGATGACAATATGGAGGCTAATCAGGATGAAGAACAAAGTTCTGAGAAAAAGAATGATGCTAATGATTCAAAAGAAGAACAGAATGAAGAAGAAGGCGATAAAGAAGATCAAGAAGACGATAATGAAGAAGAAGGTGAAGACAAAGATGTTGGTGAACAAGAGGATGAAGTCAAAAATCAGGAAAATGAACAAATGGAAGAGAATGTTCCAGAAACAGAGACCATGGATTTACCGGATGATATGAATCTTGATGGCGATGATGAAGAAAATCAAGACATAGAAGATAATGAAGAAGAGAACTTTGATGATAAAATGGATGTCGAAGACGATGAAAAGCAAGCAGACAAATCTGATACAGAAGAGCAAGTCGCTGATGATGTTGCACCCGAATGTGAAGATGAAGAGAATAATGAAGGCCAAGGTGACGAAGAGGAAGAATCAGAAGAAGGCGAGCAAAACGCTGTCGATGAAAATGAGATAGATGAAGATGCTCATAATGAGCAAGAGCTCGAGTCAGATGAAGAAATTGCGGGTGATAAAGAAGATGAAAAAGAAGAAGGTGGCAATGATAATGATCAAAATGATGGTGAAACTGCTGAAGGAGTTGATGGCGTAAATGAAGATATGGGAGATGATGATGATGTTGATATGGAGTCCGCTGTAAAGCAGCAAGCTGGTGAGAAGGGTGAAGGTGCAGATAATCAAGTGCTTGATGAAAATGAAGACATAGGCGCTACTGGCGGTGCTTCTTCAGACCCTCAACAACAGGAACAGGAAGAAGATACTTCAACCCAAGACGAAGCAAGAGACATGGCCAGGGAGTCTTTGAAACAACTAGGCGACTCAATGAAAGAATTCCATCGTCGTCGTCAAGAAATAAAGGATGCACCAGTAGAGTCCAAAGAAGAGGAAGAACAGAAAGCAAGCGAAAGACCAGATGAATTTGAACATGTCAATGGTGAAAACACAGATTTTGATACACAGGCATTAGGTGCAGCGGATAAAGATCAGATTCAAAAAATTGATGATGATATGGCCATCGATGATGATCAAGAAGATGATGCAACTAATGAACCAAAGGTCGAAGAAGATTCTAATGTGGAAGAAAATCAAACAGAAGTCAAGGAGGATGCAGAGGAAACAGTTAAAGAAGAAGAAGTAGATATGGATCCAGAAGCCGACTTCGATGGAAAAACAAAGGGTGCCTTTATTGGTGAAAGATTTTCCGTTAAAGAGGAAGAAGACGTGCTCATGGGTGCTGACTTGGTTGATGATGATGTGGAAGAAGACGAAATGGAACTAGACGAAAATGCCAATTCTAATGATATTGATGATATTCCACCAATTGATATTGATGATGCTCGTGATCTCTGGAAACAGAGTGAATTAGCTACTCAAGAATTAGCATCTGGCTTATGTGAGCAATTGCGTTTGATTTTAGAACCCACGTTAGCAACCAAATTGAAAGGTGACTATAAAACTGGTAAAAGATTGAACATGAAGCGTATCATTACATACATTGCTTCTGAATTTAGAAAGGATAAAATTTGGTTGAGAAGAACTAAACCATCAAAAAGACAATATCAAGTAATGATAGCTGTTGATGATTCTAAGTCTATGAGTGAAAGCAAGTCTGCAGAATTAGCTTATCACAGTATTGCATTAGTGTCTAAAGCATTAACACAATTGGAGAGTGGTGGTTTATCCATTGTTAGATTTGGTGAGGATATCAAGGTGGTTCATCCCTTCGATAAACCTTTCAACAACCAAGAAACAGGATCCAGGATTTTCCAGTGGTTTGATTTCCAACAAACCAAGACCGATATTAAAAAGTTGTGCTCAGAGTCATTGAAAATATTTGAAAATGCTAGAGCATCATCTAATTCTGATTTATGGCAGTTGCAAATAATTCTTTCGGATGGTGTATGTGAGGATCACGAAACAATTCAAAGAATGGTTAGAAAGGCTAGAGAAGAAAAGATAATGTTGGTCTTTGTGGTAATTGATGGTATCAACTCAAGTGAATCGATCTTGGACATGAGCCAAGTTAGTTATGTGCCAGATGCCAAGACAGGAGCAATGTCTTTGAAGGTCGACAAGTACTTGGATACCTTCCCCTTTGAGTTCTACGTTGTTGTAAGAAATATCAATGAGCTTCCTGAAATGCTTTCATTAATTTTGAGACAGTATTTCACCGAAGTTGCATCCATTTAGACTTATAATTTAGAAACATTTGAATAAAAATAGAAATAAATTACTTTTATTATTTTATTATATACTGTATTGATTGAATACCAACAATCCTAAATTACCTACCCATATTTCCCAATGGCTTATAAACCTTTTTGTAATAAATTTTTTTTGTAGTTGTTATACTTGATGCTAGTTACTCCTCAATTATTATGGGATGTTTAATTTCACTTTAGCTACGCAAATTGACATATCATCAAGTTTGCCTCCTGCACTAGTATTAGATCCATATTTTTTAGGCAAGGAGTTTACCGTTTCGTTATACGGTGTATATGCATAATCGTCAAAAGCCACTTCTTTGGCCTTCAAGAGAATTTTATTGCTTGCATTCTTCAAGCTGTCTTTTGAACTTTTTATAGATTTATCCAAATATTGTATCAATTCCCTTTCGTATAAGTTATCAGTTATACCGTCGGAACACAAAATTATAATATCATTTTCTCTAAGCTTTATAGAGTCAACCCAAGCGATATCAGAAGGAAGTTTATCTAAAGTTTGAGTACCAATCTGCTGAGGACAAAGCGGTGATTTCAATTGCTCCTCATTAGTTTTAATAACCTTGCCGTCCCGAATAACGAACAATTTAGAATCACCAATACTTATCATTTTCAAGTATTCACCACTGAGCATACCCAAAATTAACGTCAGCGATCCCTTTAAGTTTTGTAAATCCATAAGGTGAGATGTATGCAAGTATGAGTCGTCTAGTATTTGGTCAATGTCTCTTTTATTCAAGTGATGAGGTAAATGGCTAACCTTGTACTCAGTCATAAGTCTACTTAGAGTTTCGAGCATTGAACGAGACCACAACCCCGACGAACTTTCATCTTCTTTACTTTCCCAACCAGAAACTCCATCTGCTATCCCTAATACAGTAGGCGATACCAACATGGCATCATCACCTGCTTTTATAGAGAGCGTATCTACCGGCGAACCATGAGGCCTTCTTCTCGGTAAAAGTGAGTTTAATTGGGTTGGATCAGTCAAGTCCGACAACGAGTGTACCAATGGGTCTGTATGATTACTATGATGCGCATAAGAGCTGTAGCCAAACTCAAATTTAAACTTGGCATTACAAATGTTACGCAACTGCTCATTTGTAACCAAAGGATATTGAATATAGGGACTTCTTTCATCATTTTTTTCACAGTCACTCTTCTTATCGAACTGGGCTAGAAAGTATGGTCTAGCTCCTTTAAAAAACAGTGAAACAGAATACGATCTGCAACCAATACTTAATTGTATAATGCCCTGCGCTCTTAATATAGCGCGATTAATAGCCATTTTTTTGACATTCAAGACTATTCTTTTATTACTTGCAGTACCACTGGGTCTGTACCATATACAGTGAGACTAATATCAATGCCTTTATAAGTTCTTTGGTTGAAATATTGTAGCAGATACTCTTCTACTTATACTGCTTGAAATTTTCTGAAAAATGTTCCATATCTCCAAAAAGAAACGTGATGAGATAGCATTTGGTTAAAGATCAGACGATGAGAATAATGTACTAGAGTTGAAAAGATCATGTTCAGGGTATAAGTGTTGTAAATATTCATAAGAGAGGTTATAGAAAGATGAGGAAAGTTACATAGTTGAGATTTGTGAAAAGCACGCGTTAATAGTGATAAATATGAATGAGCAGAGTAAGATTATGGTGGAATAAGTAAGATTGTAATAATAACGATAAAAATGTGTATAGTTAGGAATATAAGTATGAGCACTAATCTGAAGACATATCATTTAGACCAAATTGCTTTTAAAAACTTCACACTATTGAAGTTTCTATTATTAAAATGTGTTGTTATGATTAGCCTTTTCTTATCTTTCTGCTGTTCACTTATACAAACTATTTATGTGATCTATCCTTTCAACTTTAAAACTATTGTCACTCCGGGGCTAATATGCAACAGATTTTTTAAATATCTTCAACAACAGCCTTATGGATCACATTATAAGCAGGCGAAAACCCAGTATGTATTTCAAATTGTCTTTCGCCTTGGTTAACCAACATTTCAATACCTGGAATAACATTCCATTGGTATTTTTCTTGCGCAATTTTCATTATAGGTGTTAAGCGGATCTTATAGGTTGCCTCCAATAATGTAGGGGTAAAGCCACCTTGATTGGCGGCAGTTCCTACCTGTAAAAGTTTTTCAACCTTGTTGAGGAGTTCATCGTCAATAGGCTTATCAGCAGGAATACAGGAAACCACGAGCGAAATAGGATCAGCAGCATTGACGTCTTCTAAGGACTCAAGGATTTGGATATTAAACTTTTTGGGCATCGACGCCTTGATTTCGTGGATTTTTGAGGCGGTCCGGTTAACCATGTATATCTTCTTACAGCCCAATTCATGCAATGCGTACACTGCAGCACGAGATGTACCGCCTCCTCCAACAACCAAGCCATTCACTTGTGAAAACTCAATACTGGGAACACCGTGGCGGGAAAAAGACTGATTGATCCCAACCCAGTCAGTATTATCACCAAGGTACTGACCTGGGTCGGATCCCAAAGGCACAAGGGTATTCACAGCGCCAATAACATTGGCAGCATTAGACAAAGTAGTCGCGTATTTCATTATATCTAACTTTAAAGGCATGGTTACGGCCAAACCCCCAAAATCGGGCTTGTTTTTGATTAAGGCCTCGAATACTTCATCTGCATCAACAGATTCAAAGCGCCCAAATTCAAAGGGCAACCCTAAACTCCGATAGCCAGCATTGTGTAAGTTGGGAGACCGCGAATGTTCAATAGGGGATCCTACTACCCAAAACTTTTTCAGGAGAAAGCCACCAATTTCAAAAAAAGCCTTGTTAATCTGCTTAACGCTTAACTGTCCTGGGGCTGCCTTTGATGGCAATTTATCATGTGTAACAGGGGTCAATGTGGTATTCAAAACTCTGGATAATTTACCGTTTTCTCCCATATTGATAGCAATCAAGGGCTTCAAGGTGTTGGCTGCTCTAAATGTTTCCAATTCCAAATTATCTTTAAAGTCATTGGCGAAACCAACTAATTTAACTATATCAGCTTTCAATGCGACACCTTGATAGTATCTGTTTTTCCATTCAACGTTATCCCAGCGGTACTCACCACTAAAATCATGGTGAGAAGCAATAATTTTAGAAGATGCCTTTCTGGATAAAACCTTTTCAATTAAAGCATTAGGATACGTCAATTGAACATCTAAATATTCAACACCAAGCTTGATACCCAAGTATAATAATTCTTCAATACTTTCAAGATCTTCATCTGGAAATTTACCTCCTTGTGATTCTGTTCTGATGGTGTAAATAATTGGTAAACTGACGTATTTTCTCAAAATGGCAGTCTGGCTTGCAATAAAAGACTTCGAATAGTCTTTTAAAAGATCGACGCGTAATTCAACAGCAGAGCACCCATGTGTGGATTCCTCCAAAGTTTCAATAGCGTCAGACAAATCTGGATAAGTTAAAGAAACAAAGTATGATCTATTTTTAGGAATAATTGAGGTGTTTAATCCAGTGATTGTCTTTAAATAGTTAGTGAAAGATGCTCTCAAGTGCTTAAATTCAATCGGTGTCTCACAGTGAGCCGAATAGAAATGGAAATTAGAGCATTCGTGATACCATCCTTCTCTTCTCAACCACACTTCTTTTATTTCACTAACAAAAGCAGGCCTAGTAGTGTCTGTTGACAAGAAAACAACTGTTTCGTCCAAATCGCGGTGCAAGTGTAACACTATACCACCATTTGCGATATATTGTTTCAACAAGTCTCTTGATTGTTCTTTCTCCACAACTCCTCCACCGGTAGAAAGAACATATCCTTCGGGGTAGTTCAGTAAGCAATCTTTCAAGACTTTTTCCTCTTCTTGACGAAATTTTTCCCAACCATATTCTTTAATGAAGGATCTAATATCAGTTCCTAATTTTTCCTCGATAAAATCGTCCAAGTCCAATAACTTAAAGTTCAAAAAAGCTGCAGCCCATTGTGAAAGTGTGGATTTACCTGCAGCCCTCATACCAATCACCACAATACTTTTTTTCTGATCATAGTTTCTTTCGTTAGATTGGGTATCTCTTGGTATCTCATAGCCCTCAATATCAACGTTAAACTTGGTATGTAAGGTGTCCCACCAACCAGGCCAAGTTTTGCCAGTACAGTATCGTTCTTGAATCAAAACAGGCCCTTTGCACAACCCGGCCAATAAAGAGAATGACATGGCAACACGATGGTCATCATATGTCTTGACACCCCTTTTCTCTATTGATGGGGTAATCAAATCAGTGTAGTTAATACCATGAATTTCAATACCATCGGGTAATTCATTTGCCTTTACACCAAATTTAGATAACTCGGATACCATTGCAGCAATTCTATTACATTCCTTAACTCTTTGGTTCGCAATACCGGTAATTGATGTTGATTGCTCGCCATCTTTAGCAATCGCAGCGACTACAGATGCAGTTAAAAAGGCATCTGTCATTGGCTCCATGTCAACATTGGGTAGTGGCTTTAACTCTCCCCTTGGGGGACCAGTGACGGTTGTTGAAGTTGCTGTCTGTTGAACCTCGCAGCCCATGGGCTTTAAGACATCAACAGCAAATCTGGCATCACCTTGTAAAGAGCATGAACCAATATTTGGAACCGTGCAAGAGGTGCCTGTCATTGCCGCAAATGCCAATGGGTATGTTGCAGAAGATGCATCAGATTCAATAACGTATTCTTGCGGATTGATGTAAACACCCTTAGGAATATGGTATGTATAGTCTTCAGTTTCAGACCTGGTAACATTGATGCCAAAGACCTTCATCATTTCAATAGTCATGTCAATGTAAAGTTGAGAAATTGGTTTTCCTCCAACTAAAGATAAGGTTACCTCTTCGTCCGCATAAGGTGCACACATCAAAATTGACGAAACGTACTGTGAAGAAATAGTTGCAGCCAATTCAATTCTACCGCCCTTTAAACCCCTTCCTGCCTCTATCTTCAAAGGCAACGACCCCTCATTGTTCAAATATTCTATAGAAGATCCATTAGCTTTCAAAGCATCTACCAAAGGGCCAATTGGTCTCTCCTGCATTCTAGCATTACCCGTCAAGATAACGTGCTGAGAGGATTTTGGATTTACTCCAACTAAAGATGCAACTGTGGTCAAAAATCTGGAAGCAGTACCAGCATTGCCCAAGTATAATTCTTCATCGCAGGTAATGAGGTTGCCACCATTTCCCTTAACCACGATAGTTTCCCCGTTATCTTCTGTGGATATATCAGCACCTTGTAAGGATGCAACCGCATCTAACATGTGTTTTGTATCATCTGAGTGCAATAAGTTTTTAACCTTGACAGTGCCTTTACCTAAAGCAGCCAATACTAATGCTCTGTTGGAAATTGACTTTGATCCTGGAGGTACGATAATATTTGTTTCAGGAATTTTTTCTGAATTAAAATTGTGAACCAAAACTTCCTCTGTCAATACAAATCCCAAATCGCGCTTTGAGACTTGGTGTGCTTTCCATTGATAGCACTTGCCAATCGCTTCTAATAAAACACATCTAATTTTGCTTCCATCATTCTTTTTATCTATAGACATTTTTTTCAATAAAATGTCAAGCTCTATGTCATGACGCTTGTTTCCAACTATCTTCAAAAAAAATTTGTCATCAATAGAAACAGGTAATCCGTAAGCAACAAGACATTTTGATAATCTGGCAACTGCTGGGGGCAGCAATATACCTAAGTACCGTGCTAATTCGGCTTCTTTTATCATACCTATTGACACACATTCACCATGTAAAGCTTCTGGTGTCAATACTGCCTCAATAGCATGGCCTATTGTATGACCAAAATTAAGTAAGTTTCTCAACCCGGTTTCCTTTTCATCTGATGAAACTACTTCGGCCTTGACCCTAATAGATTCCAAAACAGTTTTTACCATCTCCTCTTTAATAGAGTAAATGTTACGTTCTTCTGATGTTACTACAGCAAGAAACTGTTTTGAAAAGTTTTCTAACCTCGTAAACTCGTCTTCATTCCAAATTGCAGCCGTTTTTACAACTTCTGCCATACCGTTAATAAGCTGTCTGGTAGGCAAGGTTTCTAAAAATGAAACATCCACAAAAACATACTGTGGCTGATGAAAGGCACCAATAAAGTTCTTTCCCAAGGGAGTATCAATAGCCGTTTTCCCACCCACTGATGAGTCTACCATAGCTAACAAACTAGTGGGGACTTGCACCACTCTAACACCTCTCATAAATGTAGCAGCAACGAAACCTATCATATCACCAATAACACCGCCACCAATAGCCACAATAACTGTGTCTCTAGTACAGCCTTGCTGCAACAAGAAATCCTCCACTGCTGCTTTTGTTTCACGGTTCTTGTTGTTTTCACCAGGAGGTACGTAATATGAGAGAAGCCTTGATTCTGGTCTAAGTTCCGTTATTCTCTTTGAAAAACTCTCGTGCAACTTTTTAAATGGCTCCGTTCTCTCCAAATTAGTGTCAGTAATAATGACGTATGTTGATGATGCCAAAGTGGAGATCAACTGTTCCACGATATGAGATTGGATTCCGTAACCAACATGAATGGTTTCGGAACCCAAGATTGGAATTTTTTCAATGTTGGACATATTGAGTGGTTCAATGAACTCTACACACTACTGTCCTGGAATTGTTTTGGATAAGAAGTCTTTTAAAGTTTTGGTTAAAGATATAATAAAAAATCTCAATTATGACTGATTTTTTTTTGGGAGGTAACAGCTAAGTGTTTATCACGTGATATATTCTATATACGGACTACTATAAGTAGTTATTTATAATACTTTTGATATATTCCAAACAGTCAGCAGTATTCTTCTGGGGGTTATCTAATTGCCATATCATTATCTCATTATTGACTTGGCCCATCCATGGTCCTGGCTTAATGCCTAATTCTTTGGATAATGTTTTTCCATCAACAATAGGTTTCAATTTGTATGCTTCTCTTAAACCCTGGGCTTCAACAGAGCTGATAAATGTTTCGTACCTTTGCGCATTCTCCTTAACTTGTTGAAAAGTCTCTTTGTATAGTTCATCATTGTAATTTATGCGAGGTGTAGGGACAGCTAAGGGTTCAAGATGAGAGTTATGCGGTATGGGCTGAAGTAAATCAGTAAACATATTGAACAAAATATTCAAATCTTCGAAAGTACCAAATAGCTTGAGATATAAGCCTAGTTCTGATCTGGAGACCAAGTTCTGGTTGCAGAAGCTTCGTGACAATATGTCTTTGGATGTTTCATAATATTTAGTGAGAACTGATACCTTTTCAATATCGCTCTTACTTGATTTGAGTCCTTCTCGTAACAAAATTTCTGATACATGTGTTGGAGCAAACTTTTTGGGCTTAACATTTACTGCCAATGAGCCATATGGGGACAAAATAACCGACATCCAAAATGCTCGTTTCAAGTCACTGGTAGTTGAAAACGAGGTAAATATTTGCTTGAGATGAGGAGGTGCAGACTCCTCCATGTAATACTTGAACACAGGAAATAATAATGCAGCGGACTCTATTTGTGGCCCCATAAGCGTACTCAGTTCCTCTATCTGCTTCAATACATTCTGGTCATTGAGTTGCTGGACTGTGTGTGTGAGACCGCCCATATTAAAAATACTGTTGGTGAGTCCAGCATAATTTATCAATTTCAAACCATAGCCAGGATTAGGACTAGTTAGAATTTTTTCCATTTCAATGCCTACTCTCTCCCGACTGATTTTGTGGATTAAGGTCTCTTTTAGCTCTGGATTACGCATAGCTGCTAAGGTTTCTGGCTCGATTGTGCAATCTAATCTGCTGGCAAATCTAATCAAACGCAAAACTCTCAATGGGTCATCTAAAAATGTTTGTAATGGCTGTAAAGGAGTGCGAAGAATTCCGTTTCGCAAATCATCAAGGCCACGCTTTGTAAAGTCTTCAATCTTTCCCTGATTTAAGTTATAAAACAAAGCATTTAAAGTAGCATCTCTTCTCAATGCATCTTCTTCAGCAGTTCCACATTCTATAACAGGAACTCTACTATCAGTAGTATATTGCTCCGATCTCAAATTGACAAGGTCAATATCGAGTCCAAATAACTTAGTCGTGCATGTCTCCAAGTGTTTTGACTTCTCTGGATTCTTTTTGATTGTGTGAATCGCTTTGAGGGACAAATCCAGGTCTTGAGCTTTTAAATATTCGTGCAACATGGATGCAAACTCTTCACCTGATAAATGGTTAATTGCAATATCTATATCATTGCTCTCAATGCCCAAAAGTTTGTCTCTAACCCATCCACCAGTAATCCTTAATTCTAACTGTTTATCAGGTTCGGCTGACACATTATACTTGTCGCAAAAGTCAACTAATAGATCGCGAATCTGAGTCTCAGTAGGATTTAATGAGATAGTTGTATTGACTTCTCTCTTCATATTGAAATGACGCAAAGATTGCTTATTAAAACCAAATATTGCCCTTTTAAAAAATATAGGTACAGATGACCACCTAAGCATCAATATTGTACTTGTCTTGAATCAAATAACCAATTTTTTTAGGGTTAATCCTTTGCATAGAATATTTGGCGCGAAAGTTAAAAAATGAGTGGTACGGGAATCGAACCCATGTCACCTGCTTGGAAGGCAAATATGCTAGCCACTACACCAACCACCCTTTTTCTTGAAAGATTAGAAATTTATTGTTCCACATTCAATACGATTGTTTAAATCCGTGATGGTATATATACTGAAATATATTGAAGCAAAGGGCCGAAGACATAAATTTCCGTTTCTAATTAACATTTATGTTCAATTTTTTTATTCGAAAATAAAAATACTAGTGCTATATTTTTCTCTATGATACTATGAAATTAAGTGAACTGTAGTAATCGCGGTATCAACATAACGCTACTATTTTTTGTTATGCATAAGTAAGTTTTGCACAATAAGGCATAAATTTATCAGATAAATCAAAAAAAGTTTCAAGGTATCGCAATATCAAATCTTAAGAGTTTCTTCAAACTCGTATTATCTCGTTCTATTCATTTCTAATGACTATTCTACTTTAATTCTTTTACGTGGATTATCAATGCTTTTGTTTGTTGCGGAATCTGCGTTTGCAGGTTTGGTTGTCTTGTTTTCTGACTCTTCTTTAACCTTCACCGCGATGGTTTTCTCTGTTTTTGAGTCTATTTTATTAGTACCATTATCAAGGCTTGTCAAGTCAGAAGTGAACAAAACAGATTGGGCCCAGCCCGCATACGTGCCAAATACATCCTTGAAGTACAACCGGATGGCGGCATACACTGTTTTATTCATTGTCTTTAACTCCTTCTTCCCCTTATATTTGTACTCGCGAATAGCAATCTGATAGACGTGAGTATCTACAGGGACAATATCGTGCTTATCAAGAGCCATAAGACATATGCAGTCAGCAACTTTGGGCCCCACTCCAGAAAGCTGTAGCAAATACTCATGAGCTGTATCGTAGTCCTTATTTCTTAATTCATTTAAGCTATTTTCAGTGATTTCGGGAAATGCTTTATCATCAGCAAATTTGCATGCTGTTTGATAAATATACTTTGCTCGGTATCCAAAACCCAATTCTCGTAAACGAGCCTCTACTTTTGGAGAGCTAGCCAATGTCAATGCCCTAGGAAATGAATAATGATCAATCCCTTCATAGTCACCTATATATTCACCAAATTCAACACACAAACTTTCGCACATTTTTGATATACGCTTAACATTATTATTAGATGAGCATATAAACGAAACAAGGGTTTCCCATGGGTCCTGTCTAAGTATTCTGATCCCTTTGAACAGCTCAAATGGTGAAACCTTGTTTTCTGATTTTCGATGCACAGAATGTTGCAATGACCAATGTTGGTACAAATTCTTCAAATTGACAGACATATTGAAGTAATCACGAACAAAGCATTCAACTTGTTCTTGCTGCTGGTCTTGCTCAATCTTCAGTTCAATCTCATTATTTTTCATAATATGCGAATAGTGAATGTAATCTTCATCTTGTTTTAGCAATATTATCCGATCATGTATTGCAAAAGTCCACACATTATTAATATTCTTCCATCTAAAAGTTTGGCCGCATCTGAGTACTTTCGACAAGCACAACTCAGACTCTTCAACTGCAATCTTCTTCCACAACATGATGTCTGGTGTAGAGAAAGCGATGAGGCGCGTGAAATTTTTGGATTTTTCTTGACAGACGCGTTTTCTCGCTAGAGCCATCAAACTTTGCATTTTATGGGGTACCAATAGATAAATTCTAAGGTTCTAATGACTAAATGAGGTTGATGTTATGGTATTAGATATAGTATAAATATTTCTCGATGATTCCAGCACCAAGCGGTTTTGATTTTGGATGTAATTTTGGGCGTAGTTTTAGTGTTTACTGTTTTGATACTAATATTGACACCACCAAGCTGATGATAACTATAATAACTAAGTAGTTATTATAAAGATCACGGTACTATACTTTCTTTGATATGATTTTACTTCAATGAGTTTTTTATAATCAAATTGATTAACTGCTTGAGTAATACAATCTTTTAACACCCTATATATAGATATAGTATAATATGCCCAGAGTACTTTTTCCACTTTCGCTCTATTCATTGCACTCGCTATTGCATTCATTTAAAACTTGTTTTTAGGTAAATGCTCTGTTTATACATTTCTTACGATCTTAAACACAGAATTGGAATATAAAATTGCTTTCTTGATTAATGGATGATCTTTAATCTTTTCTTGTAAGAAATTTCCAGCACAATACTCCAAGGTTGTCGACTTTTTAGTGACTGAACCCTACAAAATTGTACAATGAAGTCAGCATAATTAGGATTGCTGATAGCAGCTCTTTTTTCGTGGCTTATATGATTTTGGCTTGATGGCTGTATTTATGTATTTTTTAAAGGTCTGAGCAGTCTTGCTGGTTGAAAATGTAATTGCCCAGGGCGCTTTTCTGTAAAATCTTGTTTATCATTTTTAAAGGGTGCACAAAATATCGTTTTCACATAGTTATTGAGAACCTGCGAAATGTTTGCATTTCTTTAGGCTTGATATTATTTATTGATCTGGTTTGAAGTTGGTAAATGTGAACAATTATGTGTTTATTTTGTATAGAATAAATACTTGGTATATTATATTATGATATTAACAAATCCCAAATTTGCTAGTATCTGTTTACATTACAGTATGTAAATTTATGCTAATTTAATTGCAATCTTACATGTTGAAGTTTAGTCAGTTTCTAAAAAATTTCTTGTTTTCATTATAACCTTCTTCTATATTGAAACTTCTTGTGTAACGCCAAAGCTACTTTTGTTAATATTATTATACTATCTGTACATGTATAATACTAATGATACCATTTTACTCGTTTCTACTCATTAGTATCAATTACAGGTTATGAGACAGGGCTATTGTGCCTGTAAAGAGTCACCACTCTCCTTAGTACTATCCTTGGACTCTGAGCTATTCTTGTTTTCCTTGGTTATCTGCTCTTCATCAACGACGCCTTCCTTCGCTGGATCTTCTGATTGATCTTCCATTTCCTCGTCCTCTTCCTCCGATACCAAAGTCTTGGGTTTCCATACTTCAAGTAAATTGTCTTCACCTACAGTAGCAAAAATATTTTTCACTGTAGGATGAATGTCTAATCCATTGATTCGCTGAGTGTGGCCGGCATGGATAAACTTTAAGCATGGATCAACCTTGCGCGAGGCCTTTCTCCTCGAAGTTTCGACCTCACCAGTTGGGTATGTATACTCTGTATCCATATTATTCAAGTCCCAGATGATAACACGTTTATCCAGCCCCCAAGAAACAATACACATTGGGTCATTGAGCTTATCCCATTTGATTCCTGAAACAGAGTCATTGTGACCAAAAAGCTGCCGTATTGGAACAGTGTAATTCCTCATATCATAGATGTTTACAGTATTATCAACGCCACCAGTCGCATATAGGGTACTCACATCTGGGTGGAACTCTATGGCGTTTTGAATATGCGAGTTTTCCATCAGTAGCACTGGGCCTTCATCTGATACATTCAGCCGCAAATCGTAGAAAAGGGTCTTGGAATCATCAGCAACGGAACCGAAAATATCAGGTTGTTTAGGATTAGATGAAATCCCATTTATGGCGCCAGTATGGCTCTTGAAAAGCTGGATCGGTGTGGATGGCTTTGACACGTTCCACAAGGCAATTTGAGAGTCATTGGCTCCCAGCAAGAACTTGGTGTTGTTGACCCATTCCAAGCAGGTTCCCTCTTGTTTATGGTAATTATACTCCAAAACGGTATCACTCTGTTCCAGAATCGCGCGCACCATTCCATCGCTATGAAATGCTAAAATTTTGCTTGCATCTGGGCTCACGCTTATCGCATTCACCATTGTTTTCAGTTTCCATTTCTTCAACTCTTTAAAATGAGATCCTTGGTTCAAGTTTGATAGAGGTATTGGGATACTCTGTGCATTAGGCAAGCATTGGCCGAAATCCGGTGCCAACGTACTAGGGAGGTCTACCGATCCCATCTCCAAATAATTGTCCTCGTCACTCTTACTTGTTCCAAACACATACTTGAGCTCTATGTAATTTTTTGAGTCCGAATACGTGTAACTGGGCAACCATTGAAACGCTAACGACAGTGACTCTAACGCATTAGTATGGATAGTATCATACAAGAGCGGAACTGTTTTCTTCCAGATTTTGAACTCTTCATTTGCAATCTTCTCCTGTAGTTGGTGATCTTCCACCAACTGTTGCTCAGCTACACTCAAGTCCTTTGCCGTATACGCCATTTGAAGAGAGCGAGGGGGAGGGATGTGCTGCTTTGGTGCAACTATGCGATTTCTCTGTGTATTGAAAACCTCACCACAAGTACACATACCTTAATTTACGCATATTTATAGGGACATCAGTAATTTTCATCCCTAACAAAATTTTAAAGAAAGTGCACAAGCTACGCATTGTTATATACTACCAGCAAGTCCATTTAACGTTTCCTCATCCTCGGCATCATCGAAAAACAGGCTGAACGCGAGAATAGTTCCAAAGATCATAAACCCACCAACAATTGTAAGAATCATGGCTGTTTTCGTGAGAATGAGCAGGTGGTGTAGCATAATGGGAATGGCAACGCCCAGAGTAAGCAAAAGACCAGATATAAAGGTTCCCGACTCTTTAAGAACCAGTGCTACTTGAGGAGTCGTTGGGTCAAAATTGAAATCGTAGTCAGATGATGAAGCTATGGCTTTCGTGATGGCCATGGGTAAATGTGCCGACGCAAAAACAACACCCACTATAATTGGCAGCCAGTTTCCATAGATTCCAGCGAGTACCACCAAAAGGAATCCCATTGACAAGACAATGGAAAGACCTATTATCTTATTGAGCGGATTAGATTTAAACTCGGAGTTCATAGTGAGAAGCTTTTTGAACGAATTGAGTTGGGCGCGGCTACTATGTGATGTTCCCAATGCTTTCTGATGTCTCCAAGAACTAATATTAATCAACTCTCGTAGTATTAGCTGGCTTTAAAAGGGCTTTTGGTCTCTGTTTGGCGAGTAATTGAATTTGAGGTGGTGATTGCGATCTGGTACAATTTTTCCACCTGATAAAAAACAGACATTGGTTCAATAACCACACCAAACCAAAATGCTGTTTGACGAAATACTCAATCCAAATGTATTAACACACCCTATACGAAGCAAAGAACCGATCTTGCCTCCCCCTGGCTATACTACTGTGAAAAATCCCGGTCTGGGAGACAATAATGGAGCATTTAAGCGCTCGAAATCAGGTGAAGATGAAGAGGCAGTTTTGGCATTGAAGACCAAGAAAGCGTGGGAGGTTGCGATTGGACCTTGTAAATCAATACCAATGAATGCTATCATGAGCTATATGACAGGAAACTCTTTACAAATTATCCCGGTAACTATGACTTTGATGCTCTTGTGGAACCCACTCAAGGCCATATTTCGTGAAACAGGACCAGCATTCAAGAACTTATCAACTAAGGAAAACTCTGGCCAAATCGTTCTTGCAAAAATAGCGTTTATATTGTGCCAAATTGCTAATATGGCAATTGGCGTTTATAAGCTATATAAAATGGGATTGATACCGCATAGTGAAGCGGATTGGTTGGCTTGGAAGCAGATTATATATATAAAAGAGAGAGTATCATTATAAAATAGTATAAATTGACTCTTCATAATACTAATATTTGGACTTTAGCAGAACTATCATTCTGATTCTCTGTAGGATTGTCAAATTGATACTCTATATGATATTATCTATCTTGATTATCTACATGATTGCCATTTTAACTTTTTACAAGATTATTGTTTTAATTCTTTGTAAGGTTGTCTCTTCTGATTTTATGTAGGGTTATCATTCTGATTCTTTGTAGGGTTATCGATTTTTGGCTCTGTATAATCAACATCGCTCTTTTTATCAACATCGCTCTTTTTATCAACATCGCTCTTTTTATCAACATCGCTCTTTTTATCAACATCGCTCTTTTTATCAACCTCGCTCTTCTCATCAGCCTCACCCTTTTCATCAGCCTCACCCTTTTCATCAACCTCGCTCTTTTTATCATTGCGTCTTTTTTGGCTGTTTCCCTTCAACTCGCTATTCTTCTTTACTCTAGATGTGTCATCACCTGTGCTATGCTTCTCAAATATTTGCTGCAAATTGAACCGCTCAAGCTTGAGATAATCACTCACCACACTCATCCCTACATTGCTCTTGTAACACTCCACAATAATCAACTTTTCGTAGTTTTTCAAGTCCACAGAGTGCCCATGATCACGACCCACGCTTTCAGCAACTGCTTTAATAATCGTATCCTTGGGAATAGCATTGAAGTTTCTCTTGGAAACCTGGATGGCAAACTTCACTGGCGCTTGACCCTCCTGGTGGAAGTGTGGTGCCAACACGCGCTTTGCAAGCTTTTTCACCTCATCGAGAGTAGCGCTGGCTGAAAAGGTCACCGGTGTGATCTTTTGCGTGTACCTGGTGGTCTTTATACTCGAGTCGTAGCTCTCTTGACAGATCCGCTGCACCAAGACCTCGGGCACAATCGGCTTGCGCGTTTTTATAAACACAAGACACTCGCACCCCAAATCAATCAGCTTCAACAACTGTTTGGAGCTTTTAGCCTCCTTGATCTCGCACAACTCTTTTTGAATTTGGTCTTCAATAGACATCTCTTTCTCTGATGCTTCTTCGTCTTCATCTTCGGAATGCTCTCCATTTAAATCAAAGTACTCTTCAACCTTCTCGCTCAACAAATTCATCAACTCCTGCCGGCATTGCTGCTCCTTGTGCCTGTTGCATGTTGCATAGATTCCACTGGTATTTGGGTCAACAAATCCGCCTACCTTGAACTTCTTAGCCTTTCCTGATGCTCCACCAGTGTTCTGTCGTTTACCCATTGGTGCCCCTAGAGGGTGATTTTTTCATCAGTATCGAGATGCTCTAAAATGACCCTTGAACAGGTATCCAGAGACGTTTGGCACAGTATCGTACTCTTGGGAGATGTGAATCCTAAGGATGTGTTCTCGTTGATGTGCTGTAATAGTTCTTTGAGGAGGTTGATTGGCAACGATGCTCAATTGTGGAAAATGCTTTGCCGCCCCTACTTCAAGACGTTTGTTGATTATGGAATTGAGCTAAGGAAAGTCATTGGAGAAGAGCCTGACTATCAATACCAAGCTTTGAGGTTTTACTATATGGAAGAGACAGCAGAAGAGTTTCTTTCTCGGTATTTTCCCCGAGATACAGTGAATATTGGCTATTTAATGGACAGGTGGAATGGCAGCGATAGGGATTTACCGGTGGTTTTGAGGGTATATCGAAAATTGCAAAAGCAATTATATAGGGAACTTGAGCTGGAAAGGCTGACGGTTGATTTGGCAAAAGTATCAGCATTCTATAATCTTGTTCTAGCACACAATGTGCGGCATGCTATTGAATATTGGATACAACGAACCTATATTTTAAGCGGAACCGACTATGAAACAGACTGGTTCAACTTGAGTCTTTTGGATACAATGGCGCATAATTTGGTAGGTATTCGGCTTAAAAAGTTGCAAGAGATTGTGCTGGCGCTCAATATTCAGGTTTATGGGAAACTTTTGGTGGAAAAAGGCCTAAAAGGTGCACGGTTGGAGAATAATGGTAGGGTGGTGGTGATGAAAAGCTGGAGACTGTACTATATCCTCATTTTAAAGGCAGCTAAAGTTATCAGCTCGTGCTTTTCGTTTTCTAAGCTCAGGCCTTTATTCAGTGATTTGATGAGACTGCAGTATTTGCAAAGCTACTTTATCGAGGATTTCAGTCTTTTGAGGTTTTATGCTGGGTACTGTAAAGGGCACCCGCTCTTGGTTCTCTCTGTTGTGGCTGAAGCCTTGAGGCGGTTTTTGTCGCAGTATGAAATATATGTTGCACACAAAAGAGTGGAATTCAGGCCTTTGCTTACGAAGAACTTCTTGATTATTGAAGGAAACTACCTCTTTGCTCGTCAATTGGAGTTCCTCGATGGCCACTACAAGCTTGAAATGTACAGCAAAAGCGAAGTTTATAATTTTATGCGCGTTAGAAACGTTACTTCTGCGACGGTCAACGATGCACTTGAGCCTATTTCTCCAAATTATATCAAAGACTACTACCAAAACTTGAAGGCTTCCTTCAATATTGCATCTATGTCGTCTTTTGCGACAAAAGACACACTTCACCAGGATGAGTTCTGCTTCCTCACTCCTTCTCATTACCATTTCACTGCATTGATGCTTGAGTTGATTTCATACAAGAGTACCGGCAGCTTCAGTGACCAGCTGTTGTGTGTTCAGCTCCAAATCAACTTGCTTCTGGACAATAACTTTATTCACTATCATACTGTGTATCGTGCATTAGCCACCAACCAGGCTAACATTGATATGTTGCAGTCATTTACCGGCTGTCGGTTGCAGTACGATGGCAATCGTTTCCACAATACAAACAAAATCTTATTAGACGACGACTCTTCGCCGGTGTCCTTCTCTCGTATTAAGTCATACTGGCTCAAGAATGGTGTATGTCTGCAACAAAACATAAATCTACCGCCGGGGACTATAGTGCAAAACTCTAGAACTGGAGAACTAGGCATAATTATTGGTGAATCTGTTGAAAGTTCTAGCAATATTTCCTACCATTATGTCTATACAGTCACCAAGAATGTTGTTATCTCTGCTGAAGCCTCATTGGTTCCCCAAAATCCCACCGTGGAAATAATAAGTTACATTATTAAACGATGTGGCTTGGGAATAATTGGCCAACTTGAGTTTCAAAGAGTTAATTTTGAAGATCAAGTGCCGTTTGAGATTATTTGATTAATCATATTTTGATTTAAAGACTAAATAATGCAAACCAAAGGAACTCTTGATTGATATTCTTTTCTCTTAATTAACATACATTTCTCTTTATTCTCTACGATATTTTCTTTCCTGCTTTCTTTCCTGCTTTCTTTCCTTTCTTCCTCTACTAGTTTTAGTCATTATTCCCTGTTGTCTTTCCTATGGATAGTATTTTCTTACCTTCTCGCTACAACTATGGCTCTCTGGCAGGTTTTCACCAACTAGGGTTTGCACCCAAAAATTCATTCGAAAATCTTAGGAGAAAACGCGATCCCAAGATCGCCACTCCTTCTTTATCAAAATGTTAAAAAGATGCCTTCAACGAAGTCTTTCGCCTAAACCATGGTGCTATTTACATAGAAGATCACATCATAGCGTTATTGGAATCGACTTGGGAACCACAAATTCGGCGGTGGCGGTGGTGGAGAACCAGGAAGCTCGGATTCTCGAAAACGAAGAGGGAGGCAAAACTACACCATCAGTGGTAGCATTCGCCGGAGAAAAGGTTCTCGTGGGAGCGCCAGCAAGACGACAGGCGGCAATTAATCCTCAAAACACATTTTTTGCCACCAAAAGACTTATGGGAAGAAAGTTTATGGATGAGGAGGTCCAGAAGGACTTGACTAATATCCCGTTCAAGGTGATTCCTAGTGAAAATGGTGATGCTTGGTTGGAAACCACTGACGGGGTGAAGATGTCACCCTCTGAAATTGGAAGCTTGGTGCTTCAAAAGATGAAAAGTGTGGCAGAGCAGCACCTTCTGTTAAACAATAGGTTGATTGAGCACGCGGTGGTTACGGTTCCAGCATATTTTAATGATGCACAAAGACAAGCTACCAAAAACGCAGGGAAACTTGTGGGCTTGAACGTTCTTAGAGTTATTAACGAGCCCACTGCTGCAGCTCTAGCGTATGGTATTGACAAACGTCAAAAGGATGGCGTAGTTGCCGTTTTTGATTTTGGAGGCGGCACCTTTGATATTTCGATTTTAGATATTGAAGACGGGGTTTTTGAAGTTCGAGCCACAAATGGTAATACTCATTTGGGTGGCGAGGATTGTGATAATGTATTGGTAAATCATATTCTTGATCAATTTAAAGCAAACAATGATGGATTGGACTTGCTGCAAAACCGTTTTGCAATCCAAAGAATCAAAGAGGCTGCTGAAAAATGCAAGATCGAGCTATCCCATGTCAAAGAGACAGAAATCAGTTTACCATTTATCACTGCTGACAAGCATATTAGGTTGAAAATCACTGAGGACGAACTTGATCAAATGTGCCTAAAATTGATCAACAGCACAATAGATCCTGTAAAAAGATGTATAAGGGATGCAGAGTTAAAGATCAAAGATGTGGATGAGGTTCTTTTGGTAGGAGGCATGACAAGAATGCCAAAGATTCGCAAAGTTGTGGAAAATCTCTTTGAGAGAAAGCCTAGTACAGCTGTGAATCCAGATGAAGCCGTTGCATTGGGTGCTGCGATCCAAGGTGCAGTACTTTCGGGACATATTAAGGATGTAGTCTTACTTGACGTTACCCCTTTAACTTTGGGTATTGAAACTTATGGTGGTATATTCAGCCCTTTGATTCCTCGCAACTCAGCTGTGCCTGTCAAGAAAGAACAGATTTTCTCTACTGCAGTCGATGGACAAACTGGTGTGGAAGTAAGGGTTTACCAGGGTGAAAGATCCCTAGTGAAGGACAACATGTTAATTGGAAACTTTAAACTTTCAAATATACCAGTAGGACCCAAGGGCTCACCGCAAATCGCCGTTAGATTTGAAATTGATGCTGACGGAATCATCAATGTAACTGCTACCGATAAGACTAAATACCCACCAGAACTGGAACATTATAACAAAGAAAATAAAGTATCTATACAAGTATCGGGAAATAATGCATTGCCAGAAGAAGAAGTCAAAAGAATACTTGAAGAGAGTGCAAAGAATAAACAACGTGACGCGGATTTGAGAAAACTATACGAGCATGCATCTAGAGCAGATATCATATGTGCTGATACAGAAAACGCACTTGCTCAATTTGGCAAAATGATGGATAAGGTAGAAAAGGATGCTATAACTACTAAAATGAGCTCAATAAAGTCAAAGATTGCTGATATCAGGGAAAACAGACAGCTTCATGACCCACTGATACTTAATGAGGAAGTTAATTCAATGCAAAAAGAATGTCTTAAGGCCATTCAAACTGTTATTTCCAAGCAACAAACTAATCAATAGACTTGATGAGTCAAGATGTATATATGTATATTTAATTTTATTGTGTTCAAGAAACGACCTATACACAACTAATCGGTTTCCATTTTATCTTCTTCTGCTACCTCTGTACTTCCAGGAGCTTCTGTTGTATCCTTCGTTTCTTTGATATCTTTGTTACTACTGTTGTTATCATCATTGTTGTCGTTGTCATCGTTGTCATCGTCGTCATCGCCTCCATCCCTGGCATTCGATACTGAATCCAACTTGTCTAACCATTGCTGAACTTCCTCGTCATCATATATCATAAATTCTGTGTCTTTTCCAACAATACTAACGGACGTGTTTTTGAAGGTCAATTCCACGTCTTGAGACAAAGTATCTCTCAAAGCATTTAAGCCATGTACAATCAAGTCATCCACATTTTCTGCATCGATACTGCGAATTGTTTCGACATTTCTCTCCAAATATGTTCTTGCTGCCTGCGATCTAGCACCAATAGCTGCACTATAATACTCCAAAACAGACCCAGAAGGTTGAAATTCATACAAGTGTGCACCCGTTTCATCATATCCTGCCACCAACAAACCTACACCATATGGTCTGGAGCCATATGACTGCGTGTTTTCTTGTGCCTTGTCGGCTATCAGGTATGCAGCTTTAGACGTCAGTAATGGACGGTTGAAAATCATCTTAGAGCTCATAGCTTGTTTCCGTAAAAAGTTAGATAAAACTCTGGCATCCGGCGCCAAACCAGCCAACGCAATACCCATGTGATCATCTACCTTTATGATCTTTTTTTGGTACGATCCCAACTCCTCTGCATTTCGTTTCAATGCCACCAACACAACATGGGTCTTGGATACAAGACCAACCGCCGCCAGACCCTGTTTGATCGCCTCCAAAGCATATTCAACCTGGAACAAGCGGCCTGTTGGTGAGTATGTCACGGAATCGTTATCGTAATTATTTCTAAACATCCCTAAACTGCTCTAGCCCTATCCAATTGAGCCTTTTCTTACGTCTTACCAACGTTGTCGTCTCCAATCCAGTTCGCCACCGTTTTTCAAGGAAAAATCTACAGTCCTGTATACAGTCTGTCCTCTATGATCAATAACACTATAGAAGAGATTGCAACTTGTCCATGACGTACTGGTCATTCAAAGCCATAAGTTGGTCAAACTCAGTAGGTGAGAGCTTTGACTTGATACTGATAATAGTGTACTTGAGGAAATCGTAAAGATTTGTTTTGTAAACTGGATCGACATTCTCAATTAAAGCTTGGTAGCGAATTTTTTCACCATTGGGCTTGATATCAGAGTCCAAGTAGGCATAATCGTCTATGTCAGTATAGATGAAATCTTGGTTGTATATGTTGCAAAAGCCTTCCTTTGTTTCGTTAACCTCTTCTAAAAAGTAAAATGTTTTGCTCAATACATTAGGTAGCGCCTGTATTAAAAGCGGAATGTTGGCTTCAACCCCATAAGCAACGAGAGAAAGAAGTGCTAGAAGATTCACCTTCTTATTTCGTGGGTTACCGTTATTGGTATAGAATTTTAGCCAGGTTTGCAAAAGTTGAGACATGTCCAATGATAAGTGGTTCATGATTTGAAGAAACATTGGGGCGGATGATTTGGATAATCTTGATAGCACCAAGAGAATCTTATTTGCCAATGAAATGCTCTGTTTATCATCCAATACATAGTTAAACATTGCGTTGAAAAGACCACTGTCTAAAAGATTATTGATAAATTGCTCGTTCTCTGAGTTTTGTAAAAGCAAAATATCCATCAAAGCTACAAACACACCAAATGCATCATCTCTCATGTTGGGTAAGTAACCAGATGTAATTCGAAGTAGCTCTAAAGCTACGGGTCCGTTGAAAATGTCTGGCGAGTACAATGCATAGCTTCGCATAATTGATAATAGGGTAGGAAGTATTTCAGTGGAGTTCATTAGTCCACTGGGTATCAACTCAAATAATTGAAGTAAATCCTGGTTATTTAAATGTGTCTGTGGACAGAATTGAAGTAATGCTAGCCACAAGTCATATCCATCTTCTGCTAGTAAAGAGTAATAAGCGGAAGTATCAGAACAGCATGACTTAATCAAAGGAATAGATATAGCATGAGTCTCTGTTGAGTTTTCATTCAAGGAAATAGTCAAGCTCTTTAGTATTCTTAACAAAGAATTTAAAAGAATAGACTCGTTTTCTGCTATGCTCGATTCCCAATATTTGGGCACAATCAGCAAAATATCAAGAAGTGTTTGTTGGTCCACTAATGGGTTTGAACGTTCTATGAGAATGGCAAGTGTGTTTAGAACATATAATTTTGACTCTGTGAGGCTCAAATCATTCAATAAAGTGAGCAACAATCTAATGAAATTACTCAAAAAAGGTCTAAAGTCTTTCTTGTCAAAGTCCCAATCATCAACAACAGTTCTTAATGTTTGTACAGCGGCAATCTTAACAACTTTATCATTAATCGCTATTCCTGGTTGCAAAAATTCAGAAAGTAATTTATAAATGTTGATTCTGCTTTCCCGGGAGCATTGTACTGATACCCATTCGTTAATGATAAGACAAATTCTTCTTTTCACCAACTTGTTTTCCACGGGTTCATTTTTCAAGGCTTCAGGAATGAAAACTTCAGTTAGCAAGGTATCAAAATTAACGCTATTAGCAATCAGCAACGTGGACAACTGAAATGTACAAAGAATTGAGTCTTTTTTCAAATAATCGCTGCTTGATTCGCTTAAACCATTTGATATTTTACTCATGATAAAACTGTTTAAAAATTCGGAAAAGTACTTGATAAGGTCCTGGTAAAAGTTTTCAGCACATGGACGTATCTGGTATTCCCAACTTGAAGCCAACTCTTCATTCGACCATTCCTCTGGTTCCAAAAGCCACCCCTCTAAATCCGAGGGTTTCAAACGAAGATACCAATTAATAATAAGGTCGCATAAATGCTGTATGACTTGTGGTGTGAAAAAGTCATTTGTCAATTTGTTTATAGCATTTTCAACTTCAGCCTTATCATTCCTTTGCTTCAATGTAATTGCTCCTCTTTTGTAAATGTAAGTCATGATTTTTTTCAAAATCATAAACCCTTTCAATGCCAAAACTTCCCAAAACTCGTTTCCCTCTGAGCTATTATATATCGACTCGGCCTTTAGTTCTAATAAAGAGAGGAATGTTGATAAAATCTTATCTGAACATGACAAAAGAATAAAGCTCGTGGGGTTATTGCTGATAGTTTCAACATAAAGCTTACTGTAGCACTTAACATAGCGTTCCAATAAAACTGAAGAATATTTCTCGTGCTCTGAGATCAATATTTGTAAATGATCGACACTAACACTGAAGAACTCTACAACTTCGTGATTCTTATGAGGATTCTCAAATCCTTCTGGAATAATGCGCCTTAAATTCTTCAAGCATAAATAGCAGATCTCCATTAAATCAAGCTGAAAGTTCAGTGTCCACGCTTGGAAAAATCTCTGGTAAAGTTTAATTAATACTTCAACCACTATAGGTGCTTTGCTTTGCATTGCATGTCTGGCTCTGCCAATTCTAACAGTTGAAATTGACTTGATAATGCGGTTTAAAATAATTAATAGGTTATTGGCAGATACCAAATCATTATTTTTGAAAATAAGTTCCAGCAAGCTTTTTGCTATTTCATCAAATAGTTCTGGCCATTCGCTTGGAAAGTCAAAGCGAGCAATTTTAGAAATGGAATGGGCATTTTGAATCGCCAATTGATTATTCTTTTCATTCAATAACTGGAAAATGCGAGATTTGATTTGAGCTTTTTCATCCTTGGATATAGCATTTTGCCTTGATGATCTCCAATATTTATCAATACCATTTTTGAAGCATATTACCGCAAGCCAGCGCATTTGCAACTGCAAATTGGTATTCAAATATACCTCCTGTAAAAGGTAATGATAGCCTGATACAGTCTCCCATATTTTTAATTGCTCTTCAGCTTGCTGTTGTTCAACATTTCTTTCTGAGCCACTGGCTAGTTTAAGAGCTGCTATCAAGTTCTCATACAGCAATTCCATGGTAAAGACTTAGGGTATTCCGGAAACCGTTAACCAGGTACCAAACTTATATCCAATCCATCGTACAAAATGGTATATACACTACTATGTTTAAACTGGTCTATATTATCTATATGGTCTATTTAGCTATTAGTTCAAAACGGAGTATTCACCAGCGATGATCCTCATTTCCCTCAACCCACACTCTTTCTTCGTATTCTAGCTCTTTTTTGACTCTTTCAACTGTAGCCTCGTCACCCATATTTTTCCCGACATTATCACTAATCTTGATGGAAGGATAGCCATTTGCTTCCTTCAATTTGATTACAATGTTCAATGGCTGGGATTTCAGATTTTTGGTAGCACCACTCAAGAAGTCGTTGGTAAAGAATGTACCTATTCCAAATGTTGAAATTAGTCCAAGCTTGTCGGCTTCTTCTTTGTAGAGCAAACATTTTTCAACGTTGAGAGAGTCGCTAAAGCAAATGACTTTGGAGTTTTCTGGATATCCCAAGAGTTTATAGTGCTTTGCAATCTTTTCTGTGTATAATATGGGATCCCCTGAATCCTGGCGAACACCAGCATAGCTATCCGAGTATGGCTTTCTGAATACACGCAAAAATGAGTCGGTGCCAAACGTATCCGTAAGAGCTAATCCTGCGTATTTTGGACCAAAGGTATCGAGCCAATACTCCATAGCACGCAAGTTTGCGTTCTTGTAATCCTGTGTGATCGAGGCAATTCCCATAAACCATTCATGTGCAACAGTTCCAATAGGTTTAACTCCATATTTTTTAGCTAAGAGCACATTGGATGTTCCAGTAAAGAATACGGCCTTTTCCTGAGGCATCAGTTTAGCGCACTTAGTAAGAGATCTCACAACAATATCCTGTGTCTCAAAAGATCTTCTTCTCCGGGTACCAAATTCACTAAAAGAACATTGGTTTTCCAAAAGCTGGTTACACTTTTCAAAAGCTCTTTCATCTTGTCCTTCATACGACCAATCAGTATCCACAAATTTAAAATATGCTTCTGATACCAATGCCAACAATGGAATTTCGTAAAGAATTGTTTGGTCCCAACTTCCATGTACTTCGATTCCAAAATCTCCCAATTTACCACTGGTATAAGTTAGACTAACCTCCGATCTAGGTTCGAGTTTGAAACTCTTCAAGTATTCCAAGTATTGCTCAGGCAATTGTGGTAAAGTTTGGCGAAGGTAGTCAATTTCTTCATCAGTAAAGCGCAAATTTCCCAAGGAGTCAATTTGGACCTCTAACCATTTGATAGCATTCTCATTCAAAACCATCGAAGGCGTACGATTTCTGTAAGTGTATACAACAGGCACATCATTAAAGTGTTGGTGCACTGCTGCATGCATGAGTAGCTTGTACAAATCAGTATCCAAGAGGGATGTTATTACTGGTACATTATTAACCATTATGTTTAAGTATAAAAGCCTATTCAGCACTCTTCGTTTGACCACTGAAATTTTTATCGGCTGTAAATAATAATGTCAACAGGTTGTGTCTATCGAAATAATCAAATGTACCAGCTGATAACGTACCAAGGTGGGCGTAAAGGGCTCAGAATAAAACTTCAAAAATAGAGTAGGAAAAAATAATGACTCCGACGCGGTTCGAACGCGTGCATCTTTACGATAGTAGAACTTGAGTCTACCGCCTTAACCACTCGGCCACAGAGCCTTTTATTGATGATTAAAATTACCTGAAGATTTATATTGTCATTAAGCCAAAAAATATTCATACAAATATTTACAAGACTACCTCTTTCACTAATCGTCTTTTACAAGGACTTCTTGAATAAATATTATTTGTGTTGAAAAGCTAAAATTTCTTGAAAAAAAATCAATACTTAAAATATGAGTAATGTTGAAGAGCAGCTTAAAAATACAGGTTAGAAGAATTTTGAAGTCAAAAATCACGATCATTGATTGAAAATACTATATCACAAAAACAAATGTACTTAATTATGTAGATTGAGAATCAATATTTGGAAAAATATAAAGCTGTTAATTAATTATCTACTATAAAAAAGCAAACTAGTTGAAAAGTTTTTGTTATCTTCTGGTACAAGTCCCTCTGAGCGATTAATCTTAAATCCAATCTTGTGAAAATAACACGAAACGAACAAAATTATGGCTATGGTTCAAAAAAATGATTCTACCAAAAGAAAACTAGGCCTGAATAGGAAAGTTATTTTTTAGAATAACTTGGCTTCTGAATAAGGTCTCTTATCTTGTACTGCTGGTAGCTAAACGTGCTGTTTTAGACAATTTAACAAATTTCCAATATGCAATTGACTGCTCTTCAACAAAGAATGGATGGACATTTTATAACTTTTGAATTAATGATACACATACTACACTTGTTAAATTTTGAAGAACAAAAGCTGAATATACTATGAGACTTTTAAAGTTCATCTTACAACTGAAATAAGGTTTATTCTATATTCTCAAAAGTATAGTAAAGCTCCATACCGCAATATTATATATACATTGTCAAATATCTACACAATATATTATCCTCACAATTACAGCAATCTAGGCGGTGTAACCATATGTTATATTTGGTTTTACACCTAATCATCTGTTTTATGTTGGCAAAGTTTATTTTTATAGTAGCTCCCAAATTATTGAAATTAAAACGAATGTATTCATTGTCTTAGTAAATTTTCTTTTATTAAAAAAAAGTAAAGCTAAAATTTATAATCATTCCTATCATAATCTATAATCATTCAATTTTGAAATTTTAAAAGTATACAGGGCAGATGCTAATTACCCAGAGTTCAATTAAAAGGCCAAAAATCTAATGTTGTTCTTTTCTTTCTTTATTGAGGTGGCTTTTGAAACCTTTTAATTTATCCTACCATGGTCTGATTGATTTCAATTTTACATTATAAACAAAAAATAGTCACATGGCACATTATTGAAAATTCAAAGCCATGTAAATGCTGATATTTCATTAATAATTATTCGAACCTTGGTCTATACTTATACTTAAACACTTTGCAATCAAATATTGACTTTCATTTATCGACTCTACTTGAGGCTACAAAAATACATCTATAATATACAAAGGCTCTGTGGCCGAGTGGTTAAGGCGGTAGACTCAAGTTCTACTATCGTAAAGATGCACGCGTTCGAACCGCGTCGGAGTCATTATTTTTTCCTGTTCTATTTTTGAAGTTTTATTCTGAGCCCTTTACGCCCAACTTCGTATTTTACAAGTTTACGTTTACGCTAACTGTTATACACTTTCAAATAATTCCCTTGCTTATTTGAAAGTAGTTTTCAATTATGTTTAAGAAATGATTCAGTTAGTTTTGTTCAATAAGAGTTTATATTATTTTTTAGCAAAAATTATTCACGATTAGCCAAATGGTGACAAAGGTTTTTAGTATATCTCCTCTTTAATTTTTTATACCTCATAATTAGAACTCAATTGTTTTCAGTACCACTAGTTTCTTACATTTTCTCAAAATGTATGTATCAAGTCATAACAGATTATAGGCATGACAGTGAACGACAACCCAAGTGCCCTTCGTACCCATTGAAATTTAACAAAAACTAAGAGTTTTGGTTGAAATATACAGTAATAGAAATTACCATTTGAATGATGTTTTATGTCAAAGCAGATGGAAACCCGGTAAACTAATGATGCCGATTAGGAGCAAAATAAGAGCGATTAATGACTGTGACATAGAATTGCAATAAAAGTTCAAATTACGGCTTGAAGTGAAAATTAGAAGCTTTTATGTAGTAAAAACACCGGTGCAGACATATAATGAGATCTCTTAAAGTATCGGATTTTTAAAGGTTATATCAAGATGTCCCGCATGTGATAATATTAAGCACATATTCATACAGTGTCTATCAACAATGAAGCTTCCTATTAAGTATAAGCTGATTTATAAAGGCGATATTATCAAAAGCCATAAAATAGCACGCTGATATCCAGCTAGCAATATGATTTCAAAGCTTGCTTTGTGAATATTGATACATCACCCTAAAGAGCTTCTGAATAAAAGTTAATTTGTAACGATATTTCAATGGCATTGTGTATTTTTGCAAATATCGAGTTTTTGAATTTATTAATATGAACACCGATAATAAAGCATCAAAGCGTTTGTTGAATCAAGAAAAGACGATTGAAATAGGATCATTAAAACTAGAATTGACTAGTCTATTGCGAAAACTGGTATCAAAGTGTCAGCATAAAGACCCTCATAAAAAACTGAATAATCAATATTCTGAAAAGCTATACGTCACAAGTATTCGAGCTAGGATTTATCACTCCATCTATTAAATAAATGCTTGAGCTGGGTCAAAAATCACAGATAACTCAAAACTTTGAGTTTTCAACTAAAAATTTAGCGTGTATTATAAGGCATCATACAAAATGATAAGCAGTGGTTATCAGAAGTAATTGTAATTTGAATCAAATCTTTCCATTTCCGCAAAAAAGCAAGACATTTTGGCTAGTAGTAGGTGCCGAGAATTATAGATTGATAAGAATATGATAAGCCAATGTTAAAGATACCTCATTAAATTTAACACAATTGACCATTAAGTTCAGAAACTAGATGACCATAACTAGTGACCGAGTTTTCTTTATCAGATTTAACTCATTAAATATTGAGGGCTATGTTGATTATCCATTATTGAAGTTTTTGCGCGTTAACTGCTAATCATTGAAGAAACAGTAAAAAGAAGAGCAGCTGCAAATAAGAAATCAAAAAGCCCAAGAGTAAAGAGCTCAAGTCACGGCTGATATGCATCATAATCACACATAATTGATCAATTATAGTCTCCCATTTTCCAGTGTATTTATTATGTAGCTATCGATTGCAAGAAAGCTACACGGACACCCAGCTTCTCTCCCAAACCCAAAATCAACCTATAAGCGTCTCTTGTATTCAAATAATAGCGAAACAACCTCTTTGCGCGCAAAAATCCCAATCCTTCGTATAACTTCAACGCGCCCATATTAGAAACTTCGGTTTCCAACATCACTTCGTCCACGTTGTCCCATTCAATCATGTTGCGGATCAGGAACTGAACAAGACTCTTGGCAATGCCACGATTGCGGTACAGTGGGTCGATCACAAGCATGCCAATATAGCCTCTCATTCGCACATTGCGATGTGGTTCAACCTTTGAAATAATAACTCCAATAATAACATCATTGTCTTTGACAGTATAACAGTACTGGGGCCAGGAGTTGAGGAAATACCAGTAAACATATATAGAGTATGGTTCTGAGAGATGATTTGATATTAGGCTTGAGACTGCTGCGAATTCACCCTTGTCGTGAACATTGAACGAATAGACAGGTAGATTATCGATAGTTGTTAGTATCATAGAAAGAGTGATGAGGTGGTTGGAAATTGTTAACTTGACAAGGGTGAAAAATGGTGTTGAAGAAGATGGTGGTGCAAGCAGTGAAGGGGATGAAATTCAAAATTTGAAAAATGAACAAATCAAGAGGTGGAACACCTTATAGAATGAGCCAATGACGTATTTAGACAAGGCTAAGTTGTAGAAAGAAGCTGAGCAATGAGATGAAAAAGACTTTTAATTCCAAAGCAGTGAAGTAGCAAGGGAAATGAATGGTTGAAGAGCAATTAATCGAAAGGAAAGCCTTTATAGAGAAAAGAAAGAATAGCTAGGGAGAAATACTTTAGGTCCAACTTTCTTCAAAGGGAACATCAAGGGAATTAATTCAACTAACTCAGCAGCTTGATGATGTTTACATTTAGAAAATAAGTGCTTAAAATTTCAAAGGGCATAGTAGTTTATCAATATAAGTTATTTATCATACTACAACAAATTGAACATTGACCAAATTAAATATCAACTAAATTAAACATCAACTAAATTAAACATCACACTAAAAAAGAACTAAACAAATTTCACGAATCAATAAGAAGATCAACTCAACGGATTGAACAGCCAGACTGACTAATCACCAACTTAATATAAAAAAATTAAAACTAAAACTCAAATCACTGTTCAATATAAATTAAGGTTAAACAGCGGTTTAATAGCTCTAAACTTACTATTAAAGTCTTTAGAAATCATATATAAATAAACCAAACAAAACGATTGGCTGATTCAAATCATTCTACTTCAATTGAATTACTTTATTGTTTTACATTTATATCATTCCACTGTTATCAATCTCTCACCAACCCTCTAACTTAAACCTAGTATACCACGATATCACCTCCGATTATTACCCCCAGTTATTATTCCGGTTTATATTCCGGTATTAACAGTCCGGTTCTCCGCATTCCATTGCTACAAACACCACACAGAACCCTCGAATTACTACACGGCTCTTCTCAACACCACACACTCTCTGCAAACTACACCCTTCTCCTACAATCTCCTCCCTCGAAACAGAATCCCCCGGTCCACCGGAAAAAACCCCGGGGACATCGGAGAACCAAGCCACTCAATTGATAGAAAAAAACATCGCCAGAATCCCTTTGCTCCGAGCCCCGACATGCCCTGCCATTTCAACTAACCAGACCATAGTAGAAGGAACAAAGCCATTTCGTATCAGCTTCAGCTATTTTTCCGTAGTAATCTATATAAGAGCCGCTTTCCTGGTTCGATCTTCCAATTCTTCCTCACCTGATAGATCTCTCAGCAGACCTTTAAACCACCTGAGACGTCACATCACATGGTGCAAGCGCAACGTTGCGTCCAATGATGGCACCACGGACTACAGTGTTCCTCTTTTCTGGAAGCCAAATTGCACTCCACGTGATGAATGATTAAGGTTGCGGAAATTGGGTATAAAAGGCATGCTATTCGTCCGAATGATAGACGGTGTTTTGGTTGTATAATCATTATAATAATAGTATAGACAATATGTGTGCAGCAGTTCTTAAGAAATCCGGTGTTATCTACGGTGACGATGTTCGTCAATTGTTCCTCTACGCTCAAGAGAAGGGATTCGCCATTCCTGCCATTAACGTGACTTCTTCTTCTACTGTTGTTGCCGCTTTGGAGGCTGCCAGAGACAACAAGGCACCTATCATTTTGCAGACTTCCCAGGGTGGAGCTGCTTACTTTGCCGGTAAGGGTGTTGACAACAAGAACCAGGAGGCTCTGATTGCTGGATCAGTTGCAGCTGCCCACTACATTCGTGCCATTGCACCCACTTACGGTATCCCCGTTATCTTGCACACTGACCACTGTGCTAAGAAGTTGTTGCCATGGTTCGATGGTATGCTTAAGGAGGATGAGGCTTTCTTCGAGAAGACTGGCCAACCTTTGTTCTCTTCCCACATGTTGGATCTTTCTGAGGAGACTGACGACGAGAACATTGCCACATGTGTCAAGTACTTCAAGCGTATGCACAAGATGGGTCAATTCTTGGAGATGGAGATTGGTATCACTGGTGGTGAGGAAGATGGTGTTAACAACGAGCACGTTGAAAAGGACGCCTTGTACACCTCTGCCGAGACTGTTTTCGCTGTCCACGAGGCCTTGGCCCCTATTGGCCCCAACTTCTCTATTGCCGCTGCCTTTGGTAACGTCCACGGTGTCTACAAGCCTGGTAACGTGCAATTGAGACCTGAGATCTTGGGTGAGCACCAGAAGTACGCCAAGGAGAAGATTGGTTCTGACTCCAAGCACCCTCTCTTCCTTGTCTTCCACGGTGGTTCCGGTTCCTCCCAGTCTGAGTTTGACACCGCCATCAAGAACGGTGTTGTCAAGGTCAACTTGGACACTGACTGTCAGTTCGCCTACTTGAAGGGTATTAGAGACTACGTCTTGAACAAGAAGGACTACTTGATGACTCCTGTCGGTAACCCCGAGGGTGAGGACAAGCCCAACAAGAAGTTCTTCGACCCCAGAGTCTGGGTCAGAGAAGGTGAGAAGACCATGTCTGCCAGAATTGCCGAGGCCTTGGAGATTTTCCACACTAAGGGTCAATTGTAAAGATACGATATGACAATCTAATAGTTAGTATATATGCTGCTATATAAAAAAACTTATGATAATTAAAGAAGAGCACATTGAGCAAAGGTTCGAGTCGAATTGAACCCAATTGGTGACTAGCCAATACTGTAGTTGAAGTTCCAGTATACAAGAAGAATGGATATTACAGGAAATCTAAGACAATATGTCAACCAACGGAAAATGTTTTGTGTAGAATTGATTTATTATAGCATATATAACTCTGCCAACCGCCTTGGTGAACAAGATGTTGCTAATGAAAAAGGAATTGCTGAGCAAGTTGGTCTTTGAAAAATTGACTACTGAGTGATTTGACTATTGAGCAAATTGCACGAACTGAAATTATACATCTCGTGTTATAAGTTGAGTTTTGGTTTCCTGATGAACAGTCATCGCGAATTAAACTCAAAACACAACCAGCAGATTACAATTGAATGGATTTTTTTTTAAATAAAAAGGCATTAACTCATGGAACAGAAGTACTTAGAACCAATTGAAGTAATTAGAATTGATAGGTGAAAGTGAAACGACATGAATTTTATTCATTTTGGACTGAAAAATTATCATTAATTACTAGTATTAATTAGCCTCTTAGAAATTGCGATGATTACCAACAAAATATGAAGCACTCATCCTTGATTATTATATACATTATTATAAAATTTATCATACTTAGGCTGGTCCAAGGATATATATCACGTTTAGAACAATTGATACGGTAAATGGCATAAATTAAAATTCGATGAATGTCAATATGATAATTTTGATTGATGTTATAGTATACATCAGTAGTTTGGATGAAATAGCTTTGATGATATAGCTTAGATAATATAGCTTTGATGGTTTTTATCAATGTAAACTCGTTAATAAGTTTTTTCGACATAATACTCAATAATCAGCTTTCATTTTGAGTCTTTATCAACATAACACTCCATTATTTCAAACTTCTCATGATTTTCTCACGATTTTCTCATAGCCTTCTCGTATCCTTCTTGTCTGTTTGTAATCTTCACTAATATAGTTCATTTCAAAAGTCCACTTTGTCAATATATTTCTCAACAATCTCATTCAATCGCAGTCATTCTCCTCTTTATTAATCCCTATTACAATACACCTTGATATATAAACGATTTCTTGCCCTCTCAACAAAACTATCTAGACTTCATTATTTGTGGCTATTGCCTTGCATCATCTCACGAACCTTTCGGTATTCAGGCATAGTGTTGAACGGATCCAAGCCCTTTTCCAGCAAATTGGTTCCCACCAACACATTACTCCTGACATACTTGGTCACACAGCGGTCAATACAGCACCTTTCACCTGTTCCTAAGTCTCCCTCGCCATACTCGTGTCCCAAACATTTTTTGGCACATGTTGCCAACATCATATTGAAGGTTGCAGCCGTTGCAGAGAACTGTACTTCCGCAAGTTTCACCTTCTGAGGATCAACTTGCGCATGTGAGTACTGCGAAGAGCTTCCCATAAATAACGACATTGTGAAGAATGTTCTTTTAAAGGGTCTGAAGGTGGAGTTCTACTGGGGTATTGAGGTGTATCGACTGGTTTCAACAGATTTTTTTGAATCAAAATTTTATAGAGATGTCCTCTCCTAACTAACAATCTTTATCACACCAAATTTACTATGCGTGTGCTCTTGACAAATGATGATGGTCCGTTGGACGATAAAAGCTGCCCATATATGAAGTACATGGTGGATGAGATAAAGAGAAGTACTGATTGGGATCTCACAATTGTGGTACCGCATCAGCAACGTTCATGGATAGGCAAAGCCCATTTTGCGGGTAAAACACTCACCATGTCATACATTTACACCAAGATCTCAACCGATACGGCCAATAGTGACATAAATTCGTTCGAGGGACCGTTTTCTACGCGGCAATCGCAGTTTGGCGGTAGCGAATACCAGGAATGGTGTCTCTTGGACAGTACCCCAGCGGCATGTGCCGATATTGGAATTCACTACGTTTCCCCAGAACCAGTGGATTTGGTGTTGAGCGGGCCTAACTTTGGAAAAAACTCAAGTGAATTATACATTCTTGCTAGTGGAACGGTGGGAGCTGCGATGGAAGCAGTGACACATGGGTACAAAGCTATTGCTTTAAGTTATGCGTTTAGCAATTTGGATCACGATTTTGATATTCTTCGCGAGGCTGCGCGCATCTCGGTAAAGTTGGTACAGGAATTGTACAGCCAGCTCCAGACCAGGCCAGATGTGGATCTCTTTTCGGTGAATGTGCCATTGGTGCTGTCCTTAGATTTGGCTACCACCAAAATCAAATATGCGCCAATATTGCATAATTCCTGGGGATCTATTTACCTGCCAGCCAATGAGCCTAATGCTAATGCCCAGCAGCAGTTTTTGTGGACGCCAGACTTCAAGCTGGTGTACAAGCATGGTTTGACCGATTTTGAACACACCGATAGTCGTGTCTTGCTTGACGAGGGGATAAGCGTTACACCTTTGAAAGCTGCGTTTAAAATGGTGGAACCATTGAATGGTTATATTGACTTGAACGCCAAGGAGTGTATCACGCAAAACTTTGAGAAATTACTGGTTGTGGCTGATAAAACGACATCGCTGATTGGTCTTGATATACAGAGGCAGCTGATTGTATCTGATATAGCAAAATTGTCGATTGAGCCTAAACTCTATTTTTTGATTTCTGTTCCACAAGAATCATATGTGTTCGAACCGTGGGTTAGAGCCTTTCAAAAATTGGGCGTAACCGTCACTACAGATCGCAAAATATTGCAACATATACCGGAAAACAAAGAAATAAAGGTGTTTCACTATTGCGAGTACGAAGAAATTGATCTCGACTTGCTTCAGCAGTATCGTACTCAATACATTGCTCCATCCTATATATACCGCAAAGCGCTTATTCGCAAACACTATTTGGCTAACACTGTACACCACTATGTTGTCAAGAACCCCGAGTCAGTGTTGAAACAAGCAGTACCAGAGAGTTACCAATTAGAAGTTGATTACGCTGAATTTTTAGATGATGCATTAGATGATGCATATGAGTTACGGGAGGAGATTGAAACAGGGTCTAAAACATGGATATTGAAACCTAGTATGAGTGACAAGGGCCAAGGAATCCGCATTTTCCATACTATTGAACAGTTACAAGCCATATTTGACTCTTTTGAGGAGGGTGAAAGTGATGACGAAGATGAAGATAACAACGGAGTCATTATCTCTCAATTGCGCCATTTTATCGTACAACGCTATCAAACAAACCCCTTGTTGCTCCCATCGTATGATTCTAAAAAGTTTCACTTACGTACATATGTCGTGTGCCAGGGCGACTTAACAGTGTATGTTTATCGCAATATATTGGCTCTTTTTGCCGAAACAACTTTCGAGTTCCCCGATCTTACTGAAGAAGAGGTACCCATGAATGGCCATTTAACCAATACATGCTTACAGGGACTGAACCCTTTGGTGGAAGCATTTTGGAGCTTGCAGGACTTGAAGGAGAACGATAAGAATTCAATATTCGATCAAGTATGTGAAATCACAAGTGAGCTTTTCAAGGCCGCTACAAGCGTGGACAAGATGAACTTCCAACCTATGGATAACGCCCTCGAACTATTTGGAATCGATTTTATTATCAATCTGGAAATGAACGTTACCTTATTAGAGGTCAACTCGTACCCAGATTTCAAACAAACCGGTCTGCGTTTGAGCCAAATTATCTACGAATTATTCGAAAAAGTGGCATCGGACGTGGTGCAGCCATTAGCAGGATACAAAGTAGCCCCCCAAAAGAATAGCAGCTTGGTAAAAGTGCTCTCCCAGTAATGGGTGCAAAATTAATATTAGTTTTTTAAAGAAACAAAGCATTGCACTAGTTTTCAACCTGGACTCCAGAAAACTTTATTACAGCCATTACAACAATCAAACACAGCATCTTAGCAAATCAAATACCACCCACAACTCCCACGCTCCTTTCTTTTTAAGTCCTATTACCATACTATTTAATGCTTTTTGTAACGTAGCAGTGATCTCTTGAAAGGTAGTGTGCCACACAAGATGAAAAAAAGTTCGACGATCAGGCAATTGAGAGAGCTCGGCGGCGTTCAATCACAGCAACTCCTTCTTCTAGACGAATACACTAAGTAGTTGAGCAGATACGAGGCCAAATAAGGCAAATCAACTATACAGACATAGCCTAAAGTTATTCTGCTACTGAAGATCGCATCTCAAGCACATTTTTGATACATATACACAGCAAAAGGTCAATTTGCCCCCCCGCGATGCCTGCACAACGAAAAACATACAAGAGCCATCTGAGGAGGTCTAACAACAATAATAACAGTAGTCATGGTAGCTCCTCGACAGAGTTGAGCAGTTTGACGGAAATGTTTCCAGACTGGGAGGCAGATGACTTGCAGAGCTTGTTGAAAGAGAACCAGAATGATTTGGAGGTTGTTATTGACTTGATTGTAAATAATAAGGTGTCCAAATGGGAGCCTAGTAAGAAGGATAAGAAGAAGAAGGAGCGCGAGACACACAATGATGAACATGTTGCAAGCAGCATAGGTGGCGCTGGGTCAGCGACATCCTCAGGATCGGCACCTTTACACGCATCCACATCCGTTGGTGGTAGCAACTCTCATCATAGTTCACTGGACCACTCTCATAAGTTTTCTAAAAGTCATTCTCATACCAAGCCTAATGCCAAAACAGGCAAGTCTGAACAGACTACGCGGGCGCCTAAGAAACAGCCAAATAAGAGGCTGGTTGCCCCTGCTAATAACGCACAGGAAAATATGACAAACTCTACTAATACAAATGCTACATCAAACAACACTGCTAATAATAACAATAGTTCCACCACTGCTGCCACTTCTTCTACGCAACTGTCTGTGACAAGCGCTCCGCCAACAAACTCTTGGGCTATGGCTTTGGCTGCAGATAAGCCAAAACCTAAACGGATAGAAAAGGAAGAGACGAAACAAGCAGAAAAGCCAGCAGTAGAAACCACAGCTGATCAGAGTGAGAAGGTTTTGGAGACTGAACCCGCAAAGGAGGTCGAAAGTGATCCCGTCCCAGCAGGCGAAGACACTACCGAACAAACCCAACCAGTATTGAAGCAGGCCGCAGTACCTCAGCCAACCAAAGGATCTTGGGTATCAGCAATTGCCCCCAAGCCCAAGGCCAAACCTGCCCCCCCTGCCCCCGTTAAGCATGCTGAACCTGAACCTGTCGCCGTTCCAGAGGCCCCTGTTGAGAACAATTCTACATCATCACCTTCCATACAAGCAGAAGAGCCAATCTCTGAACCTATTGCTAACCAGCAAGCACCCGTTGAGCAGACCGAGGCTGCTCCTGTAGTCCAGGAGACCCAACCCCAAGTTGTTTTACCAGCTGCTTCCCAACAATCTAACACCGTTGGAGTTTCATTTGGTTCATTGTCCTTAGGTGAAGAGGAATCAGAACAAGGTCAAGCTGAAATTCCACAAGAATCCAACCCAATTGAGAACCAACCTGAAACATCTTCTAATGGTAACCAAAGCCAGCAGTACAGCGGCATGTACGAAAACCAGTCGCAGCCCCAAGCCCAAGCCCAAGCCCAAGCCCAGGCTCAGGCTCAGGCCCAAGCCCAAGCCCAAACTCAAACCCAAACACAGCCCCAAGCTCAGACTCAACCCCAGGCCCAGACTTCGGCTCAGCCGCAAAACCAACCTCGCTACAACCAAAATGTATACCAATCTCAGTATAATAACCTGTCTAAAGCAGGTCAACAAACTCAACAGACTCAACAGCAACAGCAGCAGCAGCAACAACAACAGCAGCAACAGCAATATGATTACTACTCACAGTTCCAGCAACAACAATATCCTCAACAGACTGGCCAAACTTTGCCTGGTGCTCAATATGGCGCATACCCTGGCATAGACTACACGGCATACAACAACCCTGCCAGTGCTATTGGAGCCATTGCTTCGCCTGCTGGCTCACATGCTACTACGAACGCCAATGCATACGGACAGTATTCGCTGACGGCTTCGCAAAGTGGCCCTGATGCCACACAGTCTCCACTGGTGAACCCTTCCACCTTGCAACAACAGCAAATCCCCACTCCTTTTGGTTACCCTTACTACAACTATTACTACAACACACCATTTTACGGCTCTGGTCAGGCCAATTTAGGCCAAACATCTTTTGGTGTTACATCACCGCAAACGCCTGCTGGACCCAGCAGTGGTGCTGTAAGCGCACAGAGTGGATCTAACAACGGTCCTAACTCGTCTAACCCATCTGCAAACTACGGACAGTCATCATCTACGGTTCCTAATCAATATTTTGCTCAGCCTAACCAATTCACACAGCGTTACCACCAGTACTCGTACCCCCCTCAGCAACCTCACGTGCAGCAGCAACAGCAGCAGGGACAAAACGCACAGAACCAGGCTGCATCAAACAACGGTGCTAACGGTTCTTCTCAGCCATCGAATGTTGATGCCGGTTCCGAATCGAGCATGCCACCACCACCACCACAGCAACAGTACCTGCAGAACCCTGTGCCTCAGCAGCCCATGATGTATGGTGCGTACCAGCAGTATCCACAGTACGCGTACCAAGACAATGCGCAGTACCGTGGATGGTACTAGTGCCAGTATTTGTATAGGCTATTGATATAGTCATGATCCATGAATATGTACATAAGAGAGTAGAACCGATGTTCGGAATGAGTAGATCAGTAGATGGGAGGAGGCAAAGAACAAAGGATTAGCAAAGATGAAGAAAGGAGGAATAAAGAAGAATAGAGAACGGCTAAGGTAACAGAAGGTTAATTATTAATTATAAATATACCATAATTCGTGCCATATCACCAAATCATGTCATGTCATATTATTTTATTATCACACCATATGGCCATATCACAATCAAAGAGCCCTTAAAATTCCAAGCTTCAAGTATACAAAAAAACAAGAAATTGAATTCAGAAGCTATTTCCTTTAGAAATACTTCCTTTAACATAATCCTCAGTACTCGTTGCGTGGTGTCCAATGCTTTGTTACGTGTTATGCGTTCATACCAAACCACCTGATATATTACAATTTCATTCAATGAATAGGTTCAATAAAAGAATTATTGATAGCACCAATACACATTGATTTCATCTACATTATATACTCATAATCTCCATACTTATTTTTAAACTCATCCCGATTTTCTCTATGACTTCCCTCCCTTCATACCTAACCTCTTCATCATCATCTTATAGGGGCAGTTTGTTGGTCTAATCACCGCAGGGACCGTGCGGGTAAATTACTTCCTACCCGCCCCAAAAATTGCACGTTCTACGCGTAAATATCAGCACTAACAAAACATTTCAGTACAGCAATATATTTTGTCTTTGCTATAAAGCGCACAGTGCGCACATCCTCAACAATTTCAGAGAGTCAACAGATATTTCTTTCAAAAGTATGTATTTTACAATACGGCGACTGTATAGCAGCCATCGCTTCCACTAATCGACTGCTGTATAAATATTGTGGACTGATAAAGGGTTTTATATGTTATGGGAGATCATCCCCATATTCTACGGCGGACCAAAAACCAGTTTGTTTTTTCCAGGGAGTTAATGCTAGTAGCGACTTTTTTACAGCACTTCTGAAGGCTCTTTTGAAGCAAATGCTTGATACATAGAAGATACTCCTATGATAATGATATGTTTATTTGATAGACGATGATAATACGATTATTAGCTTGTTTCAAGACGCGTTATATTAGAAATGCCTGATTATTTTGAGTGTTAATTGTGCTGGCTAATTTTTCTATTGTTTGGAGGGGGGCAGGATGGGCGAGGCAGCAGCAGTGGCAGAATGGATCTTTCGGCCACTGCTGCCACGGAGACAGTTTTTTTTTCCTGGCTTCTCCGACCTCAGATTATGCGAAAAGAAAACATAAGTTTTCGCGCGACGCGTTTTATTAGGTAACATCTTCTTTGTCGGTCACGCGATTTTTATCACATGTCAAGGCAAAAAAAGATCGGCAAGGTCATGTGACCATACGCTCGCGATAAGATTACCACGCGTAACTTATTACCGACAATCACGAACATCGCCCTATAATCTGGCCACATAATTATCAGTCTAATTTTTACCCCTTTGCATTTACTAACGAATATAGTGTCCACAACTGAAAAACGCAAGACTGTCCGTAAAAAGAAGGACCCAGATGCCCCTAAGAGATCTCTTTCTGCTTACATGTTTTTCGCCAACGAGAACAGAGATATCGTGAGAGCCGAGAACCCTGGTATTACATTTGGCCAAGTTGGTAAGTTGTTGGGAGAGAAGTGGAAGGCTTTAAACTCTGAAGAGAAGGTTCCTTACGAGAACAAGGCTGAAGGAGACAAGAAGAGATATGAGAAGGAGAAGGCCGAATACGCCAAGAGAAACGGTAACTAGTGTATTTCTTTAGGTCCTACACACCTTTTGTGTGGCTAGTTGCGAAAAGACTTGACACTTATTATGTAACGCATAGATGTAATTGGTGCTTGCACTGGTTGTAACTGTTGTGCGTACAAGAAAAAGAATTTCTAATTACTGTTGGCTTCGCTATGGAGCCAGGGCATGTATTATGAAGGGGAACAAGCGTAGCTTTTCCAGTTAATGATGCTGCTATATTTTGTTTAAATGTTTTATTAGCTTACTTAGTTTTTTTAGTTTTTATAGTGTATTATATGAGCTTTGATTCGAAAGAAGTAGAGCGGGTTATTGAGGGAAAGTGAAAGAAAGACAGGAAAATGAAATGGATGAAGTGATGCTGGAGAAAAACCTTAGAAATCTGTTTAAAAGACGGATATTACTATCAAATATTTTACGTAAGCCCCAAACTAATAAATTCAAAAGCACATTAGTTGCATTTTATATTATGTATCTTTCTTCAAATATAATTTTTAATAACCAGGGTCTATAATGCAGCTGTTTTGTGATCATAAACGATCACTGGAGGTTACCCATATCTTTTGTCATATACTTGGAACTAAAATCTTCTGGTGTTTTGTATACTTCTATATCAAAAAGTCCAGATAATGCTGTTTTTAACCTTGTTAACATGTCATGTAATACTCGCTTAGATGTTTATCTCAGGTCAAATTTATGAATTCAACTAGTTACGTTTACCAATAACCCTTTTTTCTCTACATACTTGACCATCATCCAAACAAATACTTGAAGCCATCATCAAATTTGCCATCTTCAGTAATTCCATCCTAAAAACTACTCTAATTGTGCTATTTTCATCGAAATAACTGTTTTATCATGTTTCGCAATATAACTGTGGTGAATTTAATATTTGCCAAGAGCTATAAAAATGTATATGACTTCAGTATAAGTTATATAGGAAGAGAGAACAAGTAGGAGCAGGCACTGAAGGCATATTTTCTAATGAATAAAATGAGTGAAAGCTAGAATGAGGAGTATTGAGAATTGCCAAAGAAATCCCCTCAACAAACTCATAAGGCCTATTTCTTTGTATTTTTCTTTAGATAATTATTAATTGTTAATCTTATAAATTCCATATTCTGCAAATCGACCATTTCTGTTTGTTCCAACACCTATTTCTTCTTCCTCTTATTTCACGTTTACTCGCTTTTACCACTCTCTTTGCTCGATATCCAGTCATCTCATCAATTGGTTAGCTCCTCTACGTCCAGCTATCTACTCTTCTTTACTCGCTTATCAAATCTTCTTGTATTTGTCACGTTATTGGTCAGCATCACGTTTTTGGTCAAGTCTGGAACCAATGCTAGTAAAGATTCTTAGCGAAATTTTATAACCATTTGCTCCCTATACCAAACTCACCATGGAGCCCTACTTAAATAACGATAAAAACTCCTTTGCCTACAATACAGTGCGTTCTAGATGGCCTACTATCATCAATACCGCAATCGAAGATACAGAGAATGAGTCCATTAAGGATAAATTGAAGGAATTGTTGGGGTCGCTCGAGAATGGCAAGTTGGAGCCATTTAGCGAGGAAGAGATTGCCTTGTTCCCTCCTTGCAAGAGATATAATGATCATTTGCCAGACTGTACTTGGAAAGACGCGCCATGGCTTTATTCGGAATGCTATCTTTATTGCTGGATTCATTTGAGGTTTTTGGAGCATAATGACCAGTCAGACGTGTTTGAGAGGTTGAAAACTTCCAGTTTCAGAGACTCTAAATTTGGAGTTTTAGAATTGTGTACTCGCTACAACCGGTTAGTAAACGAGATGGATCCTGACTCGTTGTATTTGCTCTTCACGGAGTTCATGACGATCAGTTTGTGGGGTAACGCGACCGATTTGAGTTTGCTTGCTGGAAACGTGTCTTTGGAGGAATTGAAGCTGGTCCAGGGTGAAAAAGTACGGTTGGAAAATGAGCGCTATATATTGGTTAACGATTTGGAGCAGGCGTACAAGGAATTGGGCTCTCAGGTCCATTTTGTCTTGGACAACTCTGGATTTGAGCTTTTTGCAGACTTGATCGCAACATTGTTTTTATTAGACTCAAAATTGGCCCAACAGGTGACTTTACACTGCAAGGAGATTCCTTGGTTTGTTAGCGACACCATGATCAAGGATTTCTACTTGGTTTTAAGTCAATTGGAAGACCCAGACTTCTTTGGACCAGAGCTGGTGGTGGTTGCCCAAAAAATCAGACATTACTTGGAGCTGGGCCAATTGCAAGTCAAGTCGCATCCTTTCTGGACGTATGACGATGCATTCTGGAACTTGCCACAGGAGCCTGAGTTGTTTGAGTCATTAAAGGGCTTGGTTATTTTTAAAGGTGACTTGAACTACCGTAAGCTTACTGGTGATTTGATGTGGCCCAAGACAGCAGACTTCTCCAAGGTTATCAACTTGGATTTGAATGTTTTGAGCTTGAGAACATGTAAGGCAGATGTGGTTGTTGGGTTGAAAGAGGGCCAGGACGAACAGTGTATTAAAGAGTACAATGAGATGGGTAAGGAGGGTAAGTTTTGGTGCGCTCTGGGTAAATGGGCAGTAATGAGTTTTAGCAAGGGGGGAGCAGACAAGAAATTAGAGAAGAACTAAAGTTAGACAGGGAAAAGACAAAAATTAGACAAGGTATAGAGTCAAACGATAAAGAATTAAGACAATACATCACAGATTTAAGCACTTTCTTTCAATTAAATATCCTATATGTGTATTAAATACCGAATTTGCAAAAACATCATCACTAGAATATTTAATTATAGATCTCTCAATTGAATAACTCCTAACATTGACACCTTCTGATTTCTGATTCAAGATACAGAAAGCACCTATAGCAAACTTCAATTAGGTACTTCATTACACCCTAATCTTTGCAATTTCTCATTATGTTTTGGCCAAATTTCGCTCTTGTTACACGGTTTGTTACACCTGATGATAATTAAATATAACCCATTAAATGACTTTTTATCGAATTTCTTGCAACATCCTGCCAAAAAGAACCAATCTGTTTAATTTGTGTATTTGTTAAAGCGCACGCGCTACACACTGATACTAGTTATCTATTCATAACACTTCTAGCTGTTAGTAATCAATAATCGTCAATTTCCTCAAATCATGTATTCTCCTTCTTCTTTCCAGCCCAGTATTTATACCCATCTCTCACTACATATCTGCTGCCTTTCTGGAGTTACAAGCAACAATCTTGAACCGCTCAACTTGAACCTCACTTTCTGACCCACTAGAGCTACCACCTTCTCCCGTCACATCCGTCATTTTAATCAGCACATTCTTAATGATGAACGTCCACACATCATCGCAGAAGCGATACGTATCCAAATCTCCCTTGAATGTCATCCGCAGCTTAGCGGTATTGGCCTCAGGTCTCAAATTCTCCGAAACGATTCTATCAAAGTTGTTCAAAATCCTCATTGCCAACTGTGGCTGAATCTTCTGGTCTGTAATGAGCGTGTCAATAGCATCGGTAAGAGTGACTCCGATAGTTGACCTCCGGTAAAGCTCGTAGTACGCTGGTGTGCTCATGATGGCTTTCAATGGCTCTAAAATGGGTATAAATTTCAAGATTTTTCGTCAGTTTTTCACCTCTTTGATATGGCCCATTATGACTGATAGGACCGTTTCAGAAAGATTCAGAAGAGCAGTTGGAGGCTTCTTACGAGAAGATTCGAGGGAAGTTAACGAATTGATAGTGGAATTCGAGTTTATAAGGCTGGTTGTGGACCGCTTACATCTTTTTAGCGACAATGAGGACATCAGTGAGGTCAGCACAAGTTATATACCATTTCTCAATTTGAGCTACTATTTGGGTAGTCTTTACATGCGATCGATGGAGAGCTTGAAGAAGGAAACTTCCAGCGATCCTTTGGCCTTTAAAGTGGAAAATTTGGAGAAGGCTAAGTATTATACGGTGCATTTTTTGGTGACGTTGCAGAACTACCAAATTCTTCTGAAACAGCAGCTGAGTCGCTTGAATGCATTCAAAGAGGTTTACAACCCATCACTTAGTGAGGTCCTGGTGTCAAACCCCATGCAAAGGCGTCAGGAAAAGATTGAAAATTACAAGCTAGAGAAGGAATTGAGAGGCAAGTTGTCCGTTTTGGACGAGTATTACAAGCTGGGTGACGAGGAGTTCTCCAAGTTTGACGAGGAGATTGTATTGAAGATTTTGCTTGATCAATTGAAATTGCACTCAATAAAAGCTTTTAGCAATTTGGAACTGATATTAATGGAATTACAGGTTTTGGGCAATAGGCCCCTAACACCACTGGAAAGACATACTGGCGATCAGAGGGTTAATAACACCAAACAGAATGATTACGGATACACTCCCAGGTTGGAGTCGGTTATTCAGAGTCTGTATGGCGTGTCAGATTTGATATCGAAACAAGGTAAAATTCTACAGCCGTTTACCATTACCTCTTCCAGAGAAAAACTCAAGGAGAAGGTATTTGGCACTGGACAAGTATTGCCTTCAATGTCTGTAGAGGAATACTTAGACTACGAGTTGGCTAATGGCAAAATGGCCATGCCACAAGAGCCTACGAAAAACGAAAGTGATAGCGACGAGTCGCAGGATGAGCTTGAAAAGAGAGCCTGGGATGACTGGAAAGATGATAATCCCAAGGGATCCGGTAACCTAAAGGCCAATATTGGCTGATATGATTTTCAATATAATATACAATATACATTTTCTAAATCACTTGTTTTAAATCTTCCTCTAAGTCACGCAACCATTCATGGTATTCCAACTTAATCTCATCCAACGTCATAATCTCGAAAGAGTCTGATTTTGTAGTTATTATCCATTTATCCTCGTCTTTGTCTAAACCCCTTAAGCAGTTCAAGATAATCATGTACAATTCCAAGATTTTGAGTTTGTATTGTTTGAGATCTTCAATGCTGGTGGCTGTATTTTCAATCAAGTTAGAGTGCTCAGACTTGAATCGCGCAATAAAGATATACAACGACTCAATAGCGCCTCTTTTGTCTGTCATTTGTCCAAAGTCTTTGGATGCACCGAATAACCTCCACGAATAGAGATATTTATAAATGCGAAGCGAGTTGGATAACGTGAGTTCACTATTAGCTAACTCCAACAAGATTGAGTCAATCAAATTGTAGTTCTTCTGGTACAACAAAGTTGAATTTGGTGGGAAAAGCATTGAAATGCTCTGACTATCAACCAATTTAGTGATATACCTGGCAAATAAAGAGCGATAAGAATAGCTTTCGGACTCTTCATTTGGTGACAAGTTTAGCAAACAGTTGTAAACTATGTCATATTTTGACAACCTCATAGACAACTCAAAATCATTCAAGTAATATTGGTCTAGGGTCTTACGCACTTCAAGCCCCATCATGTCCTGGTCCAATTCTTTCATAGTAGAGATGGCCATATCCTCAAATTCTAATGCAATATTAATAAATTCAATTTCAACATCTGATACACTTGTTATGGACTTTGTTGTAACCAAAGTAGATGTTATATATTTTTGGTGGTGTAAATGGCGCTTTGAGAAAGTTGCATGTTGCTTGGATAATTCAGAAAGGGCATGGAAATAACTGGCCTTTTTCACAATACTGTTGGCTTCACTAGTAAAGATTGTGTCTAAAAATATCTTTATATTGTTGTTAACAGCCAAAGAATTGTATAATTTTTGTTTGAGAATATCCTCCAGCTCTTTAAACTTGAAAAAATTGTAATCTTTATAAATTTCAAAGTATTCGATAGGTGAATTATCAATCAAGTGAACCAAACCTATCAAAAACCTGTCAACAACCTTGTTTGAATCAAGTGCTTTGAAAAACGTATTTTTGATAAATTTTCCTTCGCCTCGGTTGATCAATTCAATGATAATATCAAGGATAAAGTTTTCATATTCAGAAGTTATTGTTGAGTAAAAGATGTCGTATGCATCATTAAATTTGGCTTTGCTGATCAAATTAAGCATTGCAGGTTGTTTGTCAGCAATTGTTTGCCAAAATAAAGAATGCTCATGGTTGTTCATAGATTTATTCTCTATTTGAGCATGTGGTTCGGCTGATTTGAAGCAAGTATCAAATACGTACCCAACGGCTTTGTAAACTTGCAATTTTCTGAGCGCCTTATTTATGATCAGTACAATGCGCGGGTTAATGTCGCATACTAAGAATACCATCACAAGATTTAACAAGATGGACTCATGTTGTGCCTTTATTTCTTTAAATGTTGCGATGGTATTCAACTTACGGAGAGGCCCAAACTCTTGAGAGCATATGGGTGAATTAAAGTCATCAGTCATATCATCACGCCTGATAGGCTCAAGCAAAGAGTCAATTAATTCAAGGATGTTTGGTATACTCTCCAATTCGGAAACTATTGCTAGTATTTCTTCTGTAGATAATTTTGAGGCCATATGAGATTCAAACAAGTTTGTTACTTCAGAATCAGATAATTCGGAGGAGTTTAAAATGATTTCTGATAAATTGTGGTAGGTTTTTGTAGAAAATGTCGATTTAAAGACATTCAAAAGTGTGATAAATTTTCCTTCTGCACTAGACCTAGCCTTGTACCGCAATGATTCATAATAATGAGAAGGCCTAAATATGTTTATTCCATTTGCTTGTAACAGTAATAAGTACTGGGATTTGGCACAAACCAACGACAATGGAGCATCCCCCAAAGCTCTAAACTCTTCACATAACGAATATATTTTAAACCACGAGGACTTTTCATCATGCTGGGAATTGGTGAACAACTCTACTGTATCCCTTGCATTTTCGCGAATCGATCTATCAAAGTCAATTGGAGGTGCATGGCCGTGTTCGCGAAGTACATTCAATGCTGCCATAATAATATTTTCATCGTATCTTCCTGAATTTAAAATCCTGGATTTGTAGTAATCAACTTCGTGGTGTGAAATGAGTTCGTCGGAATCATCTGCTTCACCTATGCTTGACCATTGAACGGGCAAAATGGCCCCATTAGATGAATCGAGAGTGTATGTAGCACAAACAGAGGATGTATTCGACTTCCACAACACATGGTATGTAAGGTGATCAGTTTTGACCTCTGTTTGAAAGTCTTGAATAAACCAGAGCGCCTTGGGCGAGAAGCAGTCCTGATCGGGATCGATCAAAGAAGACAAAAGTGTGCTGGGCAATTCGGGCTCAAAGGAGAGTTTGTCGGTATATTTCAATTCCACGCTACCGTCCACAGGCACAATTTCCCATGATCTAAAGGAGAACCCTCCATTTCCTCCATCACTGATAAAGTGTGTGGTCAAATATTGTCTCTGAGATGCCTTATCCTCAAACACTTGCAAGTACTTGACTGGTGCTGAGGTTAACCACGAATCAGAATATTCATCCAATAAAATCGGCGAGGCCACTGGTTGATGTGTGATTATGTCCCACACACACAAGCTCTTACCTGCCGACAAAGTAACCAAGTGTCTGGAATCGAGCTTTTTCGAGTCCAACACAGCATTGCAGGAAATACCTCCAACGACAGCGTTTCGGGAACCGTTTTTCCTAAACAACCCACTCAAGAAATTGAGCGAAACGAACGATGCCGCGTCATTGAAATTATAGACGTCAAATTCCGCCAATACGCTGGGTCTCACAAAGTGTAGCAAACTGCCGTCTTGGAGAGACACGATCAAATTCAACGAATCCCAGGCTCTCACGCAATACGGCGAAGATCTCAACTCAAAAGAGTAAGGAACAGATATGTGTCCCCAACGACCGAAGTTGTCCAACCTGAACTTGTTGTTGTATTTGGAGTTTCTGGTACTAACAAAGTCCGACACACCCACTTTGAGGGTAATAAAAAGGAAATTTATATCAATCAAGTCTATCAATATCATGCCTTCATCCTGAGACTCCGACGATGCCTCGATATATCTCACACTCAAGCAATTGTCTGAGATTAAGGATTGAGGCAAAACAAGCTCAATGCTCTGGTGCTGTAGTCCCAAGCTATTCAATTTGACCATCAACGGCGTCAAAATGACGCGTTTCAAGTCACCCAGAACCGTGTAAGTGATATAGTCAAAATAGGCATCACTCTCTGTTAAGTCCACTATCCCGCCAGCACTCCCTATTCCCCTTTGGAATTTCTGGCCTTCTGGTGATGCTTGCGCCGATTGCGTCTGATACTTGAGGGGGAGTCTTACTTCAAGCGCGCTCAAGTGTTGTTTGAACCCTTGGATCACAGAGCTGGAATAGCTAACTTCCATTATTTGATGATTCGCTCGGGTGGCGGATACGTCAGCGGATCCGTTTTGATGATTTGCCGCCGTGTTGATGGTTGAAGGGTGAATTTTTCTCAAATTTTCAAAATTTAGGCCTCTTCAAAGCCATTGGTACAGTCAACGACCAATAATGTCCTCAATTGTCTTTTATAAGTTTCTACACCAGAAGAACAGGTCGGTGATACACTTTGACGGTACAGCAATAAGCGTATTCGATTTGAAGCGAGAGATTATCATTCAAAACCAGCTAGGAACGGGACAGGACTTCAACTTGCGACTCTACCACTCAGAACAACCAGACTTGGAGTATGAACTCGACCAGGACAGCGTTCCTCGGTCGTCATTTGTGCTAGCAAAGAGATCACCAGCACATACCAGGGGACGATACACGAACGCATCGCGCTACGTTAGCGGCAAACCCAGGATTAATCGCAAGGTCATTTCGCAGAATCCATCGGGAATGGGCTCAGCTAAGGTGGAACAGAAGCCTATGGACGAGAATGGGCTGGAGGAAGATCGGATAAAAATGATGTTTGAAAACCAGTCCAACGTATGGGCACAGACACAAGATGAGCTTGCCAATCATAAATTGGTCCATTTCAAGCCGACCGCGGCCACGAAACAGGAGGACCAGCCTCCTCCTGGCTACATATGTTACCGGTGTGGGAAAAAGGACCATTGGATCAAGAACTGTCCCACAAATAGTGACCCTAATTTTGAGGGTAAGAAGATTTTGCGTACTACTGGTATCCCCAAGCTGTACTTGAAAACAATTTCCAAGGAGGAAGTGGAGCAGCAGATGGAATCCAATGCTCTATCGACCAACGAAAATGGCGACTTGGTTGACAAGGAGGGCAATGCGATATTGGTGACCGAGGATGGTGACTATGCAATTGCAATGGCGGACAGCAAGACATGGCTTAGCTACCAAGAAAAGCAGCAGAATGCTGCTCTCAAGGCACGACAGGACTTTGAGAATAGAATTTTGGAGTGTGTTGAGAGTGACCGGCGCTACGAGTTTTTGGACCCTCTTTCCACCACCTCGAGAAAGTTGCTAAAGACACCCATCGTCACAACCCCCTGCTGCCGTGACAAGACAAGCCTAAAGAAGCTAATCAATTACAACTACAATCAGTCGGACTTGGAGCAGCTTTTGATTGAAAATGACTTTCACTGTCCCAATTGCGACAAAGACGATGTTTTCATAGACTCCTTGATTCCCAACCCCGAAATAGAAGAGCAATTGGCTGCCTACACCAAGGAAAAGCTGGCTCAGTTAGGAATAACCGACCCCGCTGATTTAAACCAGCTAAAGAGACCAGCAGAAGACAGCTTGGAGGATGATGCAAAGAGACAGAAATTCGATATACAGCCACCGTTTGGCTTCCCAGGAATACCCCCTCCGTTCAACATGCCTCCAGGAATGCCCATGCCCATGCCCATGCCCATGCCAATTATGAATCCAGGAATGCCTCCTCCCCCGATGTTTGTACCAACACAGTACAACAACAACACTACAACTACTGCAACTACTAACACTAATCTTCCTCCTGTTACTAATAACTCAGGAAATACTGGATAAATAGAAACTTTATATCCACACATCTAAATGCATAAAAAACATCCACTAGACCATAAGAATCCGACAAACTACAAGAATCTAATGACCGACTACCATTTCCTCACAAAAACGCACTAGCCTGCTATAGCGTATGGTGGTATAGACCATGTCAAGCCCTATTAGGCTGGCGAGACTTACCCGGATTTCATAGACTGAAAAATTTTCCAATGGTATAAAGTCGAGGGATGTTCTGCCCATATTGGCTTTTTGATGTCAAGTTCATTACTTGTGGCCAAGAATGTACTAGCAATGTGTATGTGATTCTTAATGAAGTGCTAGGTTATGACAAATGGATGATCCAAATAACCAAATCAAACTAGAGTTTGTGACTATTTAGAATGATCACAACATTATTACTTTACTGAAACATGTCTCCTGCCTAGTATAATATTGCTAAAAACTGAGTACTAACAGTTACAGTTTTACCAGAAGTATAAAAAGGATTTTATACACCTGCTAAATGAGTATGTTAGAGATAATATTACGCCAAATTCAGCTTCAATTGATTACATGATGACTTAACAAAAACAAAGCTGGAATTACTGGCTGAAACTCTGTGATTGATAAGTTTTTGCAACGCTACTGACCTTCAAATGAAGCTGTTTAATGGATGAACCTTTTTCTATTCTACATCAGAATACTAACAGTTTAGGTATGTCAATTTTCCATCGGATACAATCTTTAAATGAGGAATTATTGCACTGGGCACTGAATATTTCGTGAGTGACAACGCATTTATGGCAGGCCTCAGAAACCTGTCGTGACTGATTTTTATTGTAACCTGAAACTTTACACAGTTATTTGTGTACTAACAAATAGACATTGTCCTATTCAGTTTTTTCGACAGACATTCCAAGAGATTTGAAGAACAAATCCGCTTCAACTGTATGTATCGACTACATTCTCAAGAATATACATGATGATCCTCTAGATGACGAGTCAGAATTTCGGGATTCCCGTTGATGACAACCATATTTTTAAACCATTCATGCCTTTCTGATCGCATGTTCTTGAAAAAGCACTATAGTGAATTTTACTAATCATTACAGACGTTGCAGATTGTTCAGCAAACCGCTTCCCGGTAAACCACTGTTGGTTTTAGCACTTCTTTGATTTCGTTGACAATACAAGATGAGATTGAAAAAAAAAGACAAGCATATGTCTGATTTTCCTTGAAGATAAACTTTTTCATGTCTGATATATGTCAATGTAAATTAAAGATTTTGCGAAAACCTCTGTTTGAAGAGGTTCTATGATTAGGCAACCATATAATTTCTATCAAGCCAGGGTTTTTAAAAAATAGGCTTTGTGCCTGTATCCAGGAATAAGTTAATGATGACTTACCACTTTTATCACGACGGTCTACTGTGGGTTTGGACTGTTAATCCTTACTCTTTGATGATAAATTTGGCCTTGACCGGCCGTGGTTACTGATTCTTAATTCTGGACTCAAGCCATTGTCTAGGGTTTTAAATAATCTGAGATTGTTGGTTATTTAAAATGGTTGGTGTTCTGAGTTGAATATTTTAAGCCGATATTTGTCTTAAAATCCCAACCATTCTAAATTCCCTGCCAGTCTAGGAGCATTATCTATTCCTTTAATTGTAAGTTGATTTAATTCACCAACCAAGAATGATGATTTACATTTTATTGAGCTTAATGCGAAGATAATAAAACTAATTCGATTTGCATGTCAGTCTGATACATATGGTCCTTTATTTAGTTGTTAGTACTAACTTGTCTAGTAATTTAACGTCTGTCTTGAAATATTTATCTTTGTAGCCTCTAAAATCTGCTCATCATAGGTAAATTGTAAGATCTGAAAAAAATGCAAATGTATCAGTTTGATTGCAGACTCTTCAGTAAATGTCTTCTCTCCCAAAGGCGGCAGACAAGAAGAAACGGAATGACTCGCCTCCATCATATGACTCGAGTGTCTCACTGACACGGTCGTCTAATGAGACACCTCAGCGAAGCAAAAGCATATCAACAAACGCATACAAGCCGTCCAAGGAAGAGCAGAAATTCATCGATATGTTTGAAGGGCTGAGTGCCTTGTCCACAATGTCTTCAAATACACAGACCGAATACTTTGATATCTTGCCTTCGTTTCAGATGTTCCAGTCTATTTTAAAGCGAGACGATGCTCAGTTCAGTGAGAATCTCGTTGTTCAGCCGCCAGGATATGGGGATATCACGAATTCTTCGCCCATGCCTCCAAGTATCGGCTCTAGGACATCGCGTCATACTATGAACCACATTGACAGTGTTATCAATGAGTACAGCCACCAGTTGGAGCATGACTATCTTTTCGGTACTGAGCAGGAATACACTGAGGAACATCATGCAGAACAGGCGCACAATAATAATGTTGCAGTTACGACTGATACTTATGGAACATCGCCTTTAGACAACATTGACAAGCTCAAGAAAGCTACACATTCTCCAATCGATATTCAGATTTATGTTACCAAGAAGGTTCCACAACCTAATACTCTGAATGAGTTGGAAACTCGTCTTAAGGAATATACTAGTGGCGACCTTGTGAACGGTTACATTATTATAACTAATACATCCGACAAACCAGTGGACTTCGGGTTGTTTACGGTGTCTTTAGAGGGCACTATCAAGTCGGTTGAGCGTAACCCACAAAGCTCTCCGTTGGATACTCATAAGTACAAGAAAATCTTGATGAAGAAGTTTTTGAAGATGTACGACCTCAATGCCTCTTATGGATATGCGCATGTTCCCAATAGTGCTGGGATTAAGTATGTCGCATACACAACTGATTCGAATGATGGGTGTATGATTGGGCTACCCAACGAGAGGGTCCTCCGTCCCAATTCACGGTATAAAAAGTTCTTCACCTTCAAGTTTCCAGACTTATTGTTGGACAATAGTTGTATTCATCGGTGCATGCCACATATACTTCCTCCGCCTTCCCTTGGGTTGGACAAAACGTGTTTTTACAATCGGGGTGAAACCATTCAAATCAACAAGGCATTGGGCTATGGCTACCTTAATACACGAGGCACGCCGCTCTGCACCAAAGATTACTCATTTGATGATGTCAGTGTAAGCTATACTATAGAGGCCAAGATTATTGATAAAGTTAATTCAAAAAACCAGCGTGATTCGTTTTCTCAATTTGAGATTAATGATCCCAATTCTGAAGCGGAATACGTTATTTCAAAGAGTAATCAGTATTTCTTGAGGTTTATTCCTAATTTGAAGGAGCAATACCAAATCTTACAAGGACGACAGTTTACAAGCGGAGGACCCTGGCCTGGATTAGACTACTCTTTTTATCAGGAATATGAAAACTTGTCAACTTGGAAGAACATTGAAGAGCACAATACCCAAATTGAAAAGGAAATCGACCAGCGGTTGATTCATGATGAGTTGAGTGTCGAAGACCTCAAACTAAAGAATATGACAGTAAACACAGACTACACATTTGCTAAGGAAAAGGCTCCTGTTTCTACGGAGGAGCATCCTGCAAAATGTACACTACAAACCCACAAGCAAACCGAGGTATTTGGCAAAAAGAAGAAAATGATTCTTTCATCACTTGTTAAGATTGGAGATCTGAGACTATTTATTAATGTGCCGAACAAGGCCATCCCGTATTCGTCACCTAAACTTTTGATGAAGTATAATAGCGGGAATGCTGAAGAGGATATCGAAAAAGATTTGCACACTACTTCTCGGCGTAGTCCTCTTAGTCCTGTAGTATCAAGTGACTACTTTTCGATGAGATCCAACATGCAAGGTCCCAGCGTTACACCGTGTGCTGGAGAGATTTACCGCAATGACGATAAATCGATGCTTAAATTCTTGGATGTTTGCCTAGAATTTGAGCCTGTTGATACTTCAGTCAAGCCTCCACAAATAAGCCATATAGAGGTAAATGTGGTGTTTTGGTCTTACCATACCGAGTATCCACTTCCTTTTAGCTTAGGCTACGATTTCTTCTACACAAATCCCAAGCGCGATGACCATTCTGACTTAGACGTGGCTGAAATTACCAGAAGTAACCTCCAGGCTCTCAAAGACCAAGTTTTCTACTACCGCCAATTTCTTAAAGCCAACGAGATTCGAATTTCTCGTAGTGCATATCTTTATCTCAAAGCAATTAAGTCTTTACTGTTGAAGAAAGACACCATCAAGGAATACTACCGATCCTTAACTTCTCACACCCATCCTGATTTGCTTAATAATGAATCCGGGTGGAAAGCTGAACAAACAGACCAGAAAAAGTTACGCTGGTGTCGCAATATATCAATCCCATTAGAAGTGTGGAACCGCCACAACGTTAACATGATTCCGAGTTTCCAAAACTGTCTAGTCGGTAGAATTTACTGTTTACAAGTTTTGGTTAAATACAAGAGAAGTGGTGGGGAACAAAACGAGTTTGCTGATAATATTATGAAACTCGATGTCCCGGTATTTGTGGGTTAGTTTAACCTCAAAAAATATATTCAAACCTCGAACGAGTATTTTAATGCCTTGTGGGAAGAGTTTGGCACCAAAAGTGATGCTATTTGATGGTGCTGATGAGTCATTCCCAAAAGGGTAATCGCGTCGAACAAAATTTTGCTAAGCGCGATGCGCAATCAGTCAGAATTTTTGGGTATAAATTATACCAATCCTGACCTGGTACTGAAAACTAACTTGAGTCAAATCAGTAATGATAAACGCCTTTAAAATGATGCAGCTTAAAGCTGCCAACAGCGCTGCTAAAAGAAGCTTGGCCACTGCTTCAAAGTTTGTGAACAAAACATCGAAGCTTGACCGTGCAACATTGACCATCAAGAACGGACCGGTATTTGACGGCTACTCGTTTGGAGCAGACAAAAACATTAGTGGTGAAGCTGTTTTTACTACTTCACTTGTGGGATACCCAGAGTCTATGACTGATCCTTCCTATAAGGGTCAAATTTTGTGTTTTACCCAGCCTTTGATTGGTAATTATGGTGTGCCATCCTCAACAGCCAAGGACCAATTCAACTTGTTGAAGCATATGGAGAGTCCCAGTGTACAGTGTATTGGTATTGTTGTTGCTGATGTAGCGTTGGAATACTCCCATTGGACCGCAGTAGAGTCGTTGCAGCAGTGGTGCCAGAGGTCAGGCGTTGCGGCCATCTCAGGTGTGGACACTCGTCAATTAGTGTCTTATCTTCGTGACAAGGGATCTTCTTTAGCCAAAATTACGATCGGCGAGGAGTATGATGCTGACGAGGATGCTGCATTTGATGATCCGGGATCGGTTAACTTGGTTCACAAGGTATCTTCCAAGGCTCCATTCCATGTAGCGTGCCCTCCCGAGCACTCTAAAAACATACACATTGCTGTTTTAGACTGTGGTGCGAAGGAGAACATTTTGCGGTGTTTGGTTCAACGTGGTGCCTCGTTGACTGTGTTTCCTTACAACTACCCTCTCGATAAGATTGCCAACAAGTTTGACGGTATTTTCATCTCCAACGGTCCTGGCGACCCTACCCATTGCTCTAGCACAATTGAGACTTTGCAGAAAACCATGTCTCAGCACCATGACTTGCCAATTTTCGGTATTTGTTTAGGTCACCAGTTATTGGCCTTGGCAAGCGGTGCCAAAACTATCAAGCTCAAGTACGGAAACCGTGCCCACAATATTCCAGCATTGGACTTGGTCACTGGTAAGTGCCACATTACGCTGCAGAACCACGGGTATGCTGTTGATCCTGCCACATTAGGCGAAGAGTTTGTACCTTATTTCACCAACTTGAACGATTTGAGTAACGAAGGAATGATTCACAAGCACAAGCCAATTTTCCTGACGCAGTTTCACCCTGAAGCCAAGGGTGGTCCCTTGGATACTTCTTTTTTGTTTGATAAATTCTTTGCCAATATTCATCAATATAGGGCAAAGAATGGTTTAAACTTGAATACTATTGATAATAGCTTGCTTGTGGACATCTTACCTAAGGAAAGAGTGATTTTAGAGCAATAAATAGAAATGAATGAATGTGTGTTAACCGTGAAATACACCAGTCTACAAGACATGGTAGTAATGATGTGATAATTAAAATATGTTAAGTAGCCATAATCGTGTGTTTCTTCTATTAAGCTCGTTTATACTAAACCACCCTCTTTGTTCCTCATCGTTGTCACCGTTATTCTCGGCCGAGCTAACGAAAAAGCCGTTTGAAATGCTTTTCGTTTATTATGGAACGATCAAAAGAGTCTCATGAGAACATGAACACAATCGTAAACCCTTATTTGATGATCGGAACCGTCGTAAAGAACTCTAGATCCTCGCTTAGATGTCAAACACGCTATGCCTGCGTCTATTGACTAAAATCTGAGCATGCTTGCGGAACGACGGGAACGAACCATCTCGTACGTCAAAATCACACCACTAGCAAAAGATGAGGTGTTATGACAAATGTATATAAATGATAGTTGATTTGCAGTAAATATAGTAGTAAAGAAGATCATCGAATTCATCTTGGTAATCTTTAGAGACACCTTTTTGGTTTAAGCCCCGAGTCTTTTTGATAAAAATGGAAACTGTACCAAAATCTTCACTCGAGTATGTTCTCACCAATTTCACGGCTGAGCCAAGGTCATTTGGACAAGTATTCTCAGTGTTATCAGACGAATCTAATGCCATATCTACACAGTTGAACTTGTTGGAGAAGTTATGGGCATCCTGGTATCTTTACTTTGGAAATGACGTATTGGCTACCGGATTACTCTTTTTTTGCACCCATGAGCTTATGTACTTTGGACGTTGTCTTCCTTGGTTTATTATTGATAGAATTCCATACTTCAATCGGTGGAAGATTCAGCCAGGTAAGATCCCCACATCTGCTGAGCAGTGGGAGTGCTTCAAAGCGGTGTTGAAGCTGCATTTAATGGTTGAGGTATTTCCAATTTGGTTCTTCCACCCATTATGCTCTCAATTGGGTATTCTGATTGATGTTCCATTCCCATCATGGTACGTTATTGCAGCACAGGTTGCCTTCTTCTTTATTTGCGAAGACATGTGGCACTATTGGGCACACCGTCTCTTTCACCATGGCTGGTTTTATAAGAACATTCATAAGGTCCACCACAAGTATGCTGCTCCATTTGGTCTTACTGCCGAGTACGCTCATCCTGCAGAAGTGGCAGCTTTGGGAGTTGGAACAGTAGGATTCCCAATTTTGTATGCTTACTTGGTCAGAGGCAGCACAGAATGGCCTAATCTTCATTTATTTACAATTACCGTCTGGATTACTCTTCGTTTGCTTCAAGCAGTTGATGCCCACTCTGGTTATGACTTCCCCTGGTCTCTCCACAAGTTCATTCCTTTCTGGGCTGGTGCTGAGCACCATGACTTGCATCATCATTACTTTATTGGTAACTATGCCAGTTCTTTCCGCTGGTTTGACTACTTCTTAGACACAGAAAGTGGACCTGGTGCCAAAAAGGCTCGTGAAGAGAGAATGCGCCAAAAGGCAGAAAGAAAGAACAGATAAGTGTATAGAAAATGAACTAGAAATTGAAATGTCATTATAGCATGTTTGGGATACCATAATATACTCAGAAAGCGATTTTAATATTGCCAGAATAGAGTGGTTTTCGACTGTAAGTCGATTGTAGAGTGTGATTAAGGTAACTGGGAAGTGAAGAGAGTAATTGGAGCACAATTACTGTCACAAAAATATAGATTCATGCAAATTGTTATGCCGCTTAAATTATCTATTCCATCTTATGGCTTATGTGCAATTAAAATATCTTTGCTTCTAATATAAGGTATAATCTACTACTATTAACATGCGCTTTATGTTGATGGGAAAAATTGCTCAACAACAACTTGTAAATCAGACAATCATATAGCGTGTAAATTAGAGAGATTTGTAACTGATAGCTGCGCTACAACAATACAAATTGTACAATTAACAGCATCGGACAACCGAATCTGTATCATGTCTTATACCCGTGAAGTGTATTCACCGCTTCTTTAGGTCTAAAGCCCTCAAATAATAAATTATCTCGTGATCACTTTTTTCTCACTCACACGCACAACGTGATGCACATGACTGTCTTTTTGATTATATAAATATTACGTAAGCGAAATGCGCGATGAGAAAAATTTTGGTCAATGGAAAGTTCAGCTGGTGAAAAATTTCCAAACTTGTTGGTGACTTTGAGGTTCTTAATCTTTATCCTTTCAAGTAAGTTGTTCAGACGGTTCATATTTCCCTAGTCAGCACTAACCACCTATTAGGATGTCGAGATTGAACGAGTATCAAGTTATCGGTCGCCGTCTTCCTACTGAAGCGGTCCCTGAGCCTAAGTTGTACCGCATGAGAATCTTTGCACCCAACGTTGTTGTTGCTAAGTCTCGTTACTGGTACTTTTTACAGAAATTGCACAAGGTCAAGAAGGCTTCTGGTGAGGTTGTCTCTGTCAATGCTATTTCCGAGGCTCGCCCTACCAAGGTCAAGACCTTCGGTATCTGGATCAGATACGACTCCAGATCTGGTATCCACAACATGTACAAGGAATACAGAGACGTTACCAGAGTTGGTGCCGTCGAGACCATGTACCAGGACTTGGCTGCCAGACACAGAGCTAGATTTAGATCGATTCACATTTTGAAGGTTGAGGAATTGACCAAGAACGCCGACGTCAAGAGACAATACGTTAGACAGTTCTTGACCAAGGACCTCAAGTTCCCCTTGCCCCACAGAGTGCAGAAGTCCAAGAAGTTGTTCTCTGCTCAAACTCCTACTACTTTTTACTAGTGGAGATTTTGTATAATGCAAATCCGTATGTTATGTGAGTAGTTAGTAATAGTATACTATGATCGTATGAAAGAAATTGCCCCTGGTATGTTGAGTGTAGAATATGAGAATCTTGAGTTCAAGAGAGGGTGAGAAGTTATCAAGCAAGATATACTAAGTACCACTTTGGGAATGTAAATTAAGTCTAAAGAAGAGGATTGCAAGAGTCGTGAAAATTTTGGAACTGCTGAGGAGCAGGCAAATATCTTGATTTTAATTAGAGGAAAATATGAAAAGCAAGGATTCGAAGAATAGAACAAGAGGAGATTAACAAAAAGATTAAACAAATGAAGATTAATGAACAGATGATGAACAAGAAGAGCACCATTGAAAAAGAATATATTACAAATATGTACATGAACAAGTTATGTTGCCACTTTTAAACAACAAAATAAGGAATATTGTTCAAAGGAGAATATTATAAACATAATAAAGTTGTAATTCAATGAAAGCTATAATTAAGAAACACAAATTATAAGCTTTATTTCATTCAACCCCACTGTAAATCTAAAAATAATTTTTATATGTATTAACTGATTTCTTAATGAAATAATACCTCTCCACTTGGTTATGTATCATCTAATAATCCAGTCATCATAATTAACTTTTTGCACCCAATTTATAAGAAAATCAACAACTTTTAACGATATCTATTAGACAATTTCTACCCTTTTCATATCATGCACTTCAATTGTGGATTTTTATTAAATTAGCTTGCCATGCCTCCAATTTCCATACTATTAATCACCATCCACCCTAAAACTACCAACTTCAGAGCCATCAACTTCAGAACCATCAACTTCAGAATCATTATCTCATTCCATCTCGTGACTTTAACTGGAGAAAACAATGAACAATTCCGGTCAACACGAAGCTCCGGGTGTACAATATTCCGACTGCTATCAGTTCCGGTACAATTCAGACGTGGAAAGATTCACCACCGATTAACCAAAGTGATTACTCATAAAGCCATTAAACCCTCAAATCGTGATGTCTTATGGAATTAAAGCTGCCGAGAGATTGGCGAACAAACTAGTATTGATTACCGGTGCTTCTGCCGGAATTGGAGAAGCGACTGCTCGTGAACTCGCTGATGCTGCCAAGGGCCAGATTCGTTTGGTATTAACGGCTCGCCGCAAAGACAAGTTAGACAAGCTTGCTGAAGACTTAAAGAAGCAGTACTCAGATATAAAGATACACGCCACTCTGTTAGATGTCTCGAAAATTGAGACGATCTCTCCGTTTATCAAGGATTTGCCAGAGGACTTTGCTGATATCGACGTTTTGGTCAACAATGCGGGATTGGCCTTGGGACGTGATGCAATTGGAGAGATTGAAGAGCAAGACATAGCCACCATGTTCAATACCAACGTTTTGGGGTTGATCACTTTGACACAGGCAGTTTTGCCTATCTTCAAGGCCAAAAACTCGGGTGATATCGTCAACATGGGATCGATTGCTGGCAGAGATCTGTATCCTGGAGGAGGCATTTACTGCGCGACCAAGGCAAGTGTAAAGTCATTCTCTCAGGTTTTGCGCAAGGAGTTGATCAATACTAAAATCAGAGTGATGGAAGTCGATCCTGGTAATGTAGAAACTGAGTTTAGTCTTGTACGCTACAAAAATGACGAGGAAAAAGCTAAAGCAGTATACCAGGGTACCGAGCCGTTAAGTGCTTCTGATATTGCCGAGATTATTGTTTTTGGGCTTAGCAGACGCGAGAACACTGTGATTGCCGAGACTTTAGTTTTTGCTACCAACCAAGCCAGCTCGCTGCATATCTATCGCAAATAAGCGCCGTCAGTGAATCAAATGTATTTGCAATTGAATCTAAGGTTTCCAATTGGAGAAATTGTTTAACTGAGCGGATTGTTTGATTGGAACACTTGTTAATTGGAGCAACCATCCAGTTCTTTGCAAATTCTCGTGAATAAAGCTGATAATGCCGATTCCAAACTTTATGCGAGCTCTGCAAAAATATACAGTACTCAGTAGACTTTTAGAAAGAGTTTATAAATACCTGGGATCAACTCCTGCAAAGCAGTTTAATTTATAACAAAAGTGCCGTTATTTTATGTTACTATTTGTGTGGTATATACTTAAATATATGCTTAATAGGGCGCAAAGCAATCTGGTTTACCAACTCCTTTATAGCAACGCTATTTTGCTTCGATAGCAGATTTTCCGTCATTATTTAGTCTTCTTCCCAGAAAAAGATACAGTTAAAGGGTTTGATACTGCTTGTCCTAATAGAATGTAGTATTTGCTCTCCATGAATGTAATGATGCCGCCAAATGACATGAAATATATTTGAGAATCTACCATGTTTCCAGAAAATTGGTTGGAACAGATAGAGTCGCTTCTAGCCTTTTAATAAACTAAGCAGTAGCTGTTACCGACAATGTCCAATTAACATAACGGTATATCATCATGTTATTTTTGTCATGTACAGCTTTTCAAACAGAATGATGATAGGTTATCAAGTGAAATTACAGTACCTTGCAAAATACATCAATAATAGCTTGCCGGTTCTGAAAGTAGAGCTGGCATTAAAGACCAAGTTCTTGCACTTTACTTAAATAACAAATGCAGATCTCTGATAGTAGTGCTCTTAAACACAATGCTTCAAAATATGGTGATATCTTGTAATGTTTGAAGGTTAATGGTGGTTTATCTATTGGGGAGAGTTTTGATCATAACCAAACCATCAAGACCTCTAGAAACTCAACTGCTCTAATGTCTTTGTAAGTTTTGCAGCTCCGTCAACAGCGGCATTATTATCAATTCCCAATTTTGGGCGATTCATTTCCAAGCCTGCTAATAAAACACAGGCCTTGCAGATTTTATTTGACGAGATATATCCACACTTATCACAGGTATTCCCGTCCTTGTATCCAGGTTTGCTGATGGTGACCGATCCGTCTGGATTTATCTCGCTTTCAGCATGTCTTTCAGCAATACGCTTTTTGTTCTTATATTGAGTGGTCACCTTCTTTTTCTTAGGTGCTAGCACCAAATGCTCACCACTGTAGATAATATCCATAATACAAGAAGGACGAATTGACTCCAAAGACTTGAGTAATTCACGAGCTGTACCTCTAAATGCTTCAGGGGCATAGGTACACTCAGTAGAAAAGTAGTCTAGCTTTTTATAATGTGCATAGAGCACAATTTCCTTCTGATAGGTGTATTTGAACGGCTTGCTTCTCTTGATAGGCGACCCTGGAGACTGAGTTAATATACCGCAGGACTTTTCGAGTCTGGCCGTATCACCACGCAATAAATTCATCAATACCGTTTCAGCCATATCGTCTGCATTATGACCAGTGACAACATGGTTGATCCCAAGCTTTGCAGCGCCACGGTCCAAAGCTTGACGTCTCAATACTCCACAATAAGTACAAGACGACCTAATACCTGCACATGATACAATTTCGTCCATGGACCAGTCATAAAGCTCTTTATACGAGATAATCTCTAGCGGCATTTCATACTGCACTTGGTTACGCTTGACTGTAGCCAAAGAGTCATCTCGATATCCCTTAATTCCTTCATCGATAGAAAGAAGTACTAATTCCAACCCATACAGGTATCTTTCGTTCAAAAGCTTCAAAACCGACGCCAAAACGGTCGAGTCCTTACCTCCAGAAGCTCCAATAGCGACCCTGTCTCCCTTCTGGAATAATTGAGCATCTTGAATAGTGTTATGGATCTCTGTTTCAAAGACATTATAAAAGCATTCCTTACACAACTTCTCAAGGTTCTTTGGGCGTTTCATAACCGCCTTCCGAGCATGGCACAGCTCACACAAGGCTGATACCTTCAAAGGCTTACGCGCGAGTCCAGATGGCAGCATATTAGTGTGTTTCTAGCGTAAATCGTCTTGCGATGATCATCGCAGGGCCAATTTTTCACTTTTTTTGACCCCAGGAAGAAGCCACCAAAAGACCCAAACGCCAACATAACACCGGTCAATGCCAGTACTCCGTCAGCATTCTATCAACTACAGTATATGGTGTACTCGAACGTGAATTATAAACTAAATATAAAGAACAGTGTGAAAAGATCAACACATCGTGTTATTCGTCAAAGAAAACGGGTTCAAAGTAGACTTTACCTGAGACCGAGTAAAGCCTTGGAAAAGGGCTTAATTTACAAGTGAAGTATGCAGAAATGTCTAGAGCTCATTGAGTAGAGCGCCTTTCAGAAAATACTTCTTCCTCTTTTTCTTCATTATCTATTCTAATGTCGTGGCGGTAGAGGTGGTGTGTGGCGGGTTTAAGCAGTCGCTTGAAATTCGTCGTTGTTCACATTGACATTAGCATATCTGAATTTGTTGTTTTCTTCTTGGATCATTTCCTTTTGTTCCTTTTGTTGTTGTTGTTGTTGCTGTTGCTGTTGTTGCTGTTGTGCTGGGAGCTTCTTACCATAGCCATTGGATGAGGTCTTTTCATTCTTTTCAGTCAACAAGCCAACCTTTTCATTCATGATAATCGCCAATTCCTGCAATCTAGATCTTTGTGGCTCGGAGCTGGCAAAGTTGAAGAATGCTTTAGCATCGTCAAATGAGCCGCTAACCTCGCCCTGCTCAGTCATCTTGTCCAAAATGGAAGTGACTTGTTCAACGCTAATCTCAAATTTTTGAGATAACTTGGCAACAGACAACTTGGAGTATATGGCCTTGTAAGTAAAGATGTAAGTTCTTAAACCCTCAACTTGCAATTGGTTTTTCATCATGGCCAATAACTTGTCATTGTCCGAGAATAATCTCCAGATCTTGATTGATGATAAGAAACCGTATGCCTTCTTCCAGTCACCCTTTTGCAATGCAATCAGGGCATGTACAATGTGATCCTTAATGCTCTCAGGGGGACCAGTAAAGAACTGTCTATCGTGGAATTCTAATTTGCTCTTGAATGACTTGATTGATGCCTTGCGCTTAGACTCCTTAGCCGTACTAGATGCAGCAGCCAAGGCAGGAATCTCGATCAACAAAGAACCAGTCATAAAAACGCACTCCAACAATTCCAAGTTTATGTGCTGGTGGAATGGCAACAACTTCAGCTTTTCAGCAGTGGTAGCCTGATTAGGATATTTAGAGGTAAAACCTTGAGCAAGCAACTCCTTAGATCTCTGCGAGTTGACAATTTCAGTCAAAATCTTGTTGGACTCTTCAATAGCACCCTGTCTAAACGCACTCAAACCCAACTGCACCAATGCTCTATTGTAGTGCACCTGAATGTTGGATTCATACAGGTGAATAGAAGCATAGATTTGCGAGGTCAAGAATAAGTCTCTTGCCTTCGCATAGTTGCTATTCACAGCGTAAAAGTAAATTGAAAACAACAAGGCATCTTTACCATAGATAGTGTTGTTATGCTGGTTCAAGAAAGAGGATAAACCATCGATCAATTCATCAGGCGAAGCGTTTTTCGATACGATCAACGAGTCTGCGTTAATGTCTTTCCATGCTTCAGCCTCATTAGCCTTGACCAAGTCAATAGGCTTATAGTAAACATGCTCGAATCTTCTCTTAACGATTCTGGCTAATTGCTCGCTTTGGTTTCTAGCGGATTCCTCAGTAATAGTCTCAATGTAAGATTGAACTCTTACAATCAACTTATAGATTATACTTTCATCCTTCAATCTCTCAACATAGTCAGTGGAGTGGGGATCAGTGTTTTGCAAAGAGCGGGTGAACTCATCATCCAATCTCTCTATCAATGATGTAATAGAGCCGGTAAGTACCTTGACACCCTTGTCATTAGGCGTAGGCTCAATGTCAATGTCGTCAGTTGCAACAGCCAGCTCAGAAACTTGATAAGTGTCGATGTTCACTTCCAATAAGTCCAAAAGAGCATTAAGATCGGCTTCGCACTTCTTCCACTGGTCAACTGGCATAAAGGTTTGGTTAACAGAAACATCAAACCTCACAGACAACAAGGTCTGGTAAGTAGAGATCAACTCAAAGGGAGTTCCCTTCGACTCAGTGTCGGCTAATAACGATTCCAAAACCTGGATCTGCTCGTATTTGTCGACATTCTTCTTACCACGAGTCTCGGAAATCTGTTTCAAGGTGCTGAAAACAGGACTCAACAGTCTGTGCTCGCCGTCCTGAGCTTGCAGGGACAGCAGCTGTACATCCTTGGTACTGATCTCGACAGGTTCATCTTTCTCGAACAATTCGGGATCCTCTTTGAACAAATCATAGTGAGCTTGGAACTCCTTGATCTGCTTCTTTACTCTCTGTCTGGTAGTGTTAAATGCTCTTCCCTCAGCAGCGTTCAATGTCTTCTCTTGCTTTTCGTTTTCAGTAGTTTCATTGATGAAGTCTTCCAAACCAACCAAACATTTGACGTAAAAATTGGGAGTGCCTACCTTCTGTTGATTAGCTCTAATCAAATATCTGCCCAATTTGTCAAATTCTGTCAACACGTTGGTCCATGTGTTGCTTCTTTTAGCGGCATTGATGGCCTCTACTGAGTCCTTCATATCGTCCATCAACTTATCCTTTGCGGATTTCACAACCTTTCTACCTTCATCTTCCGAATCAGAGTCCGAATCTCCGCCAGCGCCCTTGATAAAGCTCTTTTTCAAAAAGTATGCTGGTCCACTAGGTCTTCCGTCGGAATCACTATCGCTTGAGTCATCATCCGAGTCGGAGCCATCTCCAAACTCAGAGTCTGTAGATTCTTCAGAGGATGTTGATTGCAATTCTTCTTCAGAAGTGCTCAACAAGTCCTCTTCATCAGACGAGGAGTCTGAGTTATATCCAGAAACAAAGAAACGAGACATACTGGCAATGCGTCTATCGTTCAACAGTCCTTTATGTGTCTCTTAAACCGTCTTGGTGAAGCCCAATTTTCAACAAAGACAAACTTTTCATCGATGCTTCACTGAAAAAAATTACAAAAAACATGATGAAATATACGCACCCCATTTTGATAATTACCGATAATTTTTTAGAGATATTTAGGGAGAGGTTGCTGAGAATAGGAGGGAGAGGTTAGAGGTTAAAGGTTGAATACTAGAGATTCAAGCTAAGTGGGTTAAGGTTAACAATGATAGATAATAAATAATGGTATTATTAATGGCTATAATTAATGATTATAATTAATGATTATAATCAATAGCTATAATCAGTAATCATGGTTAAAGTGTTCACTATTGGAATATAATGCAAACATAAATTGAAAAGCAGGAATACAAAGAGTTTTGTATACAGATTATGTCACTTGGCAAGGCAAGAGTAGTGAATGACTATCTTTATTTCGATAGATTAGCTTCTCTCCGAATAGGACATGTTGATTGGTATTTCTTTATATTTTGCACCAATGACCTTACTGTAGTACAATAATTGCAATTTTCAAAATGATCAATCCAATGACACTGTTTCTAGTTTGAATGGTTTCAATATGTAAAATTTCCAGATTCATGTTATATATATCTTCAGCCTGATTTGCTTCCATTTTCAAAGTACACTCAAATATTCAGATTTCATGACTTCTGGTAATATACCCCTTTTGTCATTTGGAATATGCTTGCAACAATTTGAGCGCAAGAAATTGACTCACACATCATTCTTTTTGACCATTCAATACACTCTAAAATCAGATATAGTTTGCTTCTTTAAATAGCCAAATTCTCTACTTTGAAATATTGTAGACGTAGGCTTTCCAAACCTGATATTTAAATAGTTTTAGGTTTATCTCCAAACCTATGGTCCATTTTTCTCTATGTTCTGACCGTTTGCGCATGCCATTTCTTATTTACCCCCGGGGTATATAGCCTGAAACAAAGTTTGGTGTTTTTGAAAGTATTTACACCTTCTCGCATTCAAACTCGATAATATAATTCAAACTGCCCAATTAAAGCCACGTACATTTCAAACACTTCGCAAAGCCAAAATGATTGTCCCTACCAATGAGAAAATTCACTAAAAACGGGGTTTAAAGCATTCGCTAATTGTTCAAAGTATAGCTTCTAACTCGCAGAAACTTAAACAGCTTTTCATTGCTAATAGGAAATACAACCTCCTCTCCTTCCCTATCGTCCTCAGGAAACATCTTTTTGCGGTATGCACGGCAAATGACCCATGCGAGCTTATTGTGCTTGTAAATTCCACCCAAGTGCTTAATAGCAAAGTCGTAATGAAACACATAATAGGGTACAGACCCATTAGAAATAGTAATGTTGACCTCTCCAGAGGCGGAAATTGTCCATGTTCCATGCATAATACGATGGCTGTCCCGGGAATAATTGGTGTTGTGCATTATACCATTCTTATCCATCACCGACCCGACCGAATTGTGCTTGTTATGTCTCAGCAAGTGCGGTATGACCTTGTTAGGCTCAAGGCTAGTGAGCAATTTAATACACGTTCCGTCCGGATAAAAACGAATGTAGCGATAGTAGGTGACAATGTGCACAGGATTCTGCCAGCTGCTAGAAAGCGAAGCCTTGGAACCCTCGCTATAGTAGTTTACGACGCTAATATAGCACCCGAGAAACTTTACAAAAGGCCGCGAATGTAACATTCGCTTCCACGAATTGGAGTACTGCGGCAATATAGCCAACTGGTTGCTCGGAATCGGCAATTCCTCATCTGTGTGCTCCCGTGTGCTCTTGAGAAACATTTGGTTCTCAATATATGTCTGATTCAAGTACACCAAGTGACAAAGCTTGCGCCAAATCTGCGATGAGGCAAAGCCCAAGTACGCATGCTTCTTGCAAGTGATAGAAAAATTGAACCACGACTCCGGACTCGACACAACAAGAACCTCCATGATCTTCAACCAAATGTCCGGCAGCAAGTTTATCAAGGGAGATACTGGCCTCGAATTGGCCACGGTCTGGTGGTTATCGTCGCCCAAATTAGCGAACTTAATAACCAATTGCTCTTCATCACCCAAGTCGGACATGCCAGGCGCACTAGCCTCGGTGTTAGCAAAGCTGGAAAGCAATTTGTCCACGTTGATCAGTTTGACCAACTTCTCATCTAGCTTCTTGACTGCATTCTTGCCGGCGGAAAGTAGTGTTTCCTTGGCAGTCTTTGGGACCTCCTCGCTGCGGTAGAGAGAGTCCACCTTGTCGTTGAGCTTGTATGCTCTTCTGTAGCAATCCAAGGCATCTGACATCAATCCTTGCGATTCCTTATCAGTGGCCTTGCGAAACAAGCCAATGGCCTCGCGATCGCGCTCGGAAAGAGAGTCTTCTCCTTGGACAGGCTTTCTTGATGAGGATATGTCTCCGCTCATTACTGTATATGCCCAACTGCAGACCTATTTGCTCTGTGGAGTGTTACCGGGGACGCCAGTGGCCAATGGTGTTTTTGGTTCCGGATTTTATATATTTTTCACCGGGTGCAAATTGCCAGTTCTATTGACTGGTTTGGTGAAAGGGAGGCGATATCGAGGCATTTTGCGAGGGAAATGACGGGTTTCACCAGCGGAGCACAGCACCAGGTGGATTGGAAGTATACTAGAGAAATCCTGGAAGAGTTGGTATACAATTGGGAGAGAAAAAGCAGTAAAAGGGCACCTTCTAGTCCAAAAGACTGTCGAGAAATGCCTGATCGTCCTGCGATGGCTGGAAGTGGGGTTCCGGAGAGACGCTCTTCTTTGGTGAGAGTGATTTGGGGACCGGGAGCGAGTCCACCATGCTCAAAAAGTCCTCGTTGGAGGACTTTAGCCCTGCTTCCTCGGGACCACCTAAAATTATATCGAGATCAGCTTCAAAGTCAGTCTCCCTGGGCTTTTCGCGAGCGTTGTTGATCAACTGCGAGTTCAAATGCGAGAGTGCGCGCTGGTCGGTCGTATCCAAGTTGTTTATCTCCAAAACCTTGGGCTTGGAGGCGGCGGTTTTGGACCCGTCAAACTTGTTTTTGATCTGATAGTACAACGCGTTGCGGTCGGCCAAGACCTTGCGCTCTTGCTCCCGCGCAACTTCCTCCGGAGAAAGGTATTTTACGTGGTCTTTGTCATCTTTGTGCTGACGATGCTGGCCTAATTTCTGCGATAGCGCGACTTCGCCAATGCAAAATCCCTCCAACTCCTTGACTGGTATGTGGTTTATGTTGCGCTTTCCTCTCTGCGCAACATGGAGCGCGTTGTAGTCGTCCACGGGTTTTCTCACGTCCGAGTAGCTTTCAAGGCCGTATTCTTGCAAGAAGTTGTCGGAAACCTTAGAGTCTAAGAGTTTACGGTTCTTCCTAGGCTTGTTCTGAGCCACGAACTCTTGCAAGTTGAACAGAGCCTCGAGCCTGGGATTTTCTGCCTGTGGTTCTGTTCCCAAGTATATACCATCAATACTGGTGGTAACACCAGTATCCGCATTTTCACTGCCATTTTCACCGCCACCTTTACCGCCACCTTTACCGCCATCTTTGCCTTCTCTCTTCCCTCCCTCTCCCTCCTCTCCCTCTCCCTCCTCTCCTTCTTCCTCCTCGTCTTGCCTCCTGATCTCCGCCAAAATCTGCTGCTTGACCTTCAACCTCTGCTCTTTGCTCAACTCCCCTTCGCCCAACTGCGGGTAGAAGTGATTGATAAGCGCCTCATCCGTCTCCGAGTCCCATTCATCGTCCGAGTCATCCAACACAATCCGGTTGTTCCCCCCGTTATCGCGTCGTTTACCGCTCCATTTTGGCCGCACTACGCTCTCTGCCGAGCTCTTGGGTTTGCTGCTAATCCCATGCTTTCTCATATACCGGTAGGTCGCCTTCTTATCCCATTTGGAGTTCTTTAGCACCATCTTAAGCTGGCTACGGAGGCGTTGGTACCCTCGGCTTGTTGGTGAAAAATTTGGGTACTACAAAAGCAGCCCTTGCGCTGGTTTTAGCACAGTCAAACACGCGTCGCCACCGGTAAAGGATGGATAAGGATAGTACGAAACCCAAGAAGAGCATAGAAGAGCTCTTGAAGCTTCTTTCAATGGGCCAGGAGCTAAACGAGTCGCAGCAGAAGCAGATGAAGGACTACAAGTTCTGGAAGACACAACCAGTGCCCAACTTGAACGAGAAGATCGACAGGGAAGGACAGATCGACGCAGTAAAGACGCCAGAGAGCGTCGAGGACAAGCCTCTCCCTCTAATTGACAGCTTTGAGTGGAGTACCATTGATATGGAGACCGAGAGCGGGTTGGACGAGGTGTACCAGCTCTTGTACGACCACTATGTCGAGGACCAGGACTCGACTTTCAGGTTCAAGTACTCCCACGAGTTCCTCAAGTGGGCATTGAAGGCGCCGGGATGGAGACGCGACTGGCATCTTGGTGTTCGTGTGAAGGAAACAGGCAAGTTGGTGGCGTTTATTGCAGCCATCCCGGTCACCCTCCAGTTGAACAAGCTGGGTAAGGTGTTGCCCAGCGTGGAGATCAACTTCTTGTGCATCCACAAGAAGTTGCGGTCGAAGCGCTTGGCGCCGGTGTTGATCAAGGAAATCACCCGGAGAGTCAACAAGCAGAACATCTGGTATGCCTTGTACACTGCGGGTATAGTATTACCCTCCCCGGTCTCCACCAGTCGCTACACACACCGTCCTATCAACTGGTCCAAGCTCCACGACGTCGGGTTTTCGCACTTGCCTTCCAACGAAACGAAGCTGAGCATGGTGGCTTACTATGCTCTACCCAGTGCCACGAAGATAGCTGGCTTGCGCGCAATGCAGCTGGAGGACTTGGACCAGGTGTACGACTTGCTCTGCGAGTTCCAGGAAAAGTTTGAGTTGGTCCAGAGCTACGAGAAGCATGAGTTGGAGCATTTGCTTTTGGGCGGTCTGTCGACCGAGGCCAAGGCTCCGTCGTCCGTGGTCAAGGCCTACGTGGTGGAGGATCTGGCGGGAAATATTACAGACTTCTTCTCGTACTACTTGTTACCCTTCACTGTGTTGGAGAATGTTAGCCACGACGAGTTGGGCGTGGCGTACCTCTACCTCTACGCATCCAAGTCAAGCGGCAGCGACAACTACAAGCAACGCTTGAATGCCTTGATCAACGATGCGTTGGTCACCTCCAAGCTGTTCAATGTCGACGTGTTCAACTGTCTTACTGTTCAAGACAACAGCTACTTTATCAAGGATGCCAAATTCGCCAGCGGTGACGGGTTCCTCAACTACTACTTGTTCAACTACAAAACGTGGCCTATAAATGGTGGAATTGACCCTCAGACCAAGGAAGTAACTCCCGATACCACCAGTGGTGTGGGTGTGTTGTTGTTGTAAAGCTGACCAGACATGGCTGCTGGGAAGGCGCATCATCCAAGTATGCCTGGAACTTGTACTTTGGGGATGCTTTTTAGTGGAGAGAACGCTTTTAGTGTTGGTATAGAAGGTCTGGCGCAGTGCTCGATGCTATTGGGGCAAAGTCCACGGGCTAAGCTGCTCATTTAATAAGAAGAGATCAAAGATGTGAGCCAAGTATGTATTGGTATATCTGTACAATGGTGTTTATGGATTTCCCAAGATACGGATAAATAACACGAAAGCAAGCAGTGGCTTGCTGCTGTATGGCGGTTGCTGGGGAAGGTTTCCAATGGGCTCTACGAGTTCTCAGCGAAAAATGAACGTTATAGTGATTACTTGTAAGGTATAGTTGTAGAGTGAGAAGGTCAAATAGCCTAGCCAAGTATCTATTCAAGTATCAATTTACGTATGCAAATACACACCAGAGAAGCCATTAAAAAGCTAGAGCAGGAGAGCTTTTCAGCTTTGTTGTAGTATCCACCGGTGTGATCGAGACGTTCATTTATATTGGCCAGAACTCATAAGACTTTAATAAACCTGTCAATCAGCACTAACCACTGCATCCAATTCTTGGCTAAAGTTGAGAGAAGTTGTATTGACTATTTTATTAGAGAGGGGGTTCAAAAAACATCTAGGTATGTCCAGTGATGAGTATCGAGAGCCATATTGTTATAATTAGGTTTTGCAATTTGCAACCGAATTTGGGCTCTGATGCTACAGATAATAATATAGGCTATATTTTAGCGGTAGACTGAGGTGCCGATTGGAAATAGAAGATAAACGTATAACTCCTTGCTATATAATATACCAGGTATTGTATTTTAGAAGCGGTTACAATTATATAGAGCATATGGGGCTATAATGGAAGAGCCTTTAAGGGCATTTGACTAACAAATAATATGTGCTTGTGCCTTATATGCTAATTTATAGAAGTATTGCTTCTAGAAAATGAAAATACTTGTTGGTCATGGGTATTATGGGGAGGCGCTATTTACATTTACAGCATAGTTCAATACCTCCTTATGTAAACGCTCATTTCTTTCAAGGGGATAAGTATTGTATTTTGTGTTGGTAACTGTAGCCAATTCCTATACAAGACACTACAAAAATTTGCAGCTAGTCTTTCCTGACCCATGAAGATGTTTAAAATTATAAAAATTTTAGTATTCTTCCAAGAAGGTTTGCAAGATGAATATGGAATTCTAGAAAGCTTAGCAACTGTTTTGCCTAATATTATGCTTTCGTTATAACATTGAGTAAGTAACAAATGTACTGGTCAAATTTATTTGAATACTATAAAAGTAGTATAATTACCATCACTAAAAATGAGTACTCTTCAACTTCAAATTGCTAAAAAATAGTCATTCAATGAATACTCATCTGATTGTACTTTGGCAATTGCAGTTGGGTCAATTCATCATCATCCAATTGGTAACACCAAATTTTAGTTTAAAGGTTTATGGTGCATTACCTACATTTTGTTCAAAAGTTGTGATAATTAACTATTAGTACGAAATCTAATGTAAAATATCATTTACGCAGAATTGATTGAAAACTACTAATTACACTCAATTATCCAACCGCAATCAAATATACTTGCAAAAGTGTCTCAGTACTTCACAGACGTAACTAAAATAGTAGAATAAATGACAGTCTTGGAGACAAACACCACAGGATTTATATCATGAACTTAGTTTCAGAATAAAACTATAAAAAGCTTTGATAATTGGGGCAAAATGAATTAAAAATAGAGAAAGAATAGCTGGGAAATAATCATAAGTATGGAAAGCCGGCATTCTTGGAAATAAAGTGACGAGAGTTAAGTTGATATATTAAACAATTATAAAATGGTACATTCAATAAGCGTGATCATTAATTTGAAAGAGTAATCATGATTTCTCAAGGCAAATAAATTTGTTTATTTTGAACCTTCTTACTTATTCCCTCGTTGGTGTTAATTTCAACCTTCATTACTTGTAATATTCACTAAGTTATTACTAAATTAATACCTAAAACGAACCAATTCAGTTTGCATTGTAATAATTATAGAAACATTCCCGAATTGTTAACTTTGATACAGAAATAATATAAACGACTCACCAATATTCATTAAATTTACTACCTAACTAGCATACACCTACCACTAACGGCCCACCCACCCTTGAGTGCTCTTTCATGAATTCTTGGGTACTGAACAAGAACAAATTGCGAGAGCCAGAGTTTTTACAGTTTACGTCAATTAGCGAAAAAAGTTAAGCTGCAAAATTAAGTAATATTACATGTTTCCCTTTTATAAACTTACAGTTTAGTAACATGTAAAATGGTTTACAGTTTGGAAAGTTGCAGTTTTTCTTTTTAAATTTACAGTTTAATATTTTTCAGAAGACTTAAAAAAATCATAAACGAAGCTCATCGCAAGGAACCAAGAGGTTTAAGAAGTTCTAAGGGCTCTACGGATATATTTAGATCGCCAAAAGCATGATTTCTTCAAGCACTTGGATCCCTAGAGGATTTGCATCAGAATTTCCGGAAAAATATGAGTTGAATGATGAGGAAATGGAAAGAATAACGGCCATGGCTCAGCTCGAAATTAGTGAAGCTCGCCAGGGCATAGAGGACGCTGAGGCATCAGCAGAGTCCCCAGCTGTCAATGACTCTAAGTTGAAGGACCAGGTTGACATGGACGACGACTTGAAGGAGTTTGATATGGAAAATTATGACCAGGAAGAGGATAGTGAAGGCGAAGAGGTGACAATGTTCCCCGGCTTGTCCAACGATGTTAAGTTCCACAAGGAGGAAGGTACGGACAACGACCCGTACTTGAGCTTGCCCAAGGAGGTTGACGTTCAGGAGGAAAAGAAGGAGGCACAAATTTACCCTACGGATAACTTGGTTTTGGCTACACGTACTGAGGACGATATTTCATACTTGGATGTGTACGTGTACGACGATGGCGCCGGCGCTCCCGTGGGTGCCGAAGAAGAAGAAGAGGACAAAATGGATGCAGACGTGGCCAAGGGTTTGACGAGAGAGTCGAATTTGTATGTTCACCATGATATCATGTTGCCAGCCTTCCCCTTGTGCGTTGAGTGGATAAACTACAAGCCAGGCCAGCAGGCGCTGGAAGAAAATGAACACAACATTGGAAACTTTGCTGCTGTGGGAACTTTTGACCCGCTGATTGAGATTTGGAACTTGGATTGCATAGATAAGGCCTTTCCCGACATGATCTTGGGTGAGCCACAGCAGAACTCGTTTGCAGCATTGGGCAAGAAGAAGAAGAACAAGAAGAACAAGAAGTCTCAGCATGTCACCACCCACCACACCGATGCTGTTTTGTCGTTGTCGCACAACAGAAACCACAGATCGGTGCTAGCATCTACATCGGCAGACCACACTGTTAAATTATGGGACCTCAACAATGGAACTGCGGTCAGATCTCTTAACCTGGTCCATTCTCAAAAAACTGTTTCATCTTCGCAATGGCATTCTCAAGAATCGTCGATTTTGTTGACTGGTGGTTATGATGGTACTGCTGCTCTTAGCGATGTGCGTATCTCAGACGAATCGCAAATGACCAAGCACTGGAGCGTGGGACCAGGTGAAGAGGTGGAGAATGTCCGCTGGGCTCACTCTCTGACACCTGAGGTCTTTTACGCGGGTACAGACAACGGTAACATTTACAGCTTTGACGTTAGAGTGATGGACAAGCCTCTCTGGACCTTGCATGCACACGATGCTGGTATCTCGTCTTTGGACACAAACTCGCACATCCCCGGCATGTTGATAACAAGCGCCATGGGAGAAAAGACAGTGAAGCTTTGGAAGTGCGCTTCTGATGCCAAGGGTCCTTCAATGACTTTATCTCGCGATTTTGGCGTGGGTAACGTATTAACCACTGCATTTGCAGGCGACATTGAGGTTGCCGGTAACTTAACCGTTGGAGGTGTCAGCGGAGCCTTGAAGATGTGGGACACCTTTTCCAACAGCTCGGTACGTAACTCTTTCCGCGACGAGTTGCAGCAATTGCAACAAAGAGCTCGCTCAGAAGCCAAAGACAATGGACGTGCATCGAGAATTGCCAGAAAGTACCGTGCCAATAACGGCGAGAACGTCATGACGGTTGAAGCTGGTGGCTTGGACGATGATTCCGACCTGGACGGAGAGGATGTGAACCAGAACATGGAGGAGCAGGACGACTAAATTAGTTTCTAGCTCTATTGAAAGCTGTTTTATAGATATAATCAATACTATTTCATACAATACTATTTCATTCAATACTATTTCATTCGACACAACTACGCTACAAGTGCTTCTCAAACACCTTGACTAGTGCGTCGGCATCAGACCCGCTGGAAACGCTATCGTCAACAATGCCGTTAACACTAACAGTAGGCGTAACATGTACACCAACACCTCTCAAGTACTTTGTAAAGTACTTGATGTCGTCGGTGGCCGAATTTCCCAGGTTACTCTGCTCTTCCAGCGAGGCTCTACGCTCAATATACAAGCTCTTCAACAAAGTCTCCCGTGAAAACGGCAACTTGACTTGTTTGCTCACTACGTCATAAATCTGCTCATAAATCTCGTTGCGAGACAATTGGACATTAGCGGTGTCGTAGAAGTGCTCTTTGCACGCAAAGAGCGCTTCGCACAAGTCCCAGTACATTTTATTGCTAACGTCTGCTGCTGTTCCAGCAATTAGCTGAGACGATGCCAAAGCAAACTCATGGAGCAAAACTGAATTGGGATGCCATGGCTGGATCACATTGACAAACACAAACTGAAACATGAAGGGATGTTGAGCCTGAAGTTGGGGAATAACGTCATTCCGCAATTTGAAGAATATCTTAGCACTAAACGGGCAGTTGTAGTCCAAATACAAATTGACAACATGTGGCGCAACAGGTTTTCTACTGGAAGCCAATGCTTTGAACAGATAGTAGTAGTGGGTGCTGGAGTACTTTGGTGAGATCATTTTAGGGGTTAAACTTGGCTAAACAGACTGTTCCATAGTCCAAAAATTTTTCAGATATGCCCTGGCAAACCAAGGATGATTTTGCACCCAATAACACCAATTTAAGCACAATTGCGTCATTAGTGCTTAGGAAGACGAGATTCACTCTCAGCTCGACGCTTAACAAGCTCCAAGATGCTTTGCGAGTTTTCGTGGGAAGATGACGTTGGAGATGACAGACCCAGTATAGAAAGGTTTGATACAGACAGAGTTTCAGATAAGTCAAAGTCTTTGGGATCGACCATCGGTCTCGAATAAGGTTTATTGTGGCTGCCAAACAATGTGGATTTGCTCCATACCAGCCCGTTGCGAGGTGTTGGCACTATTTGTTTCATTGGCGTTGGTATAGCGTGGTTTAGGTTTTTGATAATACCAGGAACCATAGGAGCGCCATTTGGGGATAATAGAGTATAGGGAACAGCATATGGGTGAGACGGCGTATGAATTAGGGTGTTTTCCTTTAGGAGCGTGTGAGTGGGGGGCAGGCTGTCTTGTTGACTATGAGCCAGGCTGTCTTGTTGACTATGAGCCAGGCTGTCTTGTTGAATATGAGCCAGGCTGTCTTGTTGAGTGCTGGAGTTCCAAATAGGGCAGTTTTCTTGTTTGGGCTTGTGAATATGAGATAGGTCACTATGTGAATTAGTGTATGAAATACTGTAGGGGTCGTTATACGGATTGTTGTATGGGTTGTTGTAAGGGTCGTTGTATGAGTTGTAATCAATGGTAGGGCAATGCAATTTGGAAAGCCTGTTTGAGTCGTTATTAGCCAAAGATGACGAGCATACTGTGGAGTCGTTTTCAACATAATAGGGCTGCCTAGCGAGACTGCTCTTGGTGGTTTGGTTGATGGGATTTGAACTTGACTGGGACGATTCTATACGTTGGCCATAAAGGATTTCGTAAACTTCCAATGGCCGAGAAGAAGCCTCTGGTATTGTGTGAGTGGGTTTGAGTGGACTTGGATTGGCTACTTCGTCCTCGCTATCGCTGGTATCGTTAACAAAGAGTGTTTGGCATTTCCCATACAGTGCTTTGTACAGTTTTGACAAGTATTTAGCATGAGTGGGTGATTGAGAAGCATTGATACTGGAGCTGCCGGAGGAGATCACGATCGAGTTTTGGATTGCAACATCTTGCGTTGAATCATATGTAATAAGGCCTTGTGCTGAATTGTTTGTGAGTAGGCCTTTTCTTGAAACATCCTCCTCCGAGCCGTTTGTAATGCAATCTTGTGGGTAATCTGGATTGCCATGCATTTTTGCATCTTCTTTCTGGGTATCCTTCACATCCAAGTTGTCTTTAATCGTATCAACCTCTGGATAGTACTTTAAAGCATCTTTTGGATCTTCAGCAGCTTCTAAATCTTCAGCAGCTTCTAAATCTTCAGCAGCTTCTAAATCTTCAGCAGCCTCCAAACCCTTTGAATCCTCAGTACTCTTGTCTCTTGGCAGCTGCTCCTGTGAAACACCGGCTTCTGTAGGTTTCGATGCCCTTTCATCCAAATATGGGGTCCATGATGCTTCCTCCTCGTCTGAAAATTCAATGGGGTTCACCAGCGAGCCTAGAGGGTTGTTGCCACCCTCTGGCGACAGACTGGCCAGATCTGACATAGAGTCAGACGATGGTATGATTTGTAGATAGTTATTTGATAGCTTTATCCGTTTGTTAGATAGAACTGTGTTAATTATTCTTGGTTTCAACGGCTGCGACGATGGGAAGTTATCCTGCTCATGTGGTCTGGCGAGCTCTCTTGCTTTGAGTGAGAGCACTGGATCAGCCGCTTGCAAAAGGGAGCTAGAGGAACCTCTTGGTGCTTCGCGCTCTACGGAAACCGCGCTATAATTGCGCGATGTTGCACCACTACCATCACTATCGTTATGCCTGCTTTTCGACAGAATGAAGCGCTTGTTTATCACATCAATGTTGGATCTTGCCTGTCTTGGTGCCTTGGGCGGTTTCACCAATATATCGGGTTTCACCAAGTCTATATGTTCTTGGCCAACTATAACCCCAACTTTACCACCAACAACAGTGTTACAGACAAGAGCACACTGCGAATCGTCTTCTAGCACTCGTTTTCGGGAGTCAGTCTTTTCATGATCCTCCCTGGCGCTTTTAGTGTCCTCTTCCTTCTCCGCGATGGGTTGGCTTTGACGCGCCAACGCATTCTCTGGTCCATCTAAGCGACTCTCCAGCCTCAAATGGGTAGGTACCACGCTGCTAGACAAGCTCTTGGCTTCGCGGCGAGCTTTGCGAGCCCTAGCAGCACTTCTTCGTATCAGTGGTCTTTCACGCTGTAACTTTGCACCCAAGGAAGCCAGCCTGATCCGCTTCTCTAGACCCTGTGTTCCAGGGGAGTCATCAGGCTCGCTCTTCTCCCCAGAGCCTATGAACCACGACACAAGTCGGCGAAACACTGACAGCATGTTTTATATATGGACTTGGCTACTCTACAATAGGGCTATAACATTGAAATTTTTATAAAAAACATGAGTGTAAACAGCATCAAACGCATCAAGCACTGCAATTCGACATCGCATCTATTATTTAAACCTGGACGTGTTTTCTTCATGACAAGCAGAAGATAGGCCACGGGAAGACATAACCAATGGCCCATGGGAAGCGTAGCAAAGTATTTTTTTTTAGCAGGGTTCGCAGAGCCAAAAAGGCATTTATGATATAGTCAATGGATTTAGAAATGCCTCTTGGTACTGCAGTCATCAATAATACAAGTAGTCTGTAAAAGCCAGTGTTGGAATATGTAGTGAGTATGGCCTGGAAAGTTGTTTGTTAAAGAGTATGGTACACTTGTTTATTTTGCGAGAATCACCAACTTGCACTTGTCAAACAAGATATTTTGGAACTTGGAGTCGGTGTCCACTTCGAATTCTTTCATACGCTGGCGGTGGAGCTCGGTAAAGTCGGCTTCATTGTTAATATTGTTTTCTTCGGTAAAGTCGTCGTAGTCATTTTTTAAAAAGAGCTGGATAGTGTTATCCGGAGCGGATTCAACGCCCTCGGGCAGCGACTCGGCAGCTCCCGTGGTCAAACGCTTATGCAATTTGCTCTTGAGGTCCTGCAATCGCAAGCTGCACGGCAAGAGCAAGACAAAGATATCGTCTTGGTAGTAAAACTTCACTTTAACCTTTAATCGTGGTTCGGTTTGCGGCTGAGGATGCGTCAGCGCTTGGTTCTGGGGAGGCGAGGGACCTGCTCCCGAAGACACAAGGTTACATGAAGAGGAAGAATGAGACCTGTTGACGCCCAGGTCAGACGAGCCAGGGCGAGGTTGGTTTTGCCCATTTTGGGTGGAATGGAGTGCCGAGTACTGCGACAACCTGTCATGGTGATAGTTGGATCTCTGGCTGATGGGTTTCAGCGAGCGTTTGGACTGCCCCCCAGCACTGTTGTTGTTGCTGTTTTCGTCTGTGTACTCGCGATCAAAGCCGTTGTCCAAGACATTGAATAAGACCATAACCTCCTCGGAACGAGAAATATGCGATGGCAATGAGATCAAATTGCGGAGGTAGTAGTCTAGCTTCTCACGCCGGAGCTTGGAAATGTTGTCATTGACATTGATAAGAGGTCCTGGAATCAGAGGGATAATGCGCTTGGAGTTTTCAATCTTGCCAGCCTCGTAGGGAAAGAGCTCCAACAATTTCACCTGGAGGTCATAAAAGTCTTGGTAGTATCGGTACAAGTAGCGCATGCGCCCGTTGGAGAGACGCGCAATAACCAAGTACTGGTACCGGCCATGTTCAAGCTGGTACGAGTCCACGCCGGCCTCGAGGACGCTTACATTCGCTGCTAGCAAAGAAGAGCGATTCGATTGGTAGTGGCTTCCCAACGCGCCATTGCGAGCTATGGAGTCGGTAGAGCCGTCAAAAAACTGAGCATGCGACAGAACTGGCGGAGCTGCCAGCGAGTTTGTGATAGAGCCAAGCGGGATGGTCAGCGCCTGATACCTCGCAGTGCGGATTTTCCACTGCTCCACGGTTGGTATGTTGAAGTTGTCAACAGTATTTATAATGAAACTAGGCTCAACGTTTTGCAGCATGTCGACGTTGTGAGTCGGATCGTTGGGGTTGAGCAAGTCCACGATTTTGACGTACAGAACCGGAACCAACCCAGGTCCTCCCAACCGGTTTATCGGCTTCGCAATAAACCACTCGTACTCATGATGAGCGCAGATTATCAAGTTCTCTCCTGGAATAATGTCCAACTCGTCTTCGCGTTCCGCCTTGAACTCGAATAGCGTAACCGCGTAGAGCATTTGGCCTGAGTTGCGCAGCGGAGTGCGCGCAGTCGTCGAGGACGCGTTTGTAGAAGTGTTGGCTGAGGCGCTAGCAGAGGCATTTGTAGAAGCGTTGGTGGATGCAGTTATCGTTGACTCGGTGGTGTTGGAAACGCTTCTGTCGCCTGCTCCGCTCCCTCCTTGCGCCACCGTAGACGTCTCCACCGGTCGACTGCGACCGAAAACCTCAAAGTACGACTGGGGAACCATTCCGCGGACATGAGTCGCGGGATTCACCGCTTCGTACCACTCACTCTCTGTTTCCAGGCTCAACGCGTCTGGTGTGCCAATTAGATGGAAGAACTCTCCCTTTGTAAACGCCAACTCGTCTGGACCCTGTGGCTGGTAGTCGTACAATGCTTTAATAACACGCGTAGGCTGCGGATACGTCTTTCCTGCCATCTGTTCCGATTGATGCGACTGCTGTTCCGGGTGTGATATTATACTGCTGCTGTTCACTCCGCTGTGCTTTCCAGATGCTGAGTATGAAGCTGAGTGCTTTGGTGAGCTTCCACTGGAAGAGTTTGACAGATGCTTACTCCTTCTGAACGACTTGATCATAGTTTATGGGTCTAATCAGCTTAAGGCTAGTGGTTCAAGGCGTTGGCAAGATTTTTTCAACACGGCTGTTGTAAATAGCCCTTGTTACAGGGTAAGGGGTTTGAATGAGACCGTAGAGACAAAGGCAGAGAAGGGTCGCAGAGACAGAAGGGAGGATGAACGAGACGAGCTACGGAGTGAGCCATGATGGAGCTATATAAGTGAGAGTGTAGATCATGTATTTCATGTATTTCATGTAAATCAGTAGAGCCCCGATCTTTGGAACCACAAAATCGATACAGTAGAGTTATGAAACGTCAAAGGCGAAATAGCGATAGGGCAGGAGAAATAAAAGAGTGGGGTGATAATCAAGGGCAGAGCGTTATCTAAAGAGTGGAATGATGTGAACGTGGGGTGAGAAGATGAGAAGGTAAGGTGGAGGAGAGGGTAAGATGGAGGAGAGGTTGCAACAAGAGAAGAGGGAAGACAGCGTAGAGGATGGAAAAGAAAAAGTGAAGAGTGTGGCTGATATAAAAGAAAAAGATGAGGTGTAGATCAACTATAGAAAAAGAAGGGGACCAAGAGCTAGTATGAAGGCTGAAGCGATGCTGTATGGTGAGTGTTCTGAGAGATCCAGTAGACTTCACCAGAAAAAATGTTTGGGGGCAGTGCAAGGGTGGTATATCAGTAGTATATCGGTAGTATATCAATGGTGTATCGAGAATGTATCAATCATGTACCGATAATGTACCGATAATGCACCCATAATGTATGAAATGCTGATCTATATGAAATGTTAGTCTACAAAGCCCAATTTATGAACAGCCTTGTAGTCAACTTAACCTTCGGTCTGCTACAAGGTCACACTGAACACTATGCAAGTTTCATGTAGTAGTTTTGACCTAACACGATTATGACGAGCCAAGTGGGGTCTGGTTATTCCTCTCCGGCAAGGAAGCTAAAGCCAGTAAGTACTAAGTATATATAAACACTTGGATTGCCCCATTTATTGATGGACTCTCTAACTAAAATAGCTTTAGTTGGGACATCATCAACTAAAAGTATACTAACTAAAAGTATTAACTAAAATAATATCTCCTGTTAAATGAGTCAACATTCATTATAATGCGCTGAAAGCTTCTAGTGATACTTGATTCCTGTTAAAACCAGTTGCAACTCATTCCACAGTCTTTCTTTTACACGTCTCTTTCTTTTACAGTTTTGATCAAGTATTTAAACGGGTTGAATCTTATTCACAGTCTTTATCGCCATTAGTTGTCTTTATTTTCGATTCAAGAGTCACCATGCCATACGTTAATTTAATTTCTTCTACTTATCTTCTACTAGTCTTAGTAGTCTTTTTTTAGTAGTCTTTTCTTAGTAGTCTTTTTTTAGTAGTCTTCTCTTAGTAGTCTTCTCTTGCTAGTCTTTTCTTTTTCACTACTCTTCTCTCGCTTCTCATAAACCCTTTATCCCCAACCCTCTCTTCTCTTCTATCCTCACAACATATCCGAATGATACACATTCTCATTCTGATCGTAAAGTAAACACACCTCTCGATATTTGGCGAGATATATTTTTAGTGTCTCAGCATAGTTCTCGAACCCTAGCAGTTGCATGGCCCATAAAATATCCTCACCATGTAATGTCTTGCGCTTTTCTATGGCACATTTCTCAGCTGCATGGCTCGTAACAAAGGAGATGAATTCAGAAACACACTCTTGAATGCACTCTTTGGACTCTTTGGCTAGCTTAGCATGGCATGGAAGCGCTCGTTTCATAACTCGCGCCACTGTTGGTTAGCATATTTGTCTTCTCTACATGTTCACTACCCTATAAAACACTCACCATTGGCAATTGGCAAGAACCGGTCCTGCTCTTTGATCTCGTAGTCGCAGTTGTTCTTGATATCTTCATTCATTGTGCTTGAGTCCCTAGCAAGTTTGGCTCAATTTGGCAGCGCCACTGGGTTATAACTGCCATCGCTGCAAAATGCGACCTCGGATTTGCTTGAGGAATTCGCGAAACTAAGTATTCTGGTAACCAGGCAAGACGCCGCAAAAAGATATACAGTTTGGTTTAACTTTCTTCAAGTAAATAATATATTAAAATGGATACAAATGGTATAAAAGGTAAAATAGGCTTAGTAGCGTTGTAATGCAATTCCTCTGGTCATTAAAGGTATTCAAAGCTGGCAGAAAAAAGCAGCTCGATAGTCAAATGCTATGTACAAACGGTATTAATTGGGTTAAAAAATGTTTTGGCAAGAGTGCAATAGTTGTGGAGATTTGTTGAGAATGAACTGAAATGGTGTAACCAAAACGAAAGTTTGTTTGGAAATTCATACCATCTTAGTAGAAATTACTTTCAGCAAAGCACCAAGCTAAACTTCTGTAAAAATCATTATCGGTTGTTGATTACCAACCCTTTATACTATCTATACTGCTTTCTTGAGATATTAAAATATCTATATAGTATTGCTACTTCCGTATTAAAGCGTCCCATTAACAACCAAAGTCTCTATATCTCTGATCATTGTATTTATAATAAATACTTCTAATCTTCACTCAACTTTATATTGGCTGAGTTTAAATTCTATAATAGTGTATTAACTAAAAACCCATTTGTATAGTTGAAATAAAAACTATCTTTACTGGTACATCACCACAAACAACCTCAATAATATCCGCAAGCAACCTGTAATCAATAAAGCTAAAGCTGCTTTATAAATTCTTGTACAAACATTTCATATACGCAACAGTCACGGCTCTCATCCTTCCAATACCCAAATAGTATAAGTGAATGTTCAAACATTGCAAGGACTCGTTGGCGCGGTAAAAGAACATTTATAACTTGTCGTGCCTCTTCCTCCAGTAAGTAACATCCTAGCTGCTCCAGGCGATACTTCGAATCAGTATGAAGGCGAGACATTGCTTGTTGCATCTTTTTATACAACAAAAACTGGTATATATTCCCCACAAAGGTGCACCGCAAAATATACCACAGCCCTGGATGCCGATGTGAATCCATTTTTGGGTTCAAAAGCTTGGGAAGCGTAATAAGATTATGCACAAACACCTGAAGCACACGGTGTCTCATTGCAGAAATATCCTTGAATAAAATTCTATTTGAAGAGCCGGGGGTTTGAGCAAATATATCACTAAAGTCCTCATTGGGGTATAATTCTTGGTATGTGCGCGGCGGAACTGAGTATTGACTATTACCAGCAGTATTAGAAGCATTTGAAGGAGAGTTTTCAGCATCGCTTTCTGAAATGCTTTCGGTATTAATCTTATTGTGGCTAGCATCAATGTTATCTAAATTGTTCCTTACAACATTGGAATCTTCAAGGCCCAATGCATTTCCATTATCTGCTTTTGCTCCATTAGACCAGCCACTCGGTCCTTTTGAAGGTAGCGGAGATTCAAATATCGCTGTATTGCTCAGTGAATGCGCGGTATCCCGCGAGTCTCTAGGGCTAAAATTCGTATACTGAGTTGCCATTGCTGGACCTTTAACCAACAGTAGGGCTGCCCGTAAAAATTCCCCTATGCATATCTTGTCCAGCAAGATCAAATATAATAAAGGCCTGAAAAGCATAATTTTGGAGCTTATAATGCGCAATTTTATATATATGACTGATTCCGATTGCGCTCGTAGTAAAAAGTCGTCGTCGAGTAGAAAGTCATTCAAATTGGAATCCACTGTTGACCCAGGTGACAGGTCTCGCTTTATTTCATATCTTTCTTTAATGCGTTGATATATGTCGTCCACTTTTGTTTCCATCATCACAAAATCCCGTATCTTAGGGCTCAAAGAGTTAATTATTTCATTGTATTGATTCAAATACCTAATCAAAGTTGTCCAAACCGTTTCATTGGAAAATTTGTGCAGATCCCATTCTCTATTTCTAGTCACCTCGACAGAGTAGAGTTCGTTAAATAAAAGGTTATCAATTTGGTTTACTGCAACATCTGTTACAAAATAGGACCATGAAAACTCTTGTCGGTGGGCGTTGGATACTATTGTCAATAATCCGTTCAAATAATCGTATTCTTCATCTTTAATTACAACTTTATTTGGCATGACGGGAAACGGCCGCAGTGGTTTTGCTTGTGAGATACCCGAAGAAATCACAAATGGCGATAATTCAACCCTTAGTTCGTTTTCTAACTTTACACAGGTCCAGTATATTCTGTCAGCCAATTGACGACAGTCATGCCGCATATTTAGACCAGCCTTAATTTCGTGTGCATATGGATCGGTTCCTTGTAAATTGTGCATTTTCATATAATACATAATGCCATTACTAGCATTGGTTATTGAAGAGTATGCTTCAAGAGGGCGAAGCGTCTCGAGCTGAAATTGACTCAAAAAAATGTTGAAAATAGCCCCAAAAAGAGAATTTTGCTTAGTAGATTCTGGGTAGTTCGCCGCTAGCATTTCTGCAAATTCTACCAAACCAAACGCAATTCCATCTCGGGTACGTGGAAAGTCTTCGGGTAACTTTTCAAACATCGCTGGATTGACTTTCCATCCAATGTTAAAGGAACGTCTCTCTTCTAGCGAATTATTAAATCGCGCTGAGTTGTCTAATTGAACAGGGCTAGAAATGGCTCCAAGAGCGCAGATCAAAAGAATAATTGGAATTGTTCGTGCTAAGGTATGGAATGATTTGCGCCGAGCTGGTGTATCTTTCACATTATGTGCCCGAAGAGCTTCTAAAAGTTCGATAGGAACATCATTTTCCAGCTCGCAGTTATTATATTTGAGGCCCATTAACCGGTCAAATGTAATAGAGCTATCATATCCTTTCATCAACTTGAGAATTTTGCCCGATTCCAATACATCAGTAATATTTAATACCGGGATCTTATTATAAAAGTCAGTGAAGAAGGAATATAAAAGGCTTGAGAAATTAAGGTTCACAATATGCTCAATTCCATCAAATAATTTTAATTTTTCATGCAAAGAATAATACCGCGTATTAGGTTTAAAGCAAGGCTGATCATAGCTCTGAACTAAATTATTCACCACTCGCTCAATTTCTTCTGATGTATATTTTAATGACTTTTTAAAATAGCCCCAGCGTAATAGTGATACTATTGACATATCCCACAGGCCGGTACTAAAATGTAATGGTGCTTGCTGTGCAACATATGTGTCTTTTGTCTCTGATTTTATGCTCTTTTGGATTCCGTTGGCTTCCTTCAACTTTTCCATGTCTTGCATAATTGTGTCTAGTTTCAAAATAATGTTTGCAGAAACTTCAGAACTTATGCAATCGCGAGCAGGTTCTTCCACCTTATAGTTGCAAACAAGGTTGGGGTTCTTGCTACAAGAACCGCATTTTGGCCGACCGTTATCGCACTTGACTTTTTTAAGACGGCAGGCATCACACGCTGTCAAGGCTCTTTTTCGTGGGTTGTTATTGGAAGGTACGGTTTTTCTTTCTACAGGTGGCTGCATTGAAGATTTTATTTCATATGATGCTTCGGTTGAAGCGTAAGGTATCAGGGCCATCTGGTGCGGTAATCTTTGCCCAGTGAAATTCAGGGCTTGAGTCTCTTGTAACGCTCCTAATGCTGGTTTGCTACCGATGTCTTGACTGTAGCTCGTATTATGAGTTTGGGGAATAAGAGGTAGCGAATTAAGCCCGGAGTGCTGTTGAGAATTAACAATCGGAGGTGGCTGTGGTGGTTGCAGGTGTTGAGGAAGTTGTGGAAGTTGATGCTGCAACAGAATATGGGGATTTCGTGAATGCTGATGAAGGTGGTGAATATGTTGTGGTTGCGGCTCGACCTGTTGCAATTGTGCCTGCTCTCCTTGCTGTAGTTGCGCTTGTTGAGCTTGTCCCGGCTGTACTTGTCTATGCTGCATTTGCAGATGGCGGTCTGAGGGCTGTTTGTGCTTATTTTCTGGACTTTTCTGCCCCCTTGGTCCGTGTTGCCGCTCCTGCTGATCCTCGTTGGGGACGTTATGAACGCTGTGGTATTGCGCCGTTTTCAACAGAGATGAAGGGTAGTATATTGGGTTTGATGAGTGAGCATGAATATAATATGGCGGTTGCATGATAGGTTGCGATGCGTAATACACTGTTGATGCTTGATACCCTGGTGTATACAGATGAGGCTGGTTTAATCGAGGTGGTTCATCCTGATCCCCTGATGACATATTCAAATTAGAGTCCAGCTTTGTGGGTAAGTGTTCATAAGAGTTATTAGCCGAGGCAGCCATGATGGGGCACTCTGTACCTCTTGCCAGTGTAACACTGATATTTGGCTGCTTTGGGCAAATTTGCTAATGATTTTACCAATCAATATTGTCTCGGATCACCACGTGCACTCGTAAACCAAAATGGTATAAAAGTTCTATCAAGCAACTATTAATGATTCAATCATATTTGATACTAGTGCGAGTAAACCGCTTCTAGTATCTGTAGTTGTAGTCGAAGAACAATTAGTCAGAGTAATATGTCGCAGAAATAAGGTTATATTGCAAGGCGCTAGCCTACACATAGAACCAGCAGAGGTTGTTACATGCTTGATTTCTTGTTGCATTTGAAACCACCGGAGCCGTCCCATTTTCATTGGAACGATACCTGCAAATAGTTCTAGTATGTAACAATATATGCTGAATGGCGGTAGCAGTGCAATTTGTTGCCCACTAGAGAAAAGGTTTTAATAAAAAAACAACTGTAACAATAATGGTATAGTCAAACTACACCAGTCAAAAGCAGTATTTTCAGTCGAGAAGAGACGATAAACAATAGAAATTTTAATCGAGAATAAATAGCCGAGAATGGGGACTTTAATTGGAAATAAAAAAAACTTTACTCGAAAGTTATGATGTAAATCTGGAATGGCAATTTATCTTAAAAATTGATAGCTTTGATTGAATTGATTATGGAACACCAATAAGGCAAAAATCAAGATTCTAATTGAAACGATCAAAAGTAGCTAGCATACTCCCGATTTGGAACTTATTTCTTAAAATAGTTTCAATTCAAGTAATCGTATTTTCGATAGTCTCGACTTGAATGATCTCCACACTAGTAGTTTCCATTGAGCTCTGCGACTTCGACCGAAGGCTGCCTCAACCAAGGAAAAAAAATCCCATAGCTTAACCAGGAGGCAACTGCGAGGCATCTACAATGTTAGACGCCAGCATTTCTTCTTCCTCTGCTTCCTGTGGTACCAAGGGAGTACGCGGTAAAGCCATCATTCCCGAGCGAGCTATCTCTAAGATTCCAAATGGATGCAATAACTGGATAAATGACGAAACACGAGATGGCTTGGCGCTTAACTCCACAATTACGTTACGATCCAGAATGTCCACCACGCGACCACCAAATTGTTCTACAAGTGTCAGGATATGGCCTAAATGTTTGTGCTTTTGGCGAAGAGCCTCTGATGGAGCCAAGTTGCTGGGATGAAACACGGATTCCTTAGCACTCAAGTCTGGGATAGCAGAACCGTCGGAAGTGTGCAACTGGTGAGAGGCGATCAACTCATGGAAGTACTCAGGACCCAAGAGCGAAACACGAGCCAACAACAACTCACGCTTGATAATCTCTGAGTTCGTGTAGTCCAATACCGCATAAACAGGAACCAAGTCTTCAATTTGGCGTCTAGCTTGTTCGATCACAGCGTCCTGCCCATTCAACACGATTGTCATACGTGACAAATCCTTCACCTCCGTGCTGCATACTACCAAAGAGTCGATATTGAATCCACGCGCAGCCAAAGTTCCGGATATCAGACTCAAAACACCAGGCTCGTTCTGCACAAGACAGTTTAAAACATGCTGCTTACGAGGAGCACGCAGAGGAAGCGGAGTTTCGTAGAGAATCGACGAAACCGCTGCTCCAGCAGACCAATGGGGGGTTTCCATAGTAGGCAAGGAAGGGCGTTTCTGGTTACGGTGTAAGCTCTTGTATGCCATTGCTGACGTACTGCTAGTACTTCTCGCCCCTAATACCAGACGGGATGCCATAGCAGCGCCTGGGCGGCGTAAAATAGATTTTGCTCCAATCATAATCTAACTGCTGTAGCTGATTCTGAAGGATCTTGATATCTTTATTAACCTTTAAGACTCATTTCATCGTTAAATTCGATACAAAAAAAGTGCGTGTGAATACCAAAGTAAATAAGCCGCCGCTACCGGCATTTTTCAAAAAGTTATCGGGCGAACGGCTAAGGAAACTGTTGCCGGCAGCGGTGTTTATTTAAAAAGATGTTGCAAATTTTATACACCCTAATCGTAAATCTACATGTTAGCGTACAAACGTTAAATAGCTTGAAATTAATAGCAGCAGTAATATGCCTGTAGCAGAAAGACAGCTCATAATCAATTTTATGACTCAAAAAGATTGGATATAGTGATAATTGTAGGTTGAATTATTGTGGTTTGCCCAGTGATTATAGCAATAGTTGTAGTTCACTGAAACCCAGTTAACCATAATCGTAAGATTATGATGATTATATGATAATTAGGATTTTTCGGATATAAACACCTGAGCAATATTAGCGAAAGAAAGAATAATTATAGGCTTTAGTGATATATATATATATATATATATATATTGATTAGGAATCAATTTGGTAAATCTTAATGGGGTAGAAAGGTTACAGTTGATAAGATAAGAATTGAGTTTGATTATAAAAAAATCTTCAAAAACATCAGAGTTGAAATTGAATAGATCCTATAAATGCGTTAACCTTGATGCTTACCAACAGAGGACTCATAAGGTATTGTACCTTATTCTACAAACTACCATAGTTAATACTGGGCTTGAAAATCACTACGAAAGTGAAATAAAAAAATGGGAATCGGACCGAACTTATGTTCCACAAACAAGCTCAAATACACCACTGTGTGCTATAGTTTATTTAGCAACTAATTAAGATTGAATGGTAGAGAAATTTTCTATTTAGAGTGTTCGGGTTGCTATGAAAATGAAAGCAATCACGGCAGTAAATTACTGATAATAATCTAAAATCAATCTTTCAGGGACAATTGTTAATTCAATCAACTGAAACAAGTCTTATAATAATAAAAAATCCAGTTATCAAAAATTGGTATAACATTTAATTATTACAGTAATATTGTTTATATCTGAGTTGTGATATATAACCACCCTAGTTTATATATCTATGCCATTACGTTCATATTTCTAAGCTCACTTCAGCCATTAATATTTATCAAGAATGCTGATGATATTCAGCTCTTGACATATTTGAAGAAAAACTTGCTTCTAGTATGCTTCAAAGTATATAATTTTAAACTGTTTTAACTTGTGGTATGGTTTGGATCAATATTGTGTTTCTATGTCGGTGGTTTTTACTTCTTTTAGGTATAATTTGTTCTTCATTAAAAATATAGTTGGGCAATAAGATGGGACGATTATTTAAAAATTCTCAAAGCCTGTGTTCGATTTGAGCACTTTTGCCCTTGAGTCATGAAAATAACATACTCGTTGCAGTTTGCCTCTTTTTCTTTTATGAAATTTTCTGTAATAGCTTACATATCAAAATGCGAGCTTGGCTTTTAATTTGAAAATGCCTCATACGTTCATTCTATCATTTTTTCCAAAAAGTATATATTATACATGCTAGCAATCAATGGTTCATTGTGCATTTCAGCTGTTTAACTCAACATTTATCACATAATTTTGAATGGTTTTTATCGAAACATTTCGTGAAATCAGTCATTTAATATTGTAAACCAAATTTATCATGCTACAAATTGCACCATAAGAATAACAGGAGACAAAACTCATAGTTTACTGTGAGAAGTCATTAAACCCTTTTTCAATCACTTCCCTTTACTATATTAAGAAAACTATCCATGTCAAACTAAAGATACATATATAGCTGAATTGTTTATAAAATATGGGTATAATTCAAAATAGTATGAACTATAAAATTTGAGGTAAAACATATTCAAGTTGTATACCAAGTCCTGCTTACTCTTATGAAACCAACACCAACGTAGATAAATATGAAGCGGTTGAAATCCAAACCAAGTACGTGCAATAAAACATTCAAATTTTCAGCCTTAAATGCCCAAGCTGGTATCATGCTTTAAACTTTCAGCAATTGTGATATTATCAGGTCCCAAAGGAATATTGACCACGCTATCTACGAATGCCTCCAAGATATTCACCATAGATTTCTTGACGCCAGGGTAAGCTACATTAGTTATTCGGTCAGTGCGGCTACATCCTTTTACAGGTAACAAACCGTTATATCGAGCTTCGATCCATGCAAATGCTGCGGCCATTCCAGGTATCTCGAAAACATGCTCTGAAAACCCAGATGTAATTTCTACTGAAAGAGCTCCTCCCTGACACCAAGAATTGTAGACCCGCACAATTTCAGAAAAGGGAGCAACACGGTCCAAGCGGCCACAGTGAATAAACATCGGAATTTGCGGTACTGGATCTTTAGAGTCCAGAGCAATTGTATTTGCATGTATTATTGGCTTAACTTCGGGGTTGTGAAAAACATCAAAGCCATTTATAAAATAGCGTTTGCGACCAGTGAAAAAACGAGTAAAGGCAAACCAAGTTATTGCTTTCAAAGTAGACATGTTGCCAGCCAGCATAAATCGCTTTATCAAATGCGGATAAATTTCTGCTTCTGCGACTTTTTTAATACTTGGGTGTTCATTAATAATTCCGTTAATGGCACTCGGAATAAGTCCAACCCAAGGCCCACCATCCATTGATTTGGCTGTAGCAGTGATGTTTGCAATTAATCCCCCCATACATGCAGCAAATAGGTTAGGACCTAACTCAGGTGCATATGACGGTTGTAAAGTTACAGCCCAGGTTGTTGGAATTGAGCCACCAGAATAGCCCCAAAGTATCGTTTTCGCACTAGGCAAAATTCCTGTAAAATTACTAGAGCGAAACACCGCGCGCAACGAGTCCAACGTCGTCTTTCCCGCAGTCAATCCTACTGAAAAGGAGGAGTTGGGACCCTCGTAGTCAGGCAATACCACAAACCATCCGCGATCCAAGGATGCAGAAACCAAATACATTTGTGCTTCCATCAATACATTATCGACAAATGGTGCATGCTGCTGAACTGCATATGATGGAGCAGTGTGAATACTGGCGGAGTCTTGAGCTAGATGATAGGATATCAATTTGCTTGGATCTGCATTAAATGGCTCAATCAAAGTGGTCATCATGGCAATGGGATTACCCAGTGAGTCTGACAGCCGCACCAACATTTGCCATGATTTCTTGATATTTATTGCAAAGTAAAGAGTACGCAACTTATTAGGAGTTGGACGAAAGCGAATGATGGTGCCTTCCTGTAAGTGTTCAAATCCTACAGGTGGTTTATAGAAGGGATCTTTATCTGGTGGTAGTAGCAGGGAAAAAGCACAAAAAGCAAATAACCACCCATAAATTAGGGCACCAGAAAGATTCACCATCCTTACAAGAAGATTATTACAACGTAAAAGGCAGTGTTTTTAAAGAAACCCAGGAAGCTCTATGGTTTCTGGTTGATTTATTGTCATGGTGAAGAATTTTGCAGCTAAAATTGCCAGGGAGCATAAAAAATATGCAAGTTTAGAAAAAATGGTTACAGTATTTGAAGCGAAAAGTAGCTTGCAAGTGACAGCCGCACATGTGTATGAATTTTAGGTTATTGGTGCTATAATGCGATACCAAACAGTACCAAATACTATAAGTTTATCGCCCATTTGCTGCTCACTTTTGTTCTTGCCTTTAAGTGCAACCAGAGGTAAAACTCAACTGTTTTTTTCAGAACAAGACTCAATTTTGTCATTATTTGTGCTGTACCATACAGATTTATGGTATAAAAAGGTCCGAGAACTCTTGTGCTCTAGAAAAATCATACTCGTAGAAAGAAAAGCCTTGATGGTGCTACTGATAATCCAAACAAAGAAAACGCTTATAAGGCATATTAGGGCATTTGACAAAATTTCCTAGCAGGTGTGAACCGTAAAATTTTATTTAATTGCTTGCCAATAATAGTCTCTTAGAATACAGCATTATGGCTGGTAACAAATCACAGTCTGTCACTCCTCGCATATAAACACATTATTTGTTAAGGTGAACTGTTAATCTATTAGGATGCCAGAGTCAAGAGATAGTATACAGTACCTCTATTCTAGGGAGATGTATGTTAAGTGCACCTCTTTAAATTACAGAATTGTGCTTACCACCGCACTCTAAGAGTCTTGAAACTCTCTTAGCCATATTAGTTACTACGTAATTCCTATTTCATTAAATAATTAGTAGTACATATCACACCTTTCTTTATAGCTGTCATCATTGACCATTATTCTCATGTAAATCACTGTCACATTTTCTGCTAACACTTGTTTTTTGGTGAAAACATAAATCTAAGCCTAAAACCTCGTACTAAAAACCATTCTGTTCGCAATGACTTCACGAACAATATGAACTGGTTTTCGCTCTAATTGCTTAACTTGAAAACCATTTGGTAAAATCTGATTTAAAACCATGCTTATCTCGAGTATTAATTTTTTTTTCCAGCCCAGTATTGTTGGAATAAGATTCACCAAAGGTTGCAACAGGATAGATAAAGCTCTCATACCATGAGCATAGACGACGAGACGCGTATCAATAGTAATGAGAGAAAAGAAAAAGCCAAATTACAGTTACCAGCTGATTTAAATGAGGATCAGGCGATGCCTATGACATTTGAGCCTAGTGCTACGGGTCCAGCTGTATCAGAGCGCAATCGGGCTCGCCACCTCTCAATATCAGATGCCTTTATGAACTCATTCCTGAACCTGGGACAAGCTATGAACCAATTTGATATTGGCGGACGAAGCTATGTGAGCATGGGAGGCAGAGGAAGTATAAATGGCAGCTCTCCCACGGTTTATTCGGGGTTGGAGGTTCACGAACAGTCAGCCAATTTGGCTGGAATAGGCGTAACTGACAATGATACTGATGAGTATGAAAACGAAAATCTCAATGAAGGTGTAGCTGGTGAAACGAAGCTGAAGCACTATGGTGTTGATGCTGCTGAAGAGCAATCACTGTACAATATGATTAACACCGAAGAAGTATCTCCTTTATTACCCTCGTCAGTGAAGCATTATGGCAATTTAGAGTTAGAGTCTGGTGAGCTTAAACCCCCAGTGGAACTGTTCACATCACGGTTTTTATGGAAGCCGATCAATTACTTGCCAGCCGTATTTTTGGGCACTTTGTTGAATATTTTAGACGGATTGCTGTATGGAATGATCATGTTCCCTGTCACGGAGGCCGTATTCTCATCTTTGGCTCCTGCTGGGCTTGCCATGTTTTACATGTCGTGTATTGTACTGCAGTTGGTCTACTCTTTGGGGGGACTGGCATTTAAGTCTGGTATTGGCTCAGAAATGATAGAAGTGACTCCCTTTTTCCACACTATGGCTCTTGCTATTTCTGCAGATATGCGTAAAAATGGCGGTGAAAAGGATGCGATCATTGCAACTACTATCACAACATATGCTGTATCTTCGATTGTCACGGGTATAGTATTTTGGGTGCTTGGTAAGTGCAAGCTTGGAGCACTAGTGGGGTTTTTCCCACGCCATATATTGGTTGGATGCATTGGTGGTGTTGGATACTTTTTAGTGGCTACTGGAATTGAGGTACTGTCTCGTTTGGAAGGAAGTCTAGTTTATAACTGGGATACATTCCAGTTTCTATTCAGCAATTATGAGACTTTATTGCAATGGACAATTCCACTAGCTTTAGCGATGGGATTAGTGGTGTTACAACACCGCGTTCACAATTCATTGGTTGTTCCGCTCTACTTCATAATGGTGTTTGTATCGGCGCACTTGGCAGTGGTTGTGGTGCCACTGTGGAACTTAGAAACTGCACGCCAGCATGGTTGGGTATTTCCTGCTGTGGAGGATGATGAGCCTTGGTATGCGTTTTATGAATTATACAAATTCGGCTTAGTTGACTGGTTTTGTATTGTTAAGCAGGTGCCTTCAATGCTCGCGCTTACATTTTTTGGTATCCTTCATGTTCCCATTAATGTTCCTGCATTGGCAGTGTCCGTTGGTATGGACCAATTTGATGTGGACCGAGAGTTAGTGGCACATGGATATTCAAATGCTATTTCGGGATTGTTGGGTTCAATTCAAAATTATTTGGTGTACACTAATTCAGTGCTTTTCATTCGCGCTGGTGCCGACAGTCGTATTGCTGGTGTTTTGCTTGCGGTGGCTACGGGTGCTGTCATGATGGTAGGTCCTGTAGTTATTGGTTACATCCCAGTTTGTGTTGTGGGGGCCTTGATTTACTTACTTGGATATGAGCTTATGAAAGAATCATTATACGATACTTATGGACGATTGAGACGCATTGAATACTCCACTATTGTTATTATTGTGTTTACCATGGGTGCTTTTGACTTTGTTTTTGGTATACTTGTGGGTATCCTCTTGGCTTGTCTTTCGTTTGTGGTAGAGGCTGCAAATAGCCCTGTGGTCCGCGGCGTATACTCAGGTGCAGTAGCACGCTCGACTGTTTTGCGTCATCCCAAACAACAGGAGTTTCTTCGTGATGTTGGTAAGCAGATTTGCGTTATTAAGCTTCAAGGTACTATCTTTTTTGGTTCTATAGGTGGTGTTGAGCGCGCTATACGCGGTAAATTTGAGCATGAAAGCTTCCGGAGCAATCCCATTAAATACCTAATTTTGGATATGAAAGGTGTGAGCTCTATTGATTTCTCTGCAGCAGAGGGATTTAGGCGGATTTTGAACTTGACTAAAGAGTTTCATACTCAGCTTGTAATTCTGTCAGTGGAAGAAGAAGACGAAATTATACGAGGATTGCGTGATGCTGGGTTATGGAGCGACTATAATAATGATGATGATGAAACTCTTCATCTTTTCAGTACCTTAAACTATGCCCTCGAATGGTGCGAGAACTCCTTTTTAGCTACATATAGATCAGTGAAGGACAAACGCCATTCCAAAAGCATGTCTGTTCCTCTGGAACTGCAAAGTGCATTAATGTCTAGTGCAACACCAGGATCAACGTCTCTGTTGCATAGCGGAAATTTAGGGTTGCAACAATCTGGCCAGCTGAATTTGTCCAGCAGTCGTCGTTTAATGCTGGGACTGTCATTTGATATTGGTACACCTCGGACTGCTCAAGTTTATCAAGCAGCAACACGGACTATTCGTGCAGAACAGCGACTTCAAAATAGGTACTACCAGCCGCTGAACTCAAAGTTCAAGAAACAACCTTTACCGCTTATTATGATAACCTTTGAAGGCCTTTCTTCCAAGGATGAAGAATTTTGGAGTGGGTTGACTCAGCATTTTGTGAAAGAAAAGGTGCCACAGGACTATGAATTCTACAATACACTGAAAAACAGCTCCGCCTTCTTTATCGTAGAATCAGGCTTAATTAGACTGGTTTACAAATTTGAAACAGATGGCCGGGAACTACACTCGAGCATTTTACCATGTACTGCATTCGGTGAATTTTCTAATAGCAACGATTCTCACTTTCGTGAAGTATCATATACCACTGTTGCAGACTCAGTGGTATGGAAGCTTTCGCTGCTGAAGGTGGGTGAACTATTGAAACAACCTCAAGGTGGTCTTATTGCGAACGAGCTTCTTCGCATACAAACGAAATTGATACGGGAGCGTTTTGATACAATGACTGCAAATTTGGTTATATCTGGGTAAGAATTTTATTGGCAATGCAATATTGATGATTAGTTTGACTTCGAAAAACTAGAGATGCATTTTGGCCTTTTAAACTATTCTGTCAAAATCAAGGTCCTCATAACACGATCAAAATTGTTCAGAATAGATAGCTTATTACCAAATCCAATTTGTGGTTTTGCTCATGAAATAATTCACCATCTTATAGAGCAAGATTCTTGTAACACTAAAATGCTGTACAACATTTTAGTTAATTGGGTACTGCCTATCAAATTGAATGAATTCTATTTTTGAAACCAGTTGATTAATATTAAAACAATACTGAATTGAATTATTCAAATCATCACTTAATGACAATAACTAGTCGAGCTTTGTTATTTGAGTCAGTTGAACTTTGTTTATTCAGTTGAATTTTGTTTATTCAGTTCAATTAAGTCTCAGCCGATTAAATCTTAGTCGTTTAAGTTTCAGTCAATTGAATTTTGATCATTCAATTCTTATTCATTCAATTCTCAGTCATTAAATTTGTTGAATGTTGATTCTTAATTCTTCATTAAAAATTATTTTTAACCTCTACCAAATGTTTAATGGCTGCTTATTTATATGCATCAAAAGCAGCAGGTTTTTGCTTGTCTTCTCAATTGGCTATGCAGACCTGTCTTTCTACAAGATACACCAAAGGGCAAAATATTTTGTTCAACCTGTCGGGTCTCATATTTTTAAGTGATGTTGCCATTATATTTTATTAATAAGAATAATGGCGTCTACGAGGTTATCAGACAACATCATTAAAGCCGCTGGCTGCTACTATTTTAAAACTGCTTTCTGTTATCGAGCAAGAGAAAGTTAGACTACAACACGATTGATACTGTTATTCACGTCTTCGGGCTTGTTGTTTATTTATTTTATTTATTATATTCACTACTACACATGCTGCTATTGGTATTGCAGGTGATGTGTTATAGTGCAATAAATTTTGCTGATGGCAGTTTACTACTGATATTACTGATCCAATGCGTTATCACTATTGAAATTACGATAGATCACAGATGATTTACATTACTGACACTACCAGAATCATGAACGCTCTATAATACTGAAATCACTACCAAGTTTAGCATTTTGATATTGCCAACAATGCACCAATATTAATATTTTTCTACCACCAGCATTACAATGCTCTTTCTTATCATTACTTATCTACCTGGTGAACAATGCACTATTTCAACATTATTTTCACACTACCCTTCCAGTACCATCAAGCTTATTTAACATTAATCTGACCTTTGAACTTCATCAGAATCACCACGTTTTCATATCATTTCACCATTATCATGTTTCGCCGTTGGCTACTGATAAGACTATCCAATTGTTATTACACCAGAATTATACCTTTAAAAGCCAAAACTACACCTTTCGAGTCCCAAAAACTGCCAGCTATAACTAGAAATTTCTCTTATTTATTTTATGTAACCAGATATTCATATACCTTTAAAGCTCGTTGTCTTTTTACCATTTTTCCCAAATCGTGTCTGCTTGAACTGAGTATAAAATTCAAGATAAAAATTCCCAGAGCAATCGATCCCCTCCCTTCAATCAGTACTATCACCTCAATTAAACTCGGTACTAATGGTTTCACTTACAAAGGCTCTTATACAGACATTAGTGTCAGTCGCAACTATTCAGAGCATGTCGCTTTTCCCAGGAATCGGACAGACAGCTCGCAATATGCTTTCAGAGCGTCTTGGTGGACTCGTTGGAGAGCAGTCTCCCTTGGCTTATACATTCCCCGACCAGAAACCAGTACCTGGAGACTCGCCTATTGTCCAGTGTGATGTATCCAAGAAACAGCTATTGCACTTGCAGCTGGTGGTGGTAAGTCCTAATCCGCCGGTTAGAGGTCAGAACCTCACCTTTACCGCTATCGGCTTTCTTGACCAGTCCATCGAGGAAGGAGCTTATGTCGACGTGGACGTACGCTACGGCTTTATAAAGTTGATCAGCCAGAGGTTTGACTTGTGCGAAGAGGCTCCTCGTGTTGATCTTCTGTGTCCTGTGGCACAGGGCCAGCAGGTTATTACTAAAGAGGTGGAGATTCCCGGAGAAGTTCCACCTGGACAGTACACGGTTGCTGCTCGGGCTTACACCAAGTCGGGTGCTTACATTACTTGTATGGCTGCAGTGGTTGACTTTCCTCCTGCTTGAGCTGAGTAATTTGTATTGAGGTTTGGATGAAGCCAAGTGAATGAATTGAGTGAATAAGTGAATGAATTGAGTGAATAAGTGAATGAATCGAGTAAATAAGTGAATGAATTGAGTGGATAAGTGAATCAGCGAGTGAGCGGATAAGAAAATGTGCGAACTTTATGGGTTTGTGGAATGTGTGGTTGAATAACTCAATAATTGAATGAGTTTAATGAATAAATTTAATGAAAATCAATAATAATTGTCAGTCACAATTGCAATTGATACCAGTCATTAAAATACTATTACTGGCTCGGTTGGCTACAATTAGCTTCTTAATTGACCGATTTACTCTACTTTATTGAGAAGCTTTGATTTTCACCAATTATCAATGATCTTGCTTTGCGCTGATTACTGCCAAGCTGAATTTTGATGTCAGTTTCACTATCAGAAACCAACTCATAATAACAACATTAACATTTGCCAACAGATTATATTAGTTCCAACTATCAAACCATTTTATTCAATTATTCAACAACTATTGGCTTAACTATTGACTTAACCCTTCAATAACCCTCCATTTCACTTTCTATCTTACCATTTATTCAACTTATTGCCTCATCACATTTTCACATCCTCTCCTTTTCATATCACTACCCTCTTGGGTCCTCTGCCATCTCTCCATTGCCATCTGCTACCCATTTTTAACCTACTTTAACTTCCAATGGCCCGTTTTTCTAGCTTCTTTCGACAAGCTGCTTTTTATACTATCTAATATTACTACGAGCCCTTCCTCTGTCTGCTTTTCAACCAGTTCCTGGCGTAATCTGCAATTATAGCTCTTTTCACCATCTTGGTGATGGTGTAGAAGCGAGTGAAAAATCAAACTCACCAGAGTGTTTTAAGCACCAAAATTTAGCCAGCGATGATTGAAGACTACTTCTCGATTCAGATATTCTTTATCATCCTTCGTGAGACGCTCGAGACCGCTATTATCATCTCGGTTCTCTTGAGCTTTATCAACCAGCGTGGAGCGGTTTCGTCTGGGGAAAATGGCCTGGAGCCAGAAGTGATTGAGTCGGAGTCGGCGCTAAATGCGCTGCCAAATACTCCTAAAGGCCCGCTGGAGTCCAGCCAGCGCAAGCTTAGGCTTCAGGTATGGGTAGGAGCAGTATTGGGGCTTTTGGTGTGCTTTTTGATTGGATTGGTGTTTATTATATGCTTTTACGTGGTGGGAAAGGACTACTGGTCGTACGCGGAAAGGCTCTGGGAAGGCGTGTTCTCGCTTCTTTCCAGCATTATTATTACAGTAATGGGTATTGGACTTCTTCGTATCAACAAGGTGATGAAGGTGAAGTGGTGGATTAAATTGGGAGACGCCTATGCCGAGGAATCGGCAACGTCAAACGCCGTGGCTGATTCTACGCGCGAATCAGTAGACAGCACTGTACCATTGAACACTGCTGGAGGCTCCAAGTCTCGCCGTAAACCTTTTGCCAAGCGCTACTTTTTGGCCATTTTGCCGTTTATTACTACGTTACGTGAGGGTTTAGAGGCAGTAGTGTTTGTTGGAGGCATTGGTATGTCCCTGCCTCCTTCTTCTTTGCCGCTCTCTATTGCCGGTGGGATCTTGGTCGGAAGTGTTGTTGGGTATGTGCTTTACCGCGGTGGCAATAAGTTGTCTTTGCAGTACTTTTTGATCATGTCCACCTGCTTCCTTTATATTGTTAGTGCTGGGTTGATGAGCCGTGGATTTTGGTTCTTTGACTTGGAGCGCTATGTTCGCCGCTGTGGCGGCACCGACGTAAGTGAGACTGGCAGCGGTCCTGGCTCATATGATATCGGCACTAGTGTGTGGCACGTTAACTGCTGCAATGGCTTGACTGACGGCTGGTGGATGGTTTTCAACGCCATCTTTGGTTGGACAAATTCTGCTACATACAACAGCGTTGCTTCTTATATTGGATACTGGCTTTTTGTTATTGCCTGGTTGGAAATTAAGTTATACGAGGAGCGTGAAGGCGTATTACCATTGGTTCCAATCAAGTGGCAGCTTAACCGCATAAAGAAGAAAGTGAAGATTTATGAGGCAAGACTCAACCAACAGCCATTGACCCCAATGGCGCCTACACTGGATGATGGAGAACTCATTTTGCGCGAGGCAGAGGGCGAGGCTTTGTTATCGTCTTGAGATATTAAAGTCAAGTTACAAAATGGCCAGATGGCTTCGGCTATCACTATAGTAAATGGTTATAATGTTGCTATGAAGGAGATAATGAAAAGGATAATTGTAAATTACCAACTGTTGTACATGGTAAAAAACGATTACAATGATAATGATGATACTGGTAATAGTCCAATTTCATTTCAAAGGTTATAATAATAATTGCAAGTTAATGCTAATTAACAATGAAATAGATATATATTCATCATTGTGCTGCGAAAACAAGTGATGATAAAGGGTGAAAATGGCTTCTTTGTTACCAAATACAGTTTAAATTAATTATACTATTAAGGCACATGCACTGTTCATAACAACTATTTAAATAAACATAATTTTTATAGTAAATATACTGTTGATATTATTCATATTATATGTACTTCAGTGCTAATTAAAACCGTATTCATTACTGTACTGCTTCTCATAATCGAGTAACAATACCGCACATGATTGCGACCAAGAGTCGTTGAGTTTAGTTTATTCACTCAAAATTGTTACACCAGGAAAGTTAGTTTCTTTAATTATACATACTTATCTAAATAAATTCAAAATATATAGTTACATTTGTGACTTGTCTAGCGCAAAATAGCGTGGTTCATCAAAAACATGATAGCGGTGGCCTCTGACACCCTCTCCATAGAACATACTTGGCATTCTCAAGTTTTCATCTACCTGTTGCTCATTAATAAAGTGGTTTCCATACAAAAAGGAAGTATCATTTTCATTCTTTTCTTCGTCTGTTAACAATTTAAACTTGGCGACTTGGAGTTCTGTGTCTGTAATGGTGGAGCGCGAGATTCTTGCATATGCAACCTTCTTCAAGTCTCTGAACAAAATGTACTCGCACCAACGATCCCAATCAGTGCTGTCAATGTCATAAACACGAGATTTCTCACTCACATATGTATTGTAGTTGCCTTCAAGAGGAACTGTTACCAAATAACTCAATAGCACCAAAGGGTTCTTTGATGTGCCCATGATGCGCTGTAATTCCAAACTCTGCAATCTGCGATCTTCCTCGTCTTCTTCTTGCCCAGAGTGAAATACGACAACATCAACTTCCTGGCCGTAAATGTCCAATGTAGCATGGATGGCAGGTGCAAGTTCACCAACTGGAGAGGGTAGCAAGTGGTGAGTAGACTTGAGAATAGGAAATTTGGACAATAATGCTGCTCCCCAAGTATGCTTACTAGGACCAGGACCATAATCTGTAAACATGCCTAATTCTTCGGCAACAGTTTGAGTAAAATCACGATTTCCGCCAATCATTCTCTGAGTATCGCTTTCCAAAAATCCTATAATATCAAGCTCAGCATCACGAATCAAATCTCTCATTCTACCATCACTAGCCCACATATCGTTATCTAAACCAAAGTGCACACACCAAATACCAGCAGTAAAGGACTTTGACTCTGCATTATAAGGCGTGAAAGATTCTGGTGGTGATCTCTTGATGACAAGCGAAGTTGCTAATGCTAAAAGCACTGTCAATATAGCAAAGGTCTGTTTACATAAACGTTTCCCCCCAAGATTGATACGTACAATATGCGAATTGTAATTTCTTAAATTGTAGTTAAAAATACCAGCCAACACAAAAATTATGGTTCCAGCCAACAAAAGGTCAGTACGTTCTCTTAACAAAGGTCCACCAGGAACAAATGCATAGGCGACTGTCCATACATCGACAAAAATACAAATGCAATGGAACAAGAACCCCAAAATGAACAACAACCCCGGGTTATATCCAATAGAGCTATGCCAGATAATTGGAGTAACTGAAGCCAAGTAGAAAACATGAAGCATAGCTCCCGCGTAAGCAGTCCAGCCCTTGGTGTAAAATAAGATAATAGAGCTGCCGACACCAAACACAATGTTGTACAATACTCCACTTAAAGTATTTGGATGAATTTTGGCGGCTGCAGTAATACCCAAGGCAAACGCGCCAAAGAAATAAATTGCACCAGTGACAGCTGTGGGTCCAGTAATAGGATATCCATCCCAGATCCACATAGCTAATGTTCCAGAGTCGGCAAGGCGCGACTGAATAGAAAAGAAATGGCCACCAAGCCCCATGGCTGACAAAATAATAGAGCCACCCGTACGGACAGGACTTTGTTCAGACGTATTTGAACTTGGTGTTAAAAATGCACCTAATAATCCAATAAAAATACCAACAGCATTGTATCCTCCATTTGCCTCATACATTGTAGGCCAGATGGGGTTGTTTGAATAAAATGCAAACTTTGCAATTGAGGTAGCAAGTAATCCCATTGCAAGGGTAACGGTGAAAGACTGAAACTTTTTAGGCTGGGCTGCAAATGCTTGCGACTCGCAAATTAGTGACAAAATACCAAAGGCAACACCTCCAGTAGTTGCCAAAAGTCTACCTTCTGGCAGTTCCACGCGGTACGCCCCAACACCCAATATAACAGTCAATGTTCTTGTCAAATATGGAGCCTTTGCCAAGTATTTAGACACAAATTGCGGGATTACCAAAATCGGGATGATAAAGTATATTAAAGCTGCAGCTTCGTATCCAGAAATTCCCATGTGCCACAAGGGAAAGTACCAAACCAACAACAATAACGAAGTCGAAACAGACCAAAAGATAAATGAGTTGACAAGATTTACAATAAATTCAAAAGCAGTGAACTCGTCATTCACAGGTACAACCAGGCTTCCCTGAACGTGGCTCTTTTTCTCTGTAGAGGGGTTCATGCTGAATTCTAAGCCATTTGCCATCACGACTACTTCGATGTCTTTCAAATCCAGCACCAGACATGCATCAAATCCGACATCCAACAAGATGAGCGACCATTCAAAAAAAGCATAAATAGAATAGGCACCTGGTCTAACATAAACCTTGTGTTGTATAAACCAGTATACCAACGGAATCAAAGTAGCAAAAAACGCCAGACCCGCATAGAAACGAGCTTTCCTCACCTGCGAGCCCTTAGGACTCATGCAAGTAATTCCTACGGTCCACGGAATAGTCAAGACGATGTAGGCAATCATAAAGATGTCATGCCAGTCATGGTCGTCTGTCAGAGTGATATACACCCAGCCTCCGCAAGTAAGCGTACGAACTGCTCCTGCAACCAAAGTCACGTATGGCAACACCGAATTGTGCCTAAAGAGACGAATGAAGTTGAATATCAAGAGCAAGAACCTCGGTCCTGATGTGACTGCGATACAAATCTGGAAAATTGACCGTTCAGGGTATCTATCACCAATTGTTGCCGAGACACTGGGAAACCACTCGTCTGGGTATCCAAAAGACGCGTTTTCGACGATTTTATAGTAGTGTAACCAATATCCCACTGCCAAAGCCAGCAAAAAGGCTGTATACGCCAATATAGTGTGGGCATACGCGACAGTGCCAGCATTAAACAGCAAAATACGCTTACGGTCCTCTTTGACCGTCAGTTCTGTATCTGAAGTAGACAATGGAGCCTTCTCCGTGCTCTCTGAGCTTGATGACATGCTAAAACGGTGCCAATAACGCTTTCACTTTAGAGTGTAACGCGACTGGTGGGTGGCGGTTGGGTATTTTTTTTGTTTGTCCCACCAGACCCTCCTCAAAGTCAGGGTACCAATCAGGTTATGGCATAGGCCATAACCTGGTCAAACTCCTGGAGCATTTTTAAAGGAAAAAAGAGTGTGTATTCGTAGTTATTGATTGTGATGAGATGAGATGAGTTCGAGTATTAAGTTTATTCTAGATGTTAAGATGTGTTTAGGTGTTAAGATAAAGTTTAAAAGTTTAAAAGGATAAGTAGACCCTGAATAACCAATAACAGTTTAAGTAGAACCCTTTTAAAGATGAGAAAAAAGGATAAGGGTAGAATTAGTGAGCTTTAAAAAGGAATGGCGGGTTTTAAAAAAGAATGGCGGGTTTTAGAAAGGAATGTTGAGTTTAAAAAGAGTTGGTGATAATGATGAATATAAAGAGGATAAAAAAGAGTATAAAAATATACACATGTTATCTGATTAACAAAGTAGTATAAGTAGAGCTTTTGGATGAATGGTAAGGTGACGTACCATTCAAAGAATACGTCGGATGTTTGCGAGTTTAAAAAAATTATCCAATCAATAGTTTTGGGTTTTAATGAGCCAAGTGATTTATTATTAATAGTTTCAAAGCAGCCTTTTAACTATCACTTGGCTTATGTATTCATTTTTCTGTTAAGTTGTCTATTGTTAGCAAACTTTGCATTTTTGTTCTATTTCAACGACTCTCTTTTTATACTGGTGAAACATTGTCAATTTTGGTCCTGTAAAAGTGTCTACGGCAATTATATGTAAACAATATTAGCGCTACATATACGGCTCTTTTAAGGTTTCACGGGTTCTGTGCTTTACTATTCCTGAAGTTAACGTATGTTGTAACCATTTTTGCGCAATTTTAGTTATTTTGCAATCGGTAATGCCTTTGAGTGTAATATTTTGAATGTTCTAGCTTTATATTTCTAGTTAGTGAGTGTGATTGTAGTGATATTGGGTGTTTGCCTGTATTCGTTATACCTTTGGCAAAAGATTGTACTCTAGACCGGAAGAGTATATGTATCTGAAGAACTATTTACTTGAGAGACTAGTTACTCGAAAAATAGGCTACTCAACCCTTTCAAACCCAATTGTTTTATATACCTTTGATTATCAAGCATTATATCAACCTTCATTTGTGTGTATCTTACAAAATAAAGTTAGTAGTGAATGGTGTAAAAGTTTTCAATATGTTTCAGGAGCTTTCTTTAAAGTTGTGGTACTTCATGGTATTTGATCACATATAACCTAAAACAGGTAAATGATAAGTTGTGGTTTAAATATTAAACTTTACAGTTTTTCCAACAGTTATGTGGCATTTGTTATGCAATTGGTTGACTCAACTCAATATTGGGTAGCAATAAAACGTATGTACCGTGTAGATTTTTATACAATATTATAGAAAATTCAAGACTCGTGGGTCCTCGCAGCTTCAACCAATCAGCTTATCTTGCTTTTGAGCCATAACTAGTATTTTAAATATACTACTAGTTAAACATTTTAAATACACTATTAACCATATTAAATATTCAGTAATAAATAACTATAAATGCTCGCTGATAATTAACCATAATTTGGTCGCAAATGTGCACAACATAGTAAGGAAAATAGCTTCGTTGTGTGTTTATACCATTATTTACCATTAATAGAGAGCAGGTTGCTAACGCGGTAGTTTTTTTATATTTTAATTAATGGTATCTATTTCAATATAATACTCAGTGCCTTATACCTAAGTTGTCTTTTCTAGTCGTGTAAATATAAAACGAAATGAAACACTTGGTTTAATATAAACTTTATAACAATTTATTGAATATCAACGGCTCATGAGCCGACTGCTTACTACATTATATTGAAACCATATGTACCTATATAAAAAATTGCATCAATTGTATCTAGTCAATCAATATAAATAGTATAAATTATTTTTTTGGCTTGCTGAAAGATATTGCCCTGTCATTTATAGTTACTATGATAGTTTTATATATAATTTATATCTCATTATAAAATTTTGAATGGATGAAAACTCCGATAAAACTATAATTAGTATGTTGTATTCTCTTCGTACCCTAAAAGGTTCTTTTCTCCATTGTCCAGCACAATTCTCCATTAAAATCTTTTTCAAAAAAGCCGTATATTTCATTACATTCAATGAAAACCTCTTGTGTCTCTAATAATAAGAGGCAATTTCATATGCTGTAATAAAGTAAAGATATGCTTTATTTTACCAAGTTTCTTCAAAATACGATTTACTGTAACATACTTAATTTTGTTAAAGTAATAATATTCATTATCACAAAACATACCAGCCATATTAAACTAGAGGTACCCAATACACTATTTTACTTTTTAGGCCTATTAAACAACTCATTTTGTACCCATTAAACAACTCATTTTGTACCCATTAAACAATTCTCATTACATAGTAGGCCAGTTATTAGTTGCTTCGCTTAATGGTAGCGCTAAAACTATTATACACGCGATTTTTCTTTAAACTGTGATGAAACATAGAAGCTCATATTGCTAGAGTCAGCTGCTCATTAAAGACCTGCTATCTAGCAGCTCTCTTGTGTAAATTAACTCTATCAAAAATTATCATAATCCACATTGCAATCCCAATCGTTGCACTAGTTTACCTTCGTCGTCTTGCTCAACCCCAGCACCCCGGTTTATTTTAGCATCACGTGACTGTTTGATGAATTTTTCAAAAACCGAGCAGCCAGTCAAAACGAATGGTTTAGGCATCATCATCAGCATCAACAACACCATCATGGGTATGTATTAAATGGGTTGTGCAAACATTCAAATATGTTACTATGCACTTGAAATAAGCGCAAGCATTAGTTCTAACAAAAATTTTCCGTAGGATTGGACAACTACGACCACCACACGAGACCTGCTTTGGTTTCGTTTGACGATATCGACTATGAAAAGTTCCCTGAAGTCCGTGATGCCAGAACTTCTATGATCAGAGAGCAGTGGATTCGTAACTCCGCCTTGAGAGTCACACACGATGCATTGAGAAAGTGCAAGCAGTACCACCGCGAAGATGCTCAAAAGAACTGCAGACCATTGATTTTAAAGTATATGAAAATGATTGAGACTTATCCTATGGAGGGTTATTTGGGATATCAAAAGAACGATCCTACTAAGTAGTTTATTAAAATGGCAAAATATGACAAGGAGGTGAAATAGAGGTACTGAAGACAAATAAAGGCAATGGTGAGGAATAATAAGTACTGAAGGAAAATAAAGGTAATGAAGAGAAACAAGGATGCTGAAAAGGTTTTTTGAAGAGGCATTAAAAGAGGTGATTGAAGACATATTCATATCAAACTATATAAATGATGAATGGTAAGATTACTAAAGCTAAAGTCATCATTTATTATACATGTTCGTTTTATTCGATTCACAAATATGAAATACCACAATAACCAACATAAAACATTAAACTACTCATCAAACCTTTGCCGTATACCGGAATCATAATTCATTATTATCATATTTATCATTATTATACTCACTATTTTCACCACCACCGTATTTTATCCAATTTTCAATATTTATTACTCATTCCAACCCCGAAATCTTCCAATATCAAACCACCTGTCAGCCCGATTATTTGCTCACTTACATTTTCCCCAACAGTCTCTTTTCTCCCTTTATAGACTTTCAATATAAACCATCTATAAGCTTTATACCATAGCGGTCGTGTACTTTGGCCAAATATCATTACTATGGCTATTTTCATAGCTTTGGCCAATCACAGCGCTGAATTCAGATTTCTTTCAGCGGGCCCGAAAAGAGACAGGTTGAACAAATTGATGAAAAACAGCTTCTACGGTCCACTAGCATCTTAAAATCAGCTCTATCATGTTTCGTTTAGGTGCTACTCAGGTCATCCGCTCTACTGGAGCTAGGTATGTATAGACAGAATATAGCTACAAAGCCAATATGAAACTAACAGTTTAGAAACTATGCCACTTTACGTGAAATTGAGACTCGTCTTAAGTCTATCAAGAACATCGAGAAGATCACCAAGACCATGAAAATTGTGGCATCCACAAGATTGAACAAGGCTCAGAGAGCTATGACTGCCTCTCGTGTGTTCAACAAGTCGGACTCCGAGTTTTACGCCAATGCCGAGCCGGAGAGTGCTGAAGCCGACAAGACTTTGTTGGTGGTGGTTTCCTCCGACAAGGGATTGTGTGGTTCAGTTCACACCCAGATTGCCAAGGCCGCAAGAAGAAGAGCCGTAGAGTTGGACGGAAAGGTTGACCTCGTTACCATTGGTGACAAGGTTAAGGCTCAATTGTTGAGAACTCATGCTCAATCTTTGAAGTTGGCTATCAATGGTATCGGTAAGGAGGCACCAACCTTCCACGAGGTTGCCTTGATTGTTGACGAGATCAAGAAGTTGGGTGAATACCAAAATGTTGAGATTTTGTACAACAAGTTTGTCTCAGGTGTTTCGTTTGAGCCCTCTCAGTTCTCTGTTTTCGCTGCCGAGGCTATTGAGAAGGCACCTGGCTTGTCCAAGTACGAGTTGGAGTCCGAGAACTTCTCTGAGACTATGTCTGAGTTCTCTATGGCCAACTCTCTTTTGAGTGCCATGGCCGAGGGTTACGCTTCTGAAATTTCTGCCAGAAGAAATGCTATGGACAATGCTTCCAAGAACGCCGGTGACATGATTAACCGTTACTCTATCTTGTATAACAGAACCAGACAGGCTGTCATTACCAACGAGTTGGTTGATATCATTACTGGTGCCTCTTCCTTGGACTAAGTGGGTAATATGGTTTATGAGATTGCAGTGTTGCATTTTGGGGAAAACGAGACATATCAACCTTTTAGCAACTCCAACAATAAAACGTATTCACGATTAAAAAGCTTTTGATTGTATGGATAGGGAAATGTAGAGTAGTTGTATGAAAAATGAAGAACAGCCACATGTAAAACATGTTCATGATGATCTAGTAAATGAAAGCTATTGAAAGCTTTATCTATCTAAAGCATTAATTACTCACGTACAACTATTCAAACGTTAGTATGCCCAAAGAAAAGACCAAAGACATAAATTAGCACCAACATAAAACATACCTTTGAACAAAAAGCATCAATGACATCTATTCAAGGTATTTACAATTAACCATATACATATCCATCAACAACACAATTACACTTACAAAAAGAAACTCCACTGTAATTATCCTATCTATTTTGGTATCCATTAGATTGAAATAACTTTAAATACTTTCTCCTAGTCCCTCTTCACGGCACCATAGATTAATTTTATAAATGCCAAACCCGATATCACACCAATTGCACCACATGCTATACCAAACAGTACACATGCTAGTGCCATATAAGTGAAATAAAATAATATACTAACAAAATCACGAACATGTAAATGCATGATAAAATAATATGCTGAATAGCCGTAAATATACCAACCCACACTGGACGCTGCTCGGAAGCATAGCCAATGCCAGTTGGGGTTACCAAATGCTGCCAATGATGTATACGCTGCCACTATAGTTGACTCGATAATAACAATCACCAATATTACTGCAGTAACAAGTAAAAAGCTGTACATGTAGTAAAATGTTGTCTTTTCCAACCAAACCGAATCAAAGATAAACAGCAATTCCACATAAACTATTCCAAAGGGAATAAGTCCAAACACTAAGCCATTGTAGAAAGGGTGGTACAACCAGCCAAAGGAAACACGAGGTCTGGAAAACTCAATTATTGAATCAGAATTCTTACTTTTGGAAACGTCATGCGCGAAGGATGCAAAAACAGGATAGTTCAAAAGCTTGTGGCCAATTTGTACCCTGTTTCCGCACAAACCACCCAAGATTCCAAGAGGTAGCTCAATAATAAAAAATAACAATAGTAATACAACTATGGTACCAAAGGGAAGCGCACCAGAAGACTCCTTCGCCCAAACAAAAAAATTGGTGAATAGGATAACAACAAGGCACAAACTTGGCAAAAACCCACTATAGAGACATGACAAAATTAAAACACTTTTGCGACGGTAGGGGGAGTTCAAGTTATCTCTTTGAAGTATTTTAAGCAAAATAATGGCAACATAAGATGAAACTGCGCCCGAGCATATCAAGCAAAATATGGAGAATGAATAAATTGTACCCAGGTGGTTCTCAAAAAATGTACTCTTTGAATGTGTATAGCTCATGTTAAACCGGTTATTAACAACAAAAACCACCATGACGCCAGCTACGGCCACAAAAAATTGAATGCCACCAGCTACAAGCGTGGTGAGAAACAATATTCCAGGTGGTGGGTTCAAAGCTTCGCGCTCCATGGTTTTCCATGAACTGGACCCTATCATTTCAGCCTCATTGGCAATGGGAAGTGGCGTTCCCAGTACATCATTCTTCAAAACCTTGAGAAGCACAATAGCCACTATTAAGGAGACAAAAAACATCAAAACCAATGAATTCAAAATTGAGAACCAGTGGACCTGTTGGCTAGCCGAATTAGCCTCATTTTCATAAAACAAATCCCAGCGAGACTCATAGTCCATGGAATTGTCTTCTCTCCAATACACAGAATAAGTATACGGTATAACAATTTTCTCATCCATGTCATCAGGCTTGAGGTCAGCCTGTCGTGGCAATGCGTAGTTTTTGTAGTTCTTGGACGCGCCGGGACACTTTTCATTAACCACACTCTTGGGATACACCTCAAAACCCACAATAGTGCTTCCCTTTGTTTTCAGTTCGCGATGGTATCGTATCACCAACATAACATGATTGTATATATAGCTGGTTTCATGCTTGACAAACCCTAGCGGAAACCCTGCAGCGTAGTACTTTGCGCGCAGGTGCTCAGAAGTAAACGTCGTGGCTCCTGGTAGTCCATCTAGCAGCCAATGTACCACATAGCCTTTCTTAATCAAGGACTCTGCATTCTTGGTGTTTTTCCGTTTTATAAACAAGTCGCACAAACGACGACAAGGCATATCCTTTCCGAACTTCAAATCATATCCGCTCTGCCACAACCGGTCCCCCTTGAGAATTTCTCCCAAAGACAAGTGCACTGGCCCTTTATTCTCTCCCGCTGGGCATACAAAATTCAAGTCGTGGTAACTATACGGTAACTGGGTCTGGTCCGACTCTATTTTGTTCACGAGCAAATCTACTGGGTCCTCGTAGTGATAGTAATTGGGTTTCATACCAAGATTGAACGCTTGGACAACTCGTATCATTCCCAAGAGCCATATTTGTATCCAATTCATATTCCACTAAAATAATCTGAAATTCCGGGAAATGGGCTTTTCAGCACGGCTAAACTTGCAGTTTCACACTGGGGTACTTGTTCAATGGAGAATTACTCAAAACAGCCTTTAGTACTGATAAAAAAAAGCCCCTCTATAATACTACCTTATGTTGTACCATTCACCAAAGATGGCCAAAAATTTGGCTTCGTCGGTTTTTTTTTCTGTCCTGATAATCCACCTCGCTCTCAGACCCTTAATGGGTGCAAAAAGTGAAACCACTTTATCAACATTTCCAGTTGAGATGGTATAAAAGAAGTATTTTTACTTATTTTTTAAAGACTCCATGGCCTCTCTGATCAAATAGTTACCTTTGGGGTCTAAATTAAGCGCTATGGTGAATTCACGTATTGCCTGGAACTTATCATTTTGGATATTGTACAACTGGCCCAACAAGAAGTGAACAGAAGCCTCGTCAGGAGCAAGATCTTTAAGTGCTTCAAAGCAGCTAAGAGCTTGGGGAAACTGCTGCATTGAAAAGAGAAGTTGAGCTTTTTTGAACAATGGTAATGGGTTGAGCGGCTGAAGCTTATTAGCCAACTCGTACTGGCGTAAAGCCAAGTTTTGCTTGTTAAGCTTCTCTAATACCATGCCAACACAGCAAATCAAGATAATATTGATGGGGTTGATCGATACGGCTTTGCGGAAATGATAGTCAGCCTTTGGATAGTCGCCCAAATTGATGTACACCATTCCTATACCGTATAATGCGTTGTAGTGTCGCGAGTCAAGAAGTAAGCTGATACGGAAGTTTTCCAAGGCCATTTCGTAGTTGTCGTTGCCAAAGTACTCATGACCTTTGAGGGTGTAGGCGTAGGTGAATTTTTCATCAAACTTGTTGGCCTTGTTGAAGCACCGAATAGCTTCGTCGGGCTCCCGAGTAAGAGAAAACAAATTTCCAATAGCACACCATGTTACAGGAGATTGGGGATCCAAGTCGTGAAGTTCGTTTGCCAAATATGTTAGCTCCACCTTTCTGTGCAAGTGCCATAAAAGCGTGGAGTAGTACTCCATATCTGCCAATCTGGTGCGATCCAATTTTCTCAATTTTATGAAAAAGTACTCAGATTGCTTGTAGTTAACAATCTCATAGTGTAAGCGGCCCAATTTGCTTAGCACCCATGGCGTTTCCTTTTCCTTTCCTGGCAAAGACTCGAGAAGGCGAATTGCTTTGTAGCAATCGTATTTAGTCATACATTTGTACGCCTTTGCAAACACGGAGTATAACTGGAGCAAGTGCTTCTCGCTCTGCTCAACCTCGGTTAGCAGCAGAGAAGAAAGCCCTGTATGTGTTTGTATATTTTGATCATTGGTTATGGCAGGGAGAATACTGCTTGAAGTACCTCGTTTTAAACCACCCCGCGTCAGCCCTTTTCTTCCAGTAAGCAGGTCGAGTGGCGCGGAACTGTTAGATGAGCACTTGCTATCGTTCGCATCAGTTTGGGAATTTGGTTGCAAAATTAGTCGCGATGTTATCTTGGAAAAGGTTGTCTCGCAGCGTGGCTTTTTATCTGCGTTAGATATATCGATTGGAAAATTAGGCTTGGTAAACTCAAAGTGGTTTACGGTATTGCTAGTATTAGGATTGGACTTTCTCAAGGGAGCATCTGGTACCAATGCCGTCTTTGTCCGAGGGGTGGAAATAGTATTTGCAAAAGTGTCGTCAATTTGACTAGAGTCCACATTATGCGCCAAATTATTAATAGCGACACTTGAAAATGGGTTTAGGATACCTTCATTTATTTCTCTCTGGTTGGAATAAATCGAGCCGCTTGTTTTGCAGTTGCCTGAATTGTTATTCAATCCAGAAACACTATTGCGCGGCAATACATCTTCATAAATATTTGATGAATGGCTGGTACTCGACATTAAGTTGTTAAATGCATGATTAGGCTTGTAGATGGACTTAACTCTCAAAACTACTCCCAATCGACAAAGCTTTTGGAAAGCTTCGAAATCAAATTGGTTATATTTGAGTGCTTGTGAAAAGTTGAGAGCGCTATTTTTGACATCATTCATCCCACTGTAAAGATCTCCCAATAAGTGATATATTGTAGAGCTATCCGGATAAACACTTCGCTTAAACTCGTACTGGTGTTTCATATGAGTAGCGCTAAACCCAAAGGTACCTTTATTAGGCAGGTGTATAAAACTCGCTCCATCTTGCTCAGAAGCAACATTCTTTTCCCAACCCGCATCATTATACAAGTGGCCAAGCTTGATAAGCTCGTACACCCCTTCCTTGAATCGCTCTAACCGCAAACAGCAAGCGGCAAATAAATAACAACAGCCCAAATGATTTTGCGACAATACATTCACCAACTTGTGATAACACAGCTTAAAGTTGCACTGTCGGAACAACACAAGACAATATAAGTACATAGACTCGATGTTTCCTTCATCCATAGCCAATAATCGTTCCCCTGCAAATTCTGCATTCGAGTAATTGAAATTGTCCAACGAATGTACAATGATTGAGCGCAAATGCTGCTGAACAAATTGTGTACCAGCATAGTCCAGTGACTGCTGGCTTTCATGGAGATGGTGCTGGTGGTGCATTGGAGGAACAACCATAAACTTGCCTCTTAAATCTGGTAATCAGGATATCGTATTTAGTCCAATACACAAAACTGTTTAATACTGGCTCAAATAGACGCCAAAGTTATTCTCGATAAAACCCTTCGCTTTTTTCAAGTGTGCTGAATGTATACCAATTGTTTCTTTCTCTCTAATAGTAGTTAAGGAACTGCTCACCACAATAACTGGGGATCACTGTTTGTATATGTTCTGCTCTGAGATGCTTATGGGATTTGAAGATATTATAAAATTTTAACTGTATGCAGATAACATGGACCAGATACCAATACTCTGCTAACGGATAAAAGTCTACAGAACTTCTTTGGATATTATAGGTATAGGTCTCTATTGGGTCAAATTAAGAGTTTTGGGCTATATAGGAATAGTTTAAGTACAGCTCGTATTGTAATAGAAAAAACTAAAGTAATATACTTAGCCAGACTAGTAGAAGTTCATATTAGCTTCTGGTTGAACCTAGAGGAGTGTCACGTAATATTTCTCCTCGAACACCATTAAAACAAGAATAGAAACAATAATATTAATGTTAATGCTAATATCAGAATCAATATTAATATTAACAAGATCTTTACTTCTTCTGTTTAATGGTAAACGAGTGAGTGCCAGACCCATCATTGGTATATGCCATCATCTTTTCAGATGGTTTGGTTTTAGAGCTGCTTGGTGCACGGTTGACACCAGTTGAATTTATGTTCTTGGATGCTGCAATGGAATTAGTTGGATCGCTTGTCACAACACTAGTAGCACTAGTATCTTGATATTCGTCCATGTGGTTTTTCTGGCTTGAGCTGGGGGTGCTGGATGGAGTGGATTCTGGAGCGCTTTGTGCCAGCTTGGGTGACAATAACCCAGATGCTAACAAGTATGGAGACGCGAAACCACTACTATGAGATGGTGTGGTTACTTTTGGTGTCACTGGGGTTCGGCTCGCCCCTCCCCTATTATTGGCACTAATCGTATCAATGTTTAGTTGGGGTGTCTGTTTGGCAGGATCAAAAGTTGACATTGTATGCTCATCAGTTAGACTATCAGTGTTGGCTGACATGTCGTAAGATATTTGCAAAGTTGGGTATAATGGTGATCCATTGTTAAATCCATCACGAGAATAGCCCATTGCTAATAGCTCCTCATCCTTTATCCGTGTTTCTTCTCGTGCTTTGCTCAACATCTCCTGTGCTTTGCCTAAAGATACTGTGGGGGTTGAGCAGCTACTCACAACAGGCACTGTGTCATCGATGTCAATTGTTGCTGTCATCAAGGCCTTGATCCACCCCCTCATATCTTCCTGGGACTCAACCGCAAAATAATGAGTTTTTGGTTGAGTAAAAGTCAAGCCTTTCTTGAAACCGGGGGCAGGTGGCACTATCTTGAAGCAATACCTTCCGTATCCAGTTGAAGAGGCATATAACGCAATATACTTGTCGTTGTTTCCTGAGTTTTGCACTTCTGCGTCAGAAGCAATTGGCATTACTTTATGGGCAGTGATATCAATCAATCCCTTTTCACGCTTGTCCTTCAAAGAATGAAAGTACGATAACCTAGTGCCATGTAAAGTGAAATAGCGCGACCGCCAACTCAAGGTGTTACTTGATCTTTTGGACATCCAGCCACTAAAAGTGGCTGTTTTGATTGCCTCATCAGGAGTAACCTCCCGCATTCCTTCTTGGAATGCCGATGTTTTCAGTTTCTTTGAAGAAGTAAAACTGCGAAAGTTTTGGGTGGATGCTGTTCGTAACGTTTTCAAACGAGAGACTGTACCACCGCTTCCTTGGTTGGAAGCTATATTATCTGACATTGATCTTTTGTCTTCTGGTGTTTGTTTGGATTCGTTTTTATAAGAAACAGACTTAGACTTTTTTGGTGATAGCAACGCTGACTCTCTCAAATTTGACATAGACTTGCGTTGTTTAGGTACAAGAATAGATTCTCTTTTAATCTTAGCTGGTGCCGTTAAAGCAGTTTTGTTGGAGATTTCTGGTTCAGCTTGGTTTACATTATCAAACAAATCTTTGTCAAGAATATTGTCCATATCAACTGCATCTGATGTCTCCTTGTATAAATTGTTCGATTGTAATTTTTGAATAGAATTACCGCTCTTCCCCTGTATGGATTTGTCGTCAATACCGGACAAAAACGAAAACAAAGAGCTATGGCGGCGATGGTGGCCTGTAACAGAAGAGTTTCTATTATGATTATTAGAGCTCTGCAGTATGTTCTGGCTGTGACTAAGTACAGAATTTTCGTAAATAGAAGATGCTGGTCTGCTAGAGCCAAGTGCTGCAATTGATGCATTTGCGCGGGTCATATACATACTGCCGATAGTATTTGTTTCACCGGGGCTGCTTTGTTGTCCACCAAATTTATAGTTCATGGCGGGAATAGGACTAGAACGCAGCGGGGGTGATGGTGCCTTTCTCGGCGATGCAAAAAACTTCTCAGGCGACCCCAACATACTATTTCTGATAGAAGAATTTTGAGGCATATTCTCCATAGACTGGGACCGGGTTCTTTGGTGAGAGATGTTGTGAATATTTTTAGTCTTGAAGGAACCATTTTGCACCGGCAGTAAAAGACTGCGATAAGGACTGGATCCACCATCATGGCTTTTGTCTGTGTGATTGAATACGGGTGAGGCAGTCTTTGAAAATTGAGATTTTGCATTATCACTTCCAGGCGACGGCAGCGCATCATGGGCGAATAGGTGCACTGTAGCACGTTTTAAAGCTGTTTCGTCTGTTTGAGGAGCACTAGTTGGTAGAAATGGTGAGCTGGCGTTACTAGGAAGAGGAGGCAACTCGCGGGATGTCTCAGAATCCTCTTTTTTCAACTTTTTCTTTTCATCCGGCCGTGTATGTTCTCTTTTCTGGTTTTGCATCGAGATTTGTTTCAACTTTTCAATTTCACGATGGATTTCAAAACGAGTACCAAAAGAGTCAATATCTAATTCTTTTAAATGAGCCAAATCCAACTCGAAAAGGATGGCACCGGTGATTTTGTGACGAGCAAATTTTCCTGCAATATCCATATCAAACCCTAAAACTATGGCAAAATATGAAGATACCTGCTGTGGACTCCATTCCTTCACTTTCAAGGGATTCAAGTCCTCGGTAATAGACTGAGATGATTTGTGGTGTTTTTTAGTTTCGTTTACTGCCGGTTTAGATATCTGGGTAGAAGTTGTTGTATCCATGAAAGCTTCTGTTTGTAATTCTTGCAATGCTTTATCAATTTCGCTCATGGTAAACTTGACTTTATTATCAGCATCATTAAACTTTGCATTATTCTGCAACACCAGGCTCTCAATTGAATTTAGACTCTGGTCTTGAATTTGATGTTTATTTTTATGCGGTTGTTGCAACTGTTTCTCTTTTGACTTTTGTTTTGGCTTTTGGGACGAGTGTTGTTGAGATAGATTGTGTTGCGGTTGTTGCTGTGACAGTGGTGGCAGCAGTTGTAAACTCACGGTACTGCCATATGCAGCACCTTCGTTGCTTAAAGGTTTCCCGCTCATACTCACAACACGCCGCGAGCGCGAACGAAGCATCGTAGGCTTCTCATTTGATTGACGTAATGCCTGAGTGAATGTTTTTGGATATAATCCCACTTCACTTGTTTGCAAGTTTTTACCCATATACCACCCATCATTGTATTCAAAGTCATCCGCTAAAACCTCCACCTTATCTCCCACCTTCATGCTAAGCTCATCACCAAGTCGCGCATTAAACTGTTTGATACACACACAGAATGAACTAGTGGTTGTAGTCATTGTTTGCCACCAACTGCTAGACCCTGACCTACCGAACAACCGTCTATAGTTTGCTCAAAAGGATGTGAAAAGAAATTGTTGTTTCCAATTCAAAATTAATTCAGTAGTTAATCACTAAGCACTCGATGTTACAAAAAACTGCTATTCCAGTTATATCTCTAAATAGAGACGTGTATCGCGTCGAACGGTATACTGTTGTGGCCTAGCGGTTTTTTTTGGGTTATGGGCGGCTCTGGTTTTTTTTTTCCTCATCGTTGTCACACAAAGTGTTTGAGCCATGCCAAAACTGGAGGAAATGAAAGATTTACGTTTCATACCAATCAATTGGCCACGTAATGGTAGCAAAAGCGCTGTGCATTTGGTATGCTGAGCAATAGTGTTGTCTAGTGAGTAAAAGTGCGGCTTTAAAGCCATATTTAAGTGTAGATACAGTCTAATTGTTAGTGTTGTAGTGGAAAAATAACAAGCGGCTGTATTGAATCGGGTATTTCTTCGAGTTAGGCTTAAATGGCGATTAAGTAATTATAGATTGAAGCATTAAGATGAGATGAGGGTAAAAATTGGCGATAAAATAAGGACAACTGGTAATGAATTCAATTCACATGAGGATGAATAAGGATAAATAGAGACGAACAGGGATGAACAGGGATTAACAGGGATGAATAGGGAGTAACAAGGATACAGAAAAGGTATTGGAGAAGATATGAGCCCAAAGCTGTATGGGATGCGAACTATATTACCTGTAGTGAATGATATCACCTGTAGCGAATGATATCACTTTTACCGAATAGTATTTGACTATGACAAAATATTAGGGAATGATGTGATTTTTAAGCATGATGTGATATAATCTTTCGGCTCATCATTGATGCTGGATGAAAATTGGGAACCGAGGGTATATCATGTGAGCATTCCGGGATCTGGTAGGCTAGTGGCACTGGCGGCAATTGTGCAAGTAGTCGCGAGTTTCGCTTTGGGTGTAGCAAATCAACTAGAGGAATTGCAAGAAACCTACTATAGCAACTGCAAGAGACATATTAAAATTGTTGTATTGGTAATTCTAATAATCAAATACTAACGTCTGTATGGATTTTAAGGTTTTGCGAATTATGATCTTAAAGTGAAACTATAGCATAGGACTGAAATTACAGGGTATGAATGAAATTATAGCTATTGATTATTGGTCATCTTAATATTTAACAGTTGTTGTACATAGGGTGATTTTTCAATATGTTTAAATTTTAAGAATAATTAATTTAGTTGTAGATATGGTAATGTCCGTCATTTTTTTTCAATATTTAGCCCATTGATTGAAAGCCAAAAAAGCTGTTTAATATAATATGTAGCCAACCGGTTTCCAATTAAATTATATCAATGGTCATCTTAAATTAAATATTATTTAGCTCAACAACTTTACTACCCCCTTTACTCGAACACTAAACATCGTAGGACTCATTAATAATATACGTAATTTATTAAAAAAAGATAAATATAAAATTTTAATTAATACCAATGTACTACACTTATAGTTTTATAATAAAGGACACTTTCATACCCTCAATTACCCCATATATTTAGTTGAGCCAAGCGCATATACCATTCTTACTTCTACATCTCTGCAAAAGAATTTAACCAATAAATATAATCAATGATAGAGAAATTTGTTAAACAGTTTTAAAGAAAAGCTCTTTCTTTTCGTATCACTATCGGCTGCTTATTTTTTTGGTAGTGATATTCTACTCAGTCGACTTGCATATATTATCAATGTTAAACTGACATCATTTGTTTCCAATTCTCTAATTTGTATTTTTGAACAAGCTTTGAGGCCTTGATACCAACCTCAACTCATTTAAGAACTATTTTTGACGCTAGATTACTTCCTGGTTTCACTTCCTATTCTTTCCATACTTAATTTTATCTTTCTTTCCATCATGCCAGTTGCAACCAATTATCCCTAATATGTCTATTTATTATATAAGCTTTTGATATATTTTATTCTGTGACAAAAGCTTCTTTTTCGTCATTATCAATTCTCCGATAATGGCTGCTATAGCCCGTTCAAGCTCTGGATTCTTCATTTTAAGGTATTTATTCACAGAACAGCATTCAAACTCTGTTTAGCTATAGCTTTCGGATAAGTTGCTCAACAAAATTAAACATGTCTGCCCCTCCACCGCTGCGGGGGCAGGAATCAGATAGTTCGGAGCTGGAAAGAGACACTGATATGATGCTGAGCCAAGGGGGTCCAGCAGAAACTGCAGCCCAATCACGAGAAAGCATGGATTTGTCACACCACACAGACTTGACACTGATTCTGGCCGGAAATGCTGAGAATGGGTATGGCCGGGGGCCTTACCCAGTATCTGTGGCGTTGGGAACGTCATTTGAGGGACAGCGTAGTACGCAGTATGGAACGAGGTTGCACGCGTTGAACATCATATCAGATCACCTTTTTCGAAATCAACATCGTTTGAGACCTGCTTTAGGTCCGGCGGAAAATGCACGGTCTCGTGAAAGACTGGGATATGGTATGTTTGTTGCGTTTCAAGAATTGTTAGAAGATGGGCTGCAAAGCCCGTATGAAGAGGACAGTGATGAAAGTGATCTGGAATTGATATCACAAGTTGATGAAGAAGATGAGGATGATGGCGAGCTAAGTAATGCACTGGGGGGAGCTGAAAATGAAATAGTGCAAAACGTTCAAGCAAGGGAAGTGCTACCAAGAGTAACACTGCAAAGTGAAATATCATCTTTACAACAAAGAAATAGTTTACAAGACTCTCCGCTGCATTTTGCTTATCCAACTCGGCTGCCTTATAGATCAGTTCGCTTTTCTACAACTTCAGATCCACAATCAAGACGTATAAACCGCCAGTTACGCTCAGAAATTGAAGCAAATGAACGATTTCTTTTGCTATCCGGAAGACAATTTCTTAGCAGTAATACACCCTTATCAGCTCAAATTAATAATTCTCAGCAAAGAAACAATCATAATGAATTTTCCGACTCGTGGACAGTCCCACTACGTCGTCAAAATGCTATACGTTTTAGATCCAGGCCTGAAGCTCAGTGCATGTCTAAAAACCGAGAGACTACCTTATGTCCTCCCGCAATACTGTGCACTTTGGATGACGAAGCTCAGGCTTTGTGTAGCGAACTAGATTTGGTGCGTAAGTCTATTTTTCAGCAGCGAGGATTCCAGGGCATATCTCCTTTATTTGCACAAAACTACAGCCGCGATATTGATCGGTTTCGCGAAATTTTTTACTCTAAGTTGGAGGCCGCTCGCAAAGACGATACTTATTTTCCGCACTTGGAAGCATATTTGGACAACTTTTTGGCATTGAGGAGAAACAACCGGGTATATAACAAGAAAGCATCTTTAAAAGCAGACCGAGAATTTTCATATAACCATGAATTACGATACAATCAAGAATTGCCATTTGAACAGAAGTCGCCGTTAAAGAGATCTAAAATACTGCCAACAACTGGCTCTACCCGGAAAAGACAAAAGATTGATAGTACAAAGTACAAAAGCGAAGAAGTATTATCTTCTTTAAACCCATTTAATAAGTTATCTACGAGTGAACTAGGCCTGGTTTCTAGTGGTCAATATTGTTCACATTTTCAGGCCGGTTCTATCTTCGAATTGGAAATACCAGGGACAATGGGTAAAAAAAGTGATTTGGTGCTTACAAATGTGGACTATTTCCATAAAACAATCGAAGGTTTGTTTAACCTTCACACTTCTCCACAAGAAACTAACTATTCACCACTACTTTCAAAACTAAAAGGCTACCGGCATTTTTTATTTGGTTTTAATGGCAAAAATGGCCGATTTCCCAAGGACCCTATTTTAACCAGAAAACTATTAATATTAGAACGCCTTGAACGAGACCAAAAAGTTTCTCTTGATTTGGACTCGGCTCCTTGTGACAAATCATTATTGAGAATTGCATTTCATGGGAATATTGTTGATTTCAAGAGAACCGATTTGCGATTTCTAGAACCACTCAATGAATCAAAAAATATTGTTTTGACAGGCTCACTGTTGGCAAGAAATAAGTCTAATCAAATACGCTTGCAGCTCTTGGAATGGATGAGGCTACAGCCTTTCAAGCAATTTAAAGAATTATACTTTTTAACCTACTTGAAAGAATTGTATAAAAACTTAAAAGAGTTCACCACTTTAAATGTTAGTGAAATGCAAAAGCAAGAAGCAGTGCACATCACCCGAGAATTTAAATCAAATTTATATGAACTTACAAAGGATTTCGCATTTGTGAAGAACCGAAAAACGCCAATTCCATTTATTGAAGAACAGTCCACTAGAAAGAAAAAGATGCGCAGCTATCGTGGCTGTTTTCTTGACGACTGGGATCGTTCTATGAGCCATTCTTTATGTGAACATTTGGTTGACCCTCTGTCCAATGCATTGGTGAACATCCAATTAAACTATGTTTTATTTACGCTAAAAGTGGATTTGTCTCAGTTCCTTGATGATCAAATTGAATTTATTCTCAATGGCGCAATCAACAAGAACAACACTAAGACTATTGAACAGTACAGAAAAGTTTTAAAAAAGGTGCATGTTGATGAACAAGCTGCAAAATTAAATGAAGGCAGGTATACCATCTTGCTTGGCTCGATTGATCGGAAAACCGGATTCGTGGAATTACATAATACCCTTCCGTACACTCACTTCAAGCATCATTCCTCTCGCCGCGAGCTCAGAACAGCACATACTTCCGCAGACCTATTAAACGGAGGTGCTACTCTCAACCGGATGCGTGACGCATTTGACTACGACTTTGACGAGTTCCCGCTGGACGACGAACATCGATCAGAAATCAACAGTACCACGAGGTTTGCTCAAACATACGGTAAATTTAGTAACCCCTATGAAAACGAAATAACAACGGAGATGTATGGTTCAGTCAAGAGAGAGCTGCTGCCATTCACCATTGGAGGAGGAAACCAGGCATACAGCACAACTTGAAGTCAATTTTTTATTACTTTGCTACGAGTTATATCATCAATACAAAAAGTGTTAATTATTCCAAGAAAGTTTACCAGAAACCCCAACCACCCTTTCCTTCTATTCTATCCTTTTTACGCTTGTTAAAAAAGTCCCGTTTACACTCTTTGTAGGCATCAAAAAAGTCTTGACAAACTGACCTATCATCCGGGTTTCTCAATACACAGTTAAGGGATGCTTGGCGACTCTCCTCGCATGGGTCATAAAACTTAGAAGGTCCCTTATGTGTCCAACGGTACTTGTGGCGATGATTTTCTGGATTGTCAGGATAGAACTTGTACTTTTCCACTCCTCCTTCGGTGAAGTTGACCTTGTTCTTGTCTGTTACAACCTTGTCGGTTGCAGCCTTATCAATTGCACTCTGGTCGGTTGCATTTTGTTCAGTTACATTCTGCTCAGTCTTGTAAAGCTGTTCTGTTCTATCGCTATTATCTCCTGTGTCTGACATTTTAGTGTCGGTTTATTCAAATCGTCGAGTATGGAGTTTTACGTGCAGTTGCAATTTGCGATTTGAAATTTGCGATGAGCATCACTCTGGTAGACAATGAATTCAGGCCAGCCTGTTATATATTTGGACCCAGAAACACTGGAACTATGCCAGCGGTGTAAGAATGAAACTGCTGTGCTAGTTTCACGAAAAGAGAGGTTCTGCAGTAAATGCTTCATAAGATTTGTCCGGGGTAAGCAGCGGAAACAGATGCAAGACGAGCAGTACAAGGTCAAGTATGATGCCCAGGAAAAGAGAGTTGGAGCGCAAAGGGTTATGTTAGCATTTTCTGGAGGACCTTCTCTGTTGGTTTTGTTAGATGTGATGGCCTCGTTGTTGCAGGAGCAATATGAAGCTCACCGGGGGAAGCAAGGGTTTGAGCTTGTGCTTTTGAATCTAGACGAGCGCGAAATGGAACCTACGAACCAGAACGTAGCCGATGTTCTTGCAGAATTGAGCACACGGTACTCCCCTGTGGAAATCAACTACAAGGTGTTATCTTTGGACTCGTATGTCCGTCCGGAGACATGCCACCGGATTACGCTAGATTCGCGGTTCTCTGGCTTCTCGCAGCCTCTGGATGGAGAGATATTTACCTTGGCAGCCTTGCTTGCGAAGTGTCCAAACAGATCATCTGCAGAGGATTTATTGACAATTGTTTATGAGGAACTTATTTTGCAGTGCGCTCTGGCCGAAAACTGCCAAACCATATTGTACGGCCATAGCATGACTCGTATCGCGAATGAGATTATTGCTTTGACAGTCAAGGGAAGGGGTCAGACAATCTACAAGGCAATCACAGACCATACAGAAACGTATACTGGAAAGGAACACCGGATCCTCTTTCCGTTGCGCGACATCTTGTACGCTGAAATCGTGGCATACTCAAAGCTTGCAAACTTAGACAAGTTTCAGGTACAGCCACTTAAACCCAAGTCTAAAATAACAAAAAACTTGACTGTTCGTGATTTGACCACTAACTACTTTACCCAATTAGACGCTACTGGCTACGCATCTACTGCATCTACTGTTGTCAAAACAGGCGAGAAGTTGGGCAAACCTCCTTCTGAGATCAACCCTCCAGGATGCAAAGTTTGCGGTGTGGAAATTTACCAAGATCCTCGTTGCTGGCTACAGCGCATTACTGTCAATGATCCGGCTCCAGTGACGACTGCTGAGGAGGAGGAAAATTATCAGATGTTTGTTAGCAACCAACAGCAACAACACTCCGGCTTCCAAGGGTCCCCTTTGGATATTTGCTACGGATGTATTGTAACTTTGGGTGGTGTCAAACAAGAAAATGGGTTTATATGGCCAATAAAGGGCTCTGAAACTCAGGAAAAAGCTATAAATAACTATCTCGTCTCCAGCGAAGACGAGAAAAGGAAGCACCTTGATGAAAAGAAGAAGATTCTCGACGAATATGTCTTAACAGATGATGAAGAGTAGTGGCTTTTTAGGAAATTATAGATTTTTTGCACCCATTACCAGTTTTTTTCTGTAGGTAAAATTCCAGCACCAAAGAGGCTTGACACCTTATATCACATACAAAAGGCTTACCAGATGTATGCTCCTCTGCTCTTTAACAACGATCTATTTGGTCTATGGAATCATGAAGAAGAAGTAGAGGAAGTGGTAGAAACTCCTAAGAGCTCGCAGCAAGGAAATATGCTTCAAGGTCATGATGCAGCAGCGCCAACACAAGAAGAGATAGTAGAACAACAAAGGAAGCAATTACGACAGTTGTTTGCACCACCACTCGTTGCATACTCAGCAGACTATCCTGGAGCAAGTCTCACACAATTGGAGTATACGATGCATACATCAGCGTCACTTGCTGGTATTCAAAAATACAAAACGTCACTAAGCGCTTCAGGCAGCTCATCAGCGCCGTATGCATTCTCTACAACATCCCCATTAACACAGCTCAAAATTGACCAGTTGGATCGAATAAGAAACACTGGATATACGGTTATACGTCCAGTTGGTGTTGGTAAAACTATGCAAGAAATTGACTACGAGAATGCCCATACAATTCAGGGAGCTGGCAATAGCCAAGATGAACTGTTAATTACAAACAATACAGCAGAAAATTCCCACTCTGGGAATTATGGTGAAGTTGAAGCTGAAGCTGGGCTTCAAGCGCAGCCAGAAGTTGACTTGGATGCACAAGTTCGGAATCTTGATGACGAACATCATTCTGACGACTTCGGTGATGACTTCACGGACTCTGAACACAGTGATGGTGAGCAGTTGGCAGAAAGTACAGACCCAGGTGCGCTTAGGCAAGTGGCAATTCCAGAGCCAACCACGTTTCGGGAAAACTTGGTGGATGAAGGGTTTATGGCTGATGAGGTTGAATATCAAGAGGATCATAGTTTAGGCGCCGATACCAGCCGACAAATGTTGATCAATAGCGGATCTAGTATCACAACTGTAACCAACCTCAACACACCAAACTTCAACTCGGGTAGGAGCAGCAATACTAATGCCACCTCGATTCTCAGCGCAAATGAGGAGATAAGCGGCAGCAGTGGCATTGGTTTAGGTATAGGTATAGGCATAGGTGCTGGCAATATGCGGTGTATTATGGAAAACGACGAGTATCATGATGAAAACAATAACTACCATGATGAAAACAATAACTACCATGATGAAAACAATAACTACCATGATGAAAACAACGAGTACCATGATGAAAACAACGAGTACCATGATGAAAACAACGAGTACCATGATGAAAACCAAGAGGCACCTGAGGGCACTGATGGTATTGGAGAAGATGGTGATGAGACAGTTGGGGGTTATGTAGGAGGCGATGAGATAGCACATGCCTCGGATATGGATATGGTTATTGAAGATTAATACAGAAATTAGTGAGAGTTAACTACAGATAAGAGTAGAGATCAGCTATTCATATAATCAAAGATTGCTTTATATAATAACACATATATAATTGAAACTATTTACACAGTTGAAGGTTCATATAATTGAAGCACTGGGAGTAACATGTTGTATCTTGGACATGCTCTTTATATTGTCAACCTTTGCTGTTTGTAAATGAATTGCTGGTGTCATCCATTTACCGCAAGAACATCTGGAACCTTTCCAACTGTACCCACCTATTTTTGCAGTGCACTTGGGACAATTAAACTTGCCTTCAACACTAGCCTTGTCTAATTCATTACCCATCCATGGAAGTGGCTCTGTAACAAAATAGTGGGAGCAGCTATCGCTTGCGGACTCAGCACTAATAATACGACGTGAGTTGGGAGCAGTTTTGATAAAGTTTGCCTGGCGAGATGACTCCTCTGGAGGCTGGTGAAATTCTACTGCAGTACTCAGCGCCAAAGTGTGACGACATCTTTTGCATCGCAACTCGTAGCTGCTATTTTCTTGTGTTTTACTTGAAGAAGTGGGTAGCATTTCACGAAGAGTGCTGCCTTTAGGGTCCTGATGAAGATGCCATTCCACCAAAAACTTGCGATACTCTGGGTCTGCATCATCCAAGGCAAACTTCATTTGAGCAAATAGGCGCAATTGATGTAAAAACCCATCATTTGGTTGTGCTTCGATACATTTTCTTTGTACGGCGTGCAAAGAGTGCTCTAGCGAAAGAGAGTAGCGTTTCATTAAATATGCCATCACAACAGCAACGCTACGAGACACTCCCTGGGCACAATGAACCAAAACATTTCCCAAATGACGTTTCCCAACAGGTTGATCTCCAAACAACCCATTATCCATAAATTCTAAGCATTCTGGCAAATGTTGTATAAGATTTTGGTGCTCATCGTCTTCGATTTCAATCTGCTTATAGGTATATTGAGCGAGATACTGCTCAGGTAAAGATCCTGGTACTAATGAAAGGATGTGAGTAATACCATACTGTTCTTTGAGGTTTATTTCCTTGTTAATAGGCTCTATTGAAGAGAGATGGATGCCACCTATAATTCTATGAACCAGCATAATGCGATGAGCATTTAATTTTTTGCAATCAAATGTCTCAAGACTAGTAAATATGAAGGGTAGAAATAAATGAATAAGAATAAATGTGAATTAATATGAATAGATACAAACTATTTGAAGAGTATAAAATAGGTAGTTATGAAGAATGAGATTGCTTTAATATACGTTTAGCAGTTGCAAGCCTGTTGGTTTCGTATACATATATTTTTGAAGGTAAACAGTTTGTATAAATTGTTTGCAAGGATTTATAACAATTAGTAATAATTTTTATCTTATGATGAAAATGAGGAGCTTGTCTTCGTAGGAGTCACTAAAATATGGATTTTGGGCGTTACATGTTTTATGTGGCATAGTTTATTTGTTGAATTATATCATAATACATGTTTTAAACGGAGAGTTTAAGTAACGAATTGATATTTAGAAAAAAATAAAACCAAGTTATTAGGCCAAGCTATGAATTTTGATGTGACTGGGGTGAGCTATTACAAATATTTACAGTTGAGAAGTTAAAGGTATTTACTGGGTTAATATAATTACAGTAAGCGAATTGCGGCAATTAGTATAAGGCTATAGTACTATTTTGTTGTGTTTTAATCTCATGGTAAAGAGTAGAAAACATAATATATAAACAATTTGTTAATAGTGAGAATCTGTTGAAAAATACTTATATTGAGATATAGTTTAATCAAAATAAAGATGTTTACAGTGTAGTTTAAATAAGCTTCCGGTAAGTTAAATCACGTGATGATTGCAATTATATATGTTATAGTTATTTAGTATACAGCATTGTATTAATTATTTGTGAAACTCTGAAATATCTTTCTTTTTGGCTCATTATATTAAAAGTGATAAGGATTTTAGACTTTGCTGATCATAAATTCAAGTATTTTTAAAAATGTTAATTTTATTAAAAAACTTGATACGTTTAATGTTGCTAAGTTTATACAATTGTCTTCAAGAAGATTTGACTAAAGAAATAGAGATTAAATTAGAAGAATTTAAAGATTCAGCAAGAATAGTAAAATTAACATAAAGAGTGGGATTAATATAAAGGGTGGAGTAAAAACAAAAAGTAAAATAAAAATAAAAAGTAAAATAAAAATAAAGGGTTTAATTATCTTCAAAAGAATCGAAAGAGGTAGGAGAATCAAAAGCATTACAAAAATTACTGTATTCTCGACTTAACAAAAATAGGAAATTAAAACAACTAAGGAGCTATAAAAAAATCAATATGTAAAAGAGCATATAATTTAATCTTAGAATGCAAAAAAATCAAAAGAATGTCAACTCTCTATTGAATATTAGGTACAGGAAGAATCATAAACACAATCTAAACTAAGTCAATTAAAACTTGTTAGAGTTTACCAGTTGTTAAAGTACTTTGCTAATTATATTAAATGATTACAGAAACTAGTAAAATTTTGGCAAAAGTTACAACTCTGCAATCTCTAAACCAATTTAGAATACTAAATATTTGGGATTATAACTCTTTGTTCAAATATAATTCACAACATTCTAGTTTGAAAAAGAAAAATCGTTTAAAATGTTTCAATATCCTACCCTGAGGTTATTAAAGTTATTTAAATTAATAATTTCAATCTTCATGTGCAATTAAAATTAATATAAGTGTGTATTAAATTATGTATTCAAGTACTAATATAAAGTAATTACCAAATTGTATTTCAATGTATTTTCTATTGCTCCATCTCATCAAAGCTTTATTTTTAGACTTTATTTATTCATTCTATTATCGTTTTATTTTCGAACTTGAAATCTTCATTTTTAGGCTTCATTTCTTAATTTCTAGACCTCATTTCTAGACTTCATTTCTAGACTCCTTCTATTAGGTTCCCGTTACATCATTTCAATTCCGTGAAACCTATTTACTATCTCCTATTAGCGTTGCGAGCCACACCAGATTCAACCAACCACCAGCCGACAAATCATGCAAATTGATTATTGCGCAATACAAGAAAAAATGGAACTATAAGCGCGGATGTGAATAAAGAGCCAAAATAAATGTAATAGAAGGAATGATTAAATAACAACAATATTGGAATAATGTAAGAGTTTGATCATTTTGACTGTTAACTTGTTAAATTAGTCTAATAACAATCTACAATTCTTCAACTATTATCTCATGCTGGACGACCAAAAAGCTATGTAACTTTTACTCTCATTCCCATCATCACCCCCATCACCAGCATTAATTGTAACATAATACCTGTCCTTTTCTTTTTCACTCAAAACACCCACCAACGGTTCTTCTTTAATCTTTAGCGAGTTCGCAATACGATGAATACCAATTATTGGACATGGATAACCGACCCCACACTCTGATCGTATTTTTATTATAGTTACTATAATAATTGTACTATACCAAAGCCACCACTTGGTGCCCCACCCCCACAAAAACCCAATAACAATCGGACTTTCACGGTGCCCCACAGAGAACAGGCCAAGCAAATGGGCCCACTTGAACGAATAAGCAGTGGGGCAATAGAGATAGTGTTTAGAGAATGTAAGTTTCTATATTGATATGATTGTCTTCATGGGACTAAAAGACAACTTTTACGTAGGCAGTTTATCTTACTCATATACATTAAATTTAGTATCCTTTTCTGCCTCTATCACCTCACTTATTATTTACATAGCTTCTCATTTGCTACTTGTTCGTAACCTTCAAACCTTAAAACTAGCTCTTCATCCATCATTGTCGCTATTAATCAATCATCATTATCATTATCCTCTCAAACCGACGGTGCCGAGTTCCGCAATAAACTCCGTGGAAAACCTTAATATCACGTTTTCATTGGCTGTTCGGGCTTTCGTTGCCGCTGTGTTTGGCTGGGTGAAAAACCCGAGCAAAACAAGAGAGTAAGAACTAGTGAGAAAGAAAAATTTTTGGACATTTTTCTAAAGTTGTGTACCTACCATTTTTGTGATCTCTCGGAAGGAGGGGGGCGGGTGAGGCACCCTCCTGCCCCGTAGTGTCCGCGTGGTCAATCCATGTTGCAAGGAGTATATAATGGGGCCTTTGTCCCTCAACCCTGGTTTTTGATAAAGTTTTACCGCTGCATTATTTATTAAAATGTCTTCCCTTAGATCATTCCAGCGCTCTGCTTTGGTTGCAAAGAGAGCGGCTTTGTGTACCAGAACCTATGCTACTGCTGAACCCGTATGTTAATCAATGTGTTGCTCTACAGAGATTTACTAACTTTATAGACTTTGAAAGCGCGTTTGGCTGAGATTTTGCCTGAGAAGGCTGAGGAGGTGAAGCAGTTGAAGAAAGAACACGGCAAAACCGTATGTATAAGAGGGCAATGATTATACGATGAGAAAAACAAGAAGACGAGAAGAGGGCAAAAAATGAGAAAGCGCATGAAGTAAACAGGTAGGAGCTTGAGCGATTCAAGAATGAATTGAATAGCAACTTTAAAGGTAATCAGGCTTTAATGATGAATGATATAAACAGATATTCGCTTACAATCAATTTTTGATAAAATTGTTTGCTTATTTCTAAAGTCTCAATTGATATGGTTATGATTGAACGTTTTGTTCTATTATCATGTTATGTTGATTAATATCGCTTATTGTATTGTCCTATTGAAGACTTTAATTCACCACTGCAGTTTTCTTTTACTTCGGACTTGCTTAAATTTATTGACCTCGGCTCGGACCCGAAGGAAAAATTTCAATAAAATTTTTTTCTGGGGATTCTGACGTCATTTTCTATCATCATTTTCTATCATTATTTTATTTCATTACTAACAATGTTTAGGTTATCGGAGAGGTTCTCTTGGAACAAGCTTATGGTGGTATGAGAGGCATCAAAGGCTTGGTTTGGGAGGGTTCTGTCTTGGATCCTATTGAAGGTATTCGTTTTAGAGGCAGAACTATTCCTGAGGTCCAAAAGGAATTGCCCAAGGCTCCCGGTGGTAACGAGCCTTTGCCTGAAGCCTTATTCTGGTTGTTGTTGACTGGTGAAGTTCCATCTGTTGCTCAAACCAAGGCTTTGTCTGAGGAATTGGCCGCAAGACTGGCTTTGCCTAAGCATGTTGAGGAATTAATTGACCGTTGCCCTCTGCACTTGCACCCAATGGCCCAGTTCTCCATCGCTGTTACTGCTTTGGAGCTGGAGTCCCAGTTTGCCAAGGCCTATGCTGGTGGTGTCAACAAGTCGGAGTACTGGAAGTACACCTACGAAGACTCTATTGAGTTATTGGCTAAGTTGCCTAACGTTGCCGCCAGAATTTACCGCAACGTTTTCCACGATGGTAAATTACCAGCCCAGATCAACAGCAAGTTGGATTACGGTGCTAACTTGGCCTCCATGTTGGGCTACGGCGAGAACCCTGAGTTTTTGGAGTTGATGAGATTGTACTTGACCATTCACTCTGACCACGAGGGTGGTAATGTTTCCGCTCACACCACTCACTTGGTTGGTTCCGCTTTGTCCTCTCCCTTTTTGTCCTTGGCTGCTGGTTTGAACGGTCTTGCTGGTCCCTTACACGGCCGTGCCAACCAGGAAGTGTTGGAGTGGTTGTTTAAGTTGAGAGATGAGTTGAAGGGTGACATTTCCAAGACCGCCATTGAGAAGTACTTGTGGGAGACTCTTAATGCTGGCAGAGTCGTTCCTGGTTACGGTCACGCTGTCTTGAGAAAGACCGACCCCAGATACACTGCTCAGCGTGAGTTTGCCTTGAAGCACATGCCTGACTATGAGTTGTTCAAGTTGGTCTCCAACATTTACGAGGTTGCTCCCGGTGTTCTTACCAAGCACGGTAAGACCAAGAACCCATGGCCTAATGTAGACTCCCACTCGGGTGTTTTATTGCAGTACTATGGTTTGAAGGAGGAGTCCTTCTACACCGTTTTGTTTGGTGTCTCCAGAGCCTTTGGTGTGTTGCCACAGTTGATCTTGGACCGCGGTCTTGGCTTGCCTATTGAGAGACCCAAGTCTTTCTCCACCGAAAAGTACATTGAGTTGGTTAAGAACATTAAGGCTTAAAATTGAAACTTGTGTGTGTACAAAATCAACAATAACACAACATGTTTTCATTGTATAGTGACTTGCAAACAATATGAACCAAAAGGCAACGGCACGAAAATATTATTTCTGCCATTAAAACCCCATGATGAAGGGAGATTTAAGTTGCATGGACAATAGTCCTGTTTACAGGATTACTAGTGTGACTCTTATATTATGAATTATTTATTATTTATTCACGATTTATAAATCGAAGTCAATGGTTGTAGAGTTATGTAAAGGAGCCTTTATATTGTATATATTATAGCCTTTCAATTGATAATTTTGTCATAATTTTATTGCTTATTTGGTTATCGTTTTGCACTGAAAAGTTTTTTGAAACAAAATTTCAATAATCAACCAACTTAATAATGCTTAAATGCCTGAAGGTAAGGTCGTTATCGACTTCTGTGTTGCGGCCACAGAAAATATCTTATTCCAACACTCTACATCTTCCTCAAACTAAATTTGGACCCAAGATCCCCAAAGGTCTAGATCGGGAATCTTTGATACAAACCACATCGCAGGACCTTTACCAATGGCAACTCAAACAACCAAATAGAGCCACATTCACTCTCCACGACGGTCCTCCTTATGCAAACGGAGATTTGCATTTGGGACATGCCTTGAACAAAATCTTGAAAGATATTCTTAATCGGTTTCAGCTTATACAACATGACTCACGCGTACAGTATACCCCTGGGTGGGATTGCCACGGATTACCTATTGAGATGAAAGCCACCAATTTGGAAGCATCGATTAAAAACAAGAAAACAAACAAAGAGACAGATGCTGTACAGCATTTGCTGGCGGTAGAAATTAGAGCGGCATGTCGCCAGTTGGCGTCAACCATGATTGATCTGCAAAAGCGACAATTTAAAGAGTTTGCTATTATGACAGACTTTGAAAACCCTTATATTACCATGCACCACCTGTATGAATCGAGGCAATTGCGAGTTTTCCAAAAGCTTATGGAAAACGGCTTGTTATCAAGACAACTTAAACCGGTTTGGTGGGGGTGTGAAACTCAAACGGCATTAGCAGAAGCGGAATTGGAATACAACAGTAATCACAAGTCTGTTGCTATATACGTCAAGTTTCCAGTGGTCTCGAGTGATACTTACCTGATGTTAAATGAAAAGTTCAACCTCAGCATCAAGCCAAATAACTTGCATTTATTAATATGGACCTCAACTGCATGGACCATACCACTGAATAAGGCAGTCTGTGTAAACGCGAACTTGAACTATACCCTTTTGCATAATCCTGAGAACGACCAATATTTGTTGGTGGCCGAGTCCTTGTGTGGTGAATTATGTAAGTTACAACCAACATGGACCCCAGTAACCACAGTTAGTATCAGCGGCCACGAATTGGTAGGCCTGAAGTATGTGAATCCTGCATCATTAGATAATCAGGAACACCCGGTATTACATGGTGATCATGTTGTGGCCACTGCCGGTTCTGGGTTGGTACACACTGCACCTGCGCATGGTGGTGATGACTTTTTGGTTTGTAAACAGCATGGGCTTGAAATTATTTCTTCTATCAACGGAGAGGGTAGGTTTATAAAATCCAATATCCCTGTTGGATTTCATTCTCTTGCTAATTTCAAAGTTACTGAGCCAAAGACCATCTACAAATGTATTGATTTATTAAACGAGCAGGGTATGATCTTCAGCATCAACAAAAATTTCAAACATTCATATCCATATGACTGGAGGTCAAAGACCCCTGTTGTGCAAAGAGCAACACCACAATGGTTTGTCAATGTGGAAAAGATTAAAGGTCCAGCATTAGAAGCAATCAAGAAGGTAGAGTTCTACCCAGAATCGGGAAAAAATAGATTACCACTGTTTGTAAATAACAGAAGCGAATGGTGCATATCGCGCCAGAGAGTATGGGGAGTTCCATTACCCATATTATATTGTAAGGCTACGGGCGAACCTTTGGATGATCTAGAAATAATTTCATTCGTGATAAAGCGTATCGATGAGTTGGGAACCGACGAATGGTTTGTTGAGGAGAAGGATGTTAGAAGATGGTTGCCAACAGGATACGATGGAACAAAGTTTATCAAGGGTCGCGATACTATGGATGTGTGGTTTGATTCTGGTACATCATGGACCTCTTTGACCTCAGACCTCAACAAAACAATGATTGCGTCTGAGGCAGTTGCAGATGTATACTTAGAAGGAAGTGACCAGCACCGCGGTTGGTTTCAGTCTTCTTTGTTGAATAAGATTATTGCTTCTGGTACCAATGGACTTGACTTCAAAGCAGTAGCACCATTTCGTAAAATTATTACACATGGTTTCACATTAGATAACAAGAACGACAAGATGTCCAAGTCCAAGGGCAATATAATTTCACCACAACATGCAATGGAAGGTGGTGGCAAGCCATTTTTGCCGACTTTGGGGACTGATGGCTTACGTCTTTGGGTCGCTTCATCCAACTATATGTCTGATGTAAATGTAACAAGTGAAGTATTGAATCGTGTGTCAGAGAATACCAAAAAGATTCGTGTTACCTTTAAATTTATGTTGGGAAACTTACATCTGTTTGATGAGCCTTTGCCATATAGCGAGTTGAGCCGGTTAGACCAGTACACTCTTTCCAAGCTTTTTATGTTGCAGCAAACATGTTGGGACTTTTATGAAAGCTACAATTTCTCGCGTGTTGTAAGCGAAATCAACCACCATATGAACGCACATTTGAGTGCATTGTATTTTGACATCAGCAAAGACAGTCTTTACACCGACAAAAAAAATTCCAAGCGTAGGCGAGGTATTCAAACTGTTTTACGTGAGATATTGCGTACATACATCGGGCTCCTTTCGCCAATACAACCGCTTTTGACACAAGAGGTATGGCAAGAATACCGCCATATACTGTCTGCTCTGGATGTGAACTCACCATTTATGGCTGGAAGCAGTTTTTTCAAGCTCCCACAACATTATTGTAATAAGGAGCTTGAACATGAATTTGATGTGATCTGGAATATTCGCGACCAGGTATATAAAGAGCTTGAAACACTTCGTCTTGATGGACTTTATAAGAATAAGCTTGAGACACAAATAAATCTCATTTTTGCTAAAGAAAGCGCGCTCTATTCGCTTTTAACACAACACTCGTCCATTATTGATGATTATTTTTTGGTTTCACGAGTATCTCTTAATGGCAAAGCTTTGGAAAGTCCAATGCGTCAAAGTATTCTCTCTGCGAATGATGAGAAATTTACTATGGAAATTGCCGCTTCAGATAGCATGAAATGTCCTCGCTGTTGGAAGTACACTGCATCTGAAACTGACAGTCTTTGCGCCAAATGCGCGTCTGTTGTCTAAAACTCACTTGTATATAGTTACAAATTAACATTACCAGACCCTTTGAACGTGACAATCTCGCTTAAAAAACGTCATTTTGATAATTCCTTTTTTTTGCAGCCATAAATTGAGGTCGTGTAAAATGCTCTATTTTGGGGCAGGTGATAGAAACTGAAACAAAGAATGTGTTCAAGCCCCCTGTAATCGTTATAGGGGAACAAGATAAAGAGCTACCAACAAAGGCTTTGCTCAACCAAAAGAGGTTTGAGCTCAACTGTGTGAGCAATTGGAAACTGTCCTCAATAACACAGCAGCTATGAGTGTGCTTTTATCTAAAAAAATCCGTAATTATGAAGATAGAAAGAAGCATTTTATCACACAGTACCTATCTTTACGAAGGGAGTATACTGCCATCGATGATGAAGAGGATTCTCATTTGGAAAATAGCTACCTCATGTTAGCGCAATTGGATGAGTTGTTGTATGAGTTCCACATTACTAAGGCATATCTTGAAATCTCTAATGTGAGGTTGACACCTAGCGAACGGCTAGTGTTTGATGAATTGTGTTTATTGGCGACTTCTATGGAGAAAAAACTCCCGGTCCCAGAACTTGGTGCAGCAGTACCAATGTTACCAATTGTACGCAGAGAGCTTTACGAAAATGCGCGAGAAGCAGGGAAAATAATTTATCAGTTTGAGTCTACGCTGGTGTCACACGGGAGGTTTCCTCGTCCATATTTGAGCCAATTAGAAGACCAACCGCGTAAAAAATTGATTAAGGGGTTGCATACTTGGAACTGTGAGTATGTGCAGTGTGTGGTTGATGCTGCCCACAAAGCACGAACGACACAGGCTATGCTGAAAACGTTAAAAGATCAATTTGAAGAGCGCTTTGGAGTTTGTGTGAGTATCAAGACTTGTTCTTTTTTGCTTATGCATTATAAATTATTAGGCTCGTTTAATTCTGCAGTTAGAAATGCGCTTATGGACGCGTTTATGAAATCAAAGCATTTGCCTCAGGCTGAATGCGAAGAAAAGATGAGAAGTATTATGGTAGCATCTAGAAAAAATCTTAGCAAAACACTAATAGAGGCTGCGCGTCAGGTTTATCGACTATTCTGGGATACATACGGGACCTTATTTGAGCCCCGTGAAAACTTGGCAATTTTGGCCCAAGCAAAACAGAAAAATGAAGAGCCTTACAAAAGCACTGGATCAGAAACACTGTATCAGGAAAAGCCCACAAATATAACACCAATTGAAAAAGCAAGTCGGCCTGGATCTACATGTCTGCAAAAAAACTATTCAAATCCTAATTTGCAAACTATTTCAAATACCAGAGACCTGCAAAATCATGTTTCTACTTTGGATAAAATCCTTGAAACTGTTTTCTGTTCCAATGGTGCTTCAAGAAGTTCTTCTAACCCCAATGATAATTCACAAAGTACCTTCAACTTTAATTCTAGGGCAAAAACTGCTACATCCAATTTAACCCTGCTGACCAATGTGCCCATTCCAACCTCTCCTAATACAGCTCTTATACAAACCCCTAAGGTTAACTCTATTTTGAATGAACTGTCAAGTCAAAATTGTATTGGTACAAATCCCAAAACACTGAAATCAGATTATAACCACATAGAAGACTCCAAAGATAGTCATTTTGATCACAAAATAAAGAAAAAGGAACTTTTGGCTAGCAATACTACTACTACCAAAAATGCTTCCTTCTTACTGAATATGCAAGTTGAAAATTCAGAGATTTCATTATTTCCCAATACCATTACTTCCCATAAAAAACCTAACGACTTGCAAATAGCCGCTGAAGCTAATTTAAAAAACTTTCAAGCAGCAGATCAAATTGTTCAGAATAATAGTACCCAAAATACACATGCAACACCCTTACTTCCAGGTGTAAACTTACGAACCCTCGAAGAACGAGGCGAAAACAATAGTGAGGTGCAAACAGGTTCTATAGTAGGGGCAAAAAAAGTTACATCAAAGCTCAGTATTCATGAAAATCCAAAACCTACAGTTTCATTTTCAAACCCTTTAACGGCAATGCCCAAAAGTGCGGCTTCAACTTTTCAAAACGAGGAATTGCACACAAAGCGGCCTTTATCTGCACCACAGAGTATGTTGCAAAATTCATCCCAAAGTTTAGTATTAAAAGATAAATTAACAGAAAACCGATTGCATTCATCATCTAACCGAGTTTTGTTGCAAAATATAATTAACTCTATAACAATAGGTGCTGAACCAAATACTTCACAAATTACACAAATACAAAACCCTGATGCTCAGACGATGCAAGTATTTTCGGGTAAAAGATGGTCACCTCCAACTAATGCTGTTATAATTAAAATTGAGGACGAAGATGAAGAAACTGAAACCACATCTTTTGTTATGCAGCAAAAAAGTAATAGTTCTAGTGCTACAACAACAAATAAAGAAAATAGCAAAATTCCATTGCTGAATATAACATCCAAGACAAGCGATGTAAGTTTGCATCCATCAAAAACAGCTGTCAGATTACCTTCTACACAAATAGTGACAAGCGATATTGGAACACTCGCCGGTGAAAAAGTATCGCTGTTGAATAATCGTATTAATTATTCTATTGCTACAAAATATCCTATGTGCCATTCTAGTGCAAATGTGATTGACATCCTTATCGATCACATTCAGAAAACAGAGCATATAAAAATTCCAGGAAATCAAATAATTCAACGGATTGCATCATTAGGTCTTCATAATCTTTATCCAAATCTGGTGGTCACACAACTTTTGATCAGTTCTGGTGTACTGTTCCGTTCAATAAAGTCTTGCCAAGAAGAAGTCGCCAACAGACCAAAGATAACTGAACAAATTTCATCGATCTCAACACTGTTGATTCCTTATGAATTAAATGAAAAGATTACAGGGGTTTCTTCTGAATTTATGTCAGTACCCGACTTGGGAAAAAGTCCTATTCCAAGTGTGAAGAATATTGGATATGTTCATGAGAATGTAACGACTGTTAATCGGGTTGATTTGAATCAGGTTGAAGAGTTGAACTGTTCAAATATGCCTAAAAAAATAATTGATACAGCTAATACCTCGAATAAAAATCAGATTGTTCCAAGTATTTGGGACAGCTCGACAGAACAACTATTATTAAAGGGTATGAAATTGATTCCGCAATTTTTGCCTGGCAGATTAAGTGCCTTATCAAAATATATTAGATCAGTCAACGGTAAAAATTTGACTGAATCTGAAATAACCATAAAGCTACAGGAACCCATCTTCTCTAAAGCGGAAAATGCTGACACTAGCGATGAAGAAAGTGATTTTCTGTCTTCTGGCGTAAATGTAGAAAGGTTTAGTGCCGCCTTTGCTATGATTGCCATTGATAGAGGATCATTTGATAACTTGATTTACGAAATCTCAATATCCACTGGAACTGATGAGTATTATAAACGTAAGTTTGAGAATTTGAAAAGCAGTTCATATTGGAACTTTGATCTGAACAAGATTCTTGCCACCACCGTTGAATTTTTAAGCCAAGCGAAACATAATTTGTGTGAAAAAGTAGTTGAAACAGCCAAGCTTAAGGTGATTCAAATAATTCTATTAAGATTGCTAGTTGAGCAGCAATTGGATACTAAGGCCGGATTTATTAGAAATAGGCTATACTCAATGATGGAGTATGATGTATTTAGTAATACCGCATGTGAAATGATAAACAAATACGTTCTGTGATAGAGGTTTCGTACTGTTTTAGAGGTTATTTAGTTAACTTGTGTAAAATAAAGTAATTAGCAAAATTAATGTAAATATTGTACATAAATAGATGAAGTTCTATAGATTGCCGAGTAATATACGTAAGAATTTTTATAACTAAAACGCCTCGATACTCTTTTCTATTTCTTGCCACTCATAAGTTGGGTTAACAACTGAGAGCTAGAAGAAGGATTTGCACCTGGGCTGGAATAATTCATGCTTGACATTCCAGTTTGAGCATCAAGACCGGATGAAGTGTATTGCGATGCAGGGGCCTGAGATGGCTGAGTTTGTCCTACCAGATTAGAGTTTGGAATACCACCAGCCGCAAACAAACCAGGAGGAGGTGGGGTAGAAGTATTGGTACGCTCGCTGGCTCTCAACATGTTGATTTGTGTTTGGCTTGGCTGTTGATGAGCTTGCTGCTGAGCTTGTTGCTGCTGAGCTTGTTGTTGCTGAAGCTGAAGGAGTAAAAGTTGTTGCTGAGCCTGTTGCTGTTGCTGGGCCTGTTGTATTTGTTGTTGTGTTAAGCTTTCACTCTGTTGCTGCTGCTGTTGTTGTTGCTGCTGAGCCTGTAATAATCTTTTTTGCTGTTCAACTTGTAGTTGTTGCAACTGGGCAGCTTGTAAATTCGGTGTATGTTGCTGTACTTGCTGACGTTGCTGCTGCTGCTGCAAGTGGGCTTGCAATAAGGACTGTTGCTGGGTAATAGGGTGGTTTTGATAGGCTAAATGATAGTTTTTAATGGGCTTCAACATAAATCTTTCAATAACTTGGCGAGCTAGTAAAGCTTCATCTTCAAGTTTCGAATCATTCCAATAAGTAACACTGGTATTGAATGCAAATAATGGTAGTCTTTTGCGCTCCAGCAGGGTAGCAGTAAAGCTAACATTCAACTTTTCGTTATTTTGAGCCAAGCTCTTTAAACATTCAGTAGTGCTTTCAATGAAATTGACTACCGAGTCATCATCTATATCAATATCATCAGGAAGTAAAATTCCCGTGTCTTTGGCGGATTTAGCTGGCTTGGTCTTTTGTTTAGCATCCTTTTTCTGTTGGTTTTTCTGGTCGCGACAAATTTCACCCAATGTAGGAAATGCAGCCGAGTTTGCCAATGGAGTATTGGTTTGAAATAAAGGCGAGTTGCTTGCCGACACAGAGTTACCCTTAGCCCAGTGTGCTGTAGCGGGTAAAATAGGGCCACCATTTGATGGTGTTGATTTCGTTGCCGCACCATTTTCAGTTTCTTCCTCATTTATTGCATTCAGGTGATGTACATCTTCATGGTGATCATCTTCTTCATCTCCGCTATGTTGCAGATTAGAGTGGTAATTAGGCCCTTGTGAAGGCAATGACCCACTGGCAACACGCAGACTAGAAAAGCCCAGCATGCCCATCTTGATTCCCTGTTGAGTCAGGAGGTCTTTTCGAGTATATGAATCAGCTTCTTCCCCTGGTTCGTGTAAGAACATGCAGTTTGGATTTGGACAAGGATGACCTCTTAAGTATGAGGAACAGTATTTTGTAGTACCATGCGCTGCTCGTAATATTCTGCCATCACATAATGTTCCATCTAACTCATTAATACATCTGAGTGCATCTTCTTTTCGTGTGAACGTAACGTATACTACAAGACCTGGGTTGTGATTGTTGTGATTTTGCAGTTGTTGCAGTTGTTGCAGCAGCTGCAGTTGTTGTTGGGGTTGCAGCTGCAGAGGTCCAGGAGTTTTCTTATTGATAACAATCTTCAGAATTTTACCATACTGCCCAAAATACTTGTCCGAACGCAAAACGGAGTGCAAATCGTCTGGGTTGCAAGGTGGATTCAAGCCTGTAACATACACTAAATTCTTCTGCACAACACGCAATCCTGCCAAGTGCTTCTTGTTTGCCATCTCTGTTTCCTTCTTTTCCTTTTCGCGTTGCTTCTTTTCGCGTTCGCGCTTCTCTTTCTTGAGCTGTTGCAACTTGTACTCCTCGGCGCTTATACTCTTGTACTCCACGCTCTCGTCATCATAAAGTCTTCTGCAACCAGGACACCGGCCATTCAACTCTGGATTTTGCCTGATGTTATTGTAGCAGAACTGGCATATCTGATACCCGCAAGGACAGGGTTTAAAGTTTTTATCGGATATGTCCATTTCCTCCACACACAAAGGGCTGAATTTTGTTAGTAATTGTTTTGCCGCCAGCCAAAAATTTCAATAAAAAATACTTACCAGTACTCTTCCTCATCGTCACTGATAAATGAATCGTCCAAAAGAACCATGGTTGATATGAATTATATTGTTAATTGTTGTACAATCCCTTGGATAGATTGGTTGTCAAAAATCAATTTGGCCACTAGAAAAAAAAGTCGTGCAATAGGAAAAAAAGTTTTTCTTGCCTTGAAAATTCACCATTTGCAATCATAGACTATGGACATTCAACTGCAAATAAAAGAGTAATAACAGTACCAGTAAAGGGTTTAAAAGGGGGGGCTTTTTTATATTAATAGACAAGAACTATTCGCATTTAAAGTTAGTTTGAGTATTTACTAGTGGGTAAAATCAATTTGTGCTAACATAATGGCATTTTTAACTGAGTTATGGGAGTCTATATTAACTCCTGGAACTACACCTGCATTGGTAACAGCCACGCATGCTTCATTTATACTTTTGATTATATCCTTAATCGTGTTAATTTTTGTTAGTAGACTGATTCATTTCGTAAATCTTTTGGTTATCGCAGTGTTGCTTTATGGAACAGTGATTTGGTTTATCAAAGAGTTAGAACAAACGAAATTACAACTGAATGAGGACTTGAAAGAAGAGGTTGACAACGAGAAGAACAAAGAAGAAGAGACAGTAAGTTTAAAGACATCTAGTGCTAGAAAGAGAAAGGTTTAGTTTTTATAGTAAATAAATGATGGTGATGAATGATAATTAGTGATGAATGGGGTTATTTTATAATCGATGTGGGAGTAATAGTAAGATGAAAGGAGTTACTAAAAATATATTGTTTCATTTGCTTAAATTTAAATTGTTGAAAAATATATTATATCAAAAATCTGCTTTACAGCTAACATGGTTTAAATTAACATGTTTTCATAAGATGTATAATTTTTGTTTTATCAAACCTTCACGGTATCAGAAATTTTAGAATTTATTTTACTTCTATATTCTTTCCAAAAAACCTTAAGAGAGCTCTTTGGTATTAAGCCAAAAATCTACACAAAATTTACGAAATTAAACTATTTTCTTATTTATTGAATTTTATATTCACCATACCGTTCCAGCTTTACATTTTAATCTCTTTCACATTTAAGCCACTCTCTAAAATAGTTAAGTCTATTTTTTTTCAAATTGCCCAAACCAAGCAAGCTTATTTCTCTACATCATTATGGTTAACATTGAATTTTTGAAATACAAGGATTTAAGGGGACACCAGGGTTTTTTTACTGCTTTGAACCATTTTTGAATAAAAACCACCTTTTTTCAATTTTAGTTCTAAGTTACAATACAGATTTCGATTAGTCTAACAGGTTCTATAAAAGTTTAAGATGACTCATTGAGAATAAGTCTATTTTTTTTTTATTGGATAGCACTTTTAATTCAATGTATAGCAGCTTTTCTATAAAAAAAACATTGGGTAATTGTAATATGTTTTCGCTAGATAATAATTTTTTTCATATCCCAGCAAAAATCGTTGGCAAATCATTTTTAGTATAATCTCCATCATATTCCAAATAATACTAGCAATTGAAAACGAATATCCTAATCTCATAGTAAATGATAAGTATCACCAGAAATACTTTACAGGAGTCCCCGCTATGGAAAATGTTTTTCTATCCGGAAATACTCTACACATTATGCTTGCTTCAGCTTATCCATTAAATTTCTCCAGAGCCAGACATGGGTTTATTTTTTCCGTGCGGAGAATTTGTTTTGTGTCTTTATTGTGACGTCCACATAAAAAATAGTTTGTTGTGGCCTTTGAATACTAGCCATTGTTTTTCCTTAAATTATTTGCGTTGAACAGGTTTGGAAACAGCCCCCTACCCCACGCTATAATGCATTATAACCAGTAAAATTTGTGACCGCCTTGGTATTACGAGCCTTTCCTTTTTCTACTCTTCTAAGCTTCAATTATTTTGTTATTGCTAGCAGGGGGGAACCACATATTCTTCCGAAAACCGGATAAATAGATATCTTTTATCAGTCGTTTTGAAGCTATACTGACTACACTGAAAATTTAGTCAGCAATTTGATCTTGTAGCTGACATCCGTTTGAAAGATGGAAATAACCTTCAATAAAGTGTGGGGAAATTGATCGAGCCATCATCTTTATGCTTTCTACTCAGGTTTTGAGTTGAATAATTTTTTTCATTCTATAATATTCACTCTTGTTGGAACCGGAAATATTATTAAAGCAAGCATATTCGATTTTCCTCGGAAAATGTACAGCTATTGTTAACAGAGAGTGGGGATGCAATGATTATCTTCGAGGAACGCATATTATACCTGTGATTAACAATTATTGGCCCAACACTACAGTGAACGCCCATCAATCATTTTTATTTTTGCATTTACGGAGAGGCGGAATAACTATTTTCCAGTACCCCGGGTATTTGAGAAAATTGACCCCACCATTACCCCATACCTTAAAAAAGTATTTAAAGCAGTATAGATGATATAGTTTTACTTTCTCATCATTGTAATCGACCCAGTTTCAAGCAATATGGCTATCTTGGAAGAGAAAAATTCAGATTTTTCCCACGTTTCTTCTGTCCCCTCGCGGGATGTAATGGTGGACAAGCAGTATGATAAGATCGATACCGAAGATGTGAAAGATAATTTTGATTTTGAAACTGAGTTCAAAGAGATTGAAGCTTTAGCCGCAATCCATCGAAAAGAAAAGACTTTCTGGCAAAAATTAAGACTGATGGAGTTTGAGTTGAACTTCAAGAATAAAGGCCATATGGTTGTTCTATTGGGTGTTTTTGCATCTGCTGCAGGTTTATTGTCCGGTTTGGACCAATCTATTATCTCTGGTGCACAAATTGGAATGAAAGATGCTCTTCATTTGGACCCAAACCAAGCATCTCTCGTTTCTAGTTTAATGCCGCTTGGTGCAATGATGGGGTCTATAATGATGACTCCATTGAATGAATATTTTGGTCGTAAAATGTCTATTATTATTTCTTGCTTATGGTACACGCTTGGAGCTGGTCTCTGCGCAGGTTCTCATACATACCAAATGATGTATGCTGGAAGATTCCTTTTGGGTGTTGGTGTTGGGATTGAAGGTGGTTGTGTTGGTATTTATATCTCAGAATCAGTTCCCGCAAACGTTCGTGGTAATATTGTGTCTATGTATCAATTCAACATTGCACTTGGAGAAGTATTAGGATATGCAGTGGCTGCTATGTTTTACGAAGTTACTGGTGGATGGCGCTACATGGTTGGCTCCTCTTTGGTTTTTTCCACTCTTTTGTTAGTTGGAATGATGTTTCTCCCAGAGCTGCCTCGTTACTTAATGCACAAAAATCGTGTTGGAGAGGCTTATAATGTATGGATGCGCTTGCGTGATATACTGGATGATAATAACAAGTTGGAGTTTTTGGAAATGAGACAGGCTGCGGACAGTGAAAGATTGCGTCGTGCAAATGAAACCAAATTTCAGGAATGGGCCGACTTGATTACTATTCCAAGAAATCGTCGCGCTTTGATTTATGCTATTATTATGGTGACTTTGGGTCAATTAACTGGTGTCAATGCTGTCATGTACTACATGTCCACCTTGATGGAAAAGATTGGGTTTGACACAAAGAGATCAGTGTTCATGTCCTTAGTTGGTGGAGGCTCTTTGCTTATCGGTACTATTCCTGCAATTTTGTGGATGGATCGTTTTGGCCGTCGTGCTTGGGGTATGAACATTATTGGTTTCTTCATTGGTTTAGTGCTAGTTGGTGTTGGCTATCGTTTCAATGTTGAAACTCAAAAAGCGGCCGCAGAAGGTGTATACCTTACTGGTATTATATTATACATGGGTTTCTTTGGTGCTTATGCTTGCTTGACCTGGGTTTTACCAGCAGAATCTTTTTCCCTTGCAACTAGATCGGTCGGTATGACTATCTGCTCTACTTTTCTCTATTTGTGGTCTTTTACGGTTACTTACAACTTTACAAAGATGCAAGACGCTTTCACCTATACCGGTTTGACATTGGGATTCTATGGTGGAATAGCCTTTATTGGTCTTTTCTACCAGCTCTTATTTATGCCTGAGACAAAAGATAAGACCTTGGAAGAAATTGATGATATCTTCTCAAAGTCTTCATTCCAAATTGCTGGTGAGAATTTAAGAAATATGAAAAGGTATTGGGGGCTCAAATAAGCCCTAAAGTTTAATACACCAGCAGATTTCATCTTAAATAGCAGACCATAAATGTTTAATAATATGTGATTTTATAAATGATAGTTTAGTGGTAAACAGTTCAATAATAAGCACCTAGGTGACAACGAGCTATTCTCACGACAATTTTGCACCCAAAAGCCCTATTGTCCATTTTATCTGTTCCGGGTAAAAGTTAATGAGGGGAAAAAGAGTATAAAATCTCATTTAAAACTTTTAATTTCATAGTTTTTTCTAAACCTTATTCCTCATCTAATATACGAACTAACATTTCTTCAAATTGAATGTAGGTAACTGGGAATTATCACTATATACGCGCCATTATATAGGCGTATACAGTAAACGAATCCCAAATATTGATCAAAACATCTGCAGAAGAGTTGGCACTTCTCATTGAGACTCCATGTGTTTTTCTTCTTTTGATGATGTTTTACATATTTTAGGTTATATCAAAATGAAAAAAACCAATTGTAGGTTATTAAAGCTTATTCTTGAATGAAAGCATCAATCGTAGAACCAAAAAGTCTCTTATCTGTATACTTGTTGGGGATTGTACATTTAGTACGAAAATCACAATATTGACATTTATCAAGGCTGTCGGAGGAAATTGGCAATCTCTCACCATTCCAAAATTTACACACGCTTTGGACTGCTTTATTGAGCTCTTTTGACTCGTAATGATAGGTATTAGTATGGAAACATTCGCCCGACACGGTGTTGTAATATTCAACTGATGTTATATCACCAACCATATCAGAAAGCAGCTTGTACAATTGGCAGGATCTGGCAGCAAAGTATCTTAGCGTAGGAGGGTGTTTCCATACGGTTATTAACTCACCTGTGAGTAATTGGCTATATTCAAAAGATTCTTTATCACTGACATTAGTAAATTCGTTTAGCAAAAGAGGATTTTTTGGTGCAGCTGTACTACCTTCACTGGAATGATTAGTTTCAGTTTTTGACTGGGTTAGAAGAGTTTCTATATCGTATTCAGTAAAATCTCCTTTATTCATGAAAGTGTCGTACGGCTCAAATCCTATAGGCATACCCTTAGCTAGCGATACAAAATCATAGTAAAGCAAGGAGTAGTTTTGACGCAAAATTTGCAAAATAGTTTTGACATTTATCGGGGCATCAATATCCAAGCCTCGCACTCTAGCATTTTCCAATAGACTATAGTACCCCAAATTGTCTTCCTTCAGGAGTACTCCGAGAAACTTGCGATAATAATAAGTTTGGAATTTAGCTGCATCTACCACAGATTTTTGGTAAGGCATAGTATGAGTTTGCCTTGTTTTCACATCAGTAACCTTGATTTTAAAATGATCACGATAGCTTTCGATGATTGGTTTTGTTTGAGTAAGAAAGCAGGAAAGATCAATAAGCTTAACATTGTTTATACTCTCGCGAAAAGAAAACTCAATTTGTTCATTGATTTCTTTAAAAAGCGATTTGTCTTGCTGATCCTTGGAATTGTAAATTTCAAAAAAGTCTACAATTCCACTGACCATCACCTTCTCAGGTTTACAAAAACCAGGAACCAGTGGATTTTGGTGAAGTTCAGAAATGCTGCTGATAAATCTGCGCTTTTTAAGATCAAGAAATCCATGAACCAATATTTCACGAGCTTTTGAAGTAGTTATCAAAGTAAAAAGCCGATCAATAATCAGCCTGGTCCATAAATTAGCAAGTTCGCTTTCCCTGGGGTTTCCATTTGCTAACTTTGAGTAGTACTGTCGCTGATCTGCTGTCATCTCTTTAGTACCAACGGGGAAAGCCAATTCCAATAGATTGGAAGAGATTGTTTTCAAATCATCAATATCAACCTCGTTATGCATTTTCTGCTCAAGAGCTGCATGGATTTCCAGCCCTTTTTTCAAAGCTTTTGTTGCAGTAATGCGTTGCGAACCAGCAAAAACCTTATAGTATTCTTGTAATTCACACCAGCTTCGGCTTAAAAGCTTTGTAACCGAAAGTCTTGGATATTCCACATATGAATTGTCTGAATTTTTCTTGGAATGGAACGCAAAGGGACTAAGAGCAGTGGGCGTAACTAAGGGTAAATTCTCACTTGATGGTAGATTCCAGTTAGAATATAAATTAACTAACGATTCATTATATAGCTCGCTTTTTAACTCTGATGTATCCAGTGGCTCAAAATTACCGGGAAGAATAAATTTATCAAGAATAGGGTTTAAGTCTTGTGAAACTCCAGTGTTTTTGATAACTTCTAATTGTAATTGCTGGCAATTATCAGGTGCTTTACTAACATCTGGTGGTGGTGATTCTGGATGAGACTCAGATAGAAGGTTTTCTGCTCTTTGAACAGAAACCATGTGTGTTTGAACATTTATACATTGTTTGAGTAATAGAGATGCTCTCATGTCATTGCAGAAGAAAAGGCAGCTTTTATCAGAATTGATTCCAATTTATATGTAATTCTCATCTCGATTTGATTTTTCTAATGGAACCAAACAGATTTAAAACTACCGAAAATATGATTTGATCAATAGATAAATGAAAACGCAAAAAGGGACAAATAAACACGATAAATGTCAGTGTTGTTCAATATCCGATAGTAAAAGAAAAAAAATTTATATTAAGTAAACTATTAAATATAAATAATAAATTAACTGTGAGTAACTATTAAAATTCAATTTTCCAGGATATATGCATTTAAAAACGTCAAACCAAACCAAAAACTGCAAGAAATGTACTTGATTAGCAACAAAGATCAATGTAAAGCCAGTTCAAAAATCAAATGAAACATTTCATACTAAAACAATGAAGAATTGAAGGACTTTTTGTAAGCAACACAGCTAGCGTTTAGTCAAAAGCAAACAAAAATCAAATGGAGCACATATGTTAATGTATGCCTCTTTTCATTTTAAGTGACTCTCTTTTCTTTTCACTTAAGCCAAATTGTCCAGGCAAATTAAACTTAGATGAATCTGAAAGCAGATATTCTGTATTTGAACTATCAGGGCTACCGGTCAAGGAAGAGCTTTCAGTTATACTATTTCCAACATGTTGGTGTTGATGTGGTTGATGATGCAGGTGCAGTATCTGGGAGAATCCATTACTAAAATAACTGCAGTCATCAGAAGGCGTGGTTGCAGATAAAAATGGCGAGTCTAGTGACAATCCCTGAGCGTTTGCCTTTTGAGAACTAGAAAGGGATGTAGATATTTTTGTAACTCCATTCAATGCATTCAATGCTTGAATATTAGCGTTTTCAGTGTTAATGGTTAACTGGTGCGGAAACGAGCCTTGGTTGCGAGAATTTTGCGGCGTTGAGGACAGGTATTGCTGAGTTTGGTTTTGCGTGTAGGGTAATTGTTGAAGGTTGTAAAATATGGAATCTGAAAATTCCAAGTCCAGTTCAGTGGAGTTTGGAACACTGCTAGGAGGCGTCAAGTTAGAGGAGCCCTGAAAAGAATTTTTGCCAAATGAAACAGGGGTCTGATAATCTAACATCATAGAGTTGTAATTAGGGGGACCTGGGGCTGCAGATCGATTAATGTAAGACTGTGGTACATAGTCTTGCATAGACTGAAGTGAGTCTGTGCTGCCGGCCAGCTGCAGGAGCTGCCCACCAAATCCACCCATGCCCAGTGCGTTCCCGGTAGCTCCCAGACTATTTGAAGGCCGAATAGTGCTTATATTTCCCACATGCAACCAAGTTGATCCATTACATGAATTATTTCGTGTGAGCAGCTGTTTACGGAGGTTCATTGACGAAGACCGCGATCGCGAATTTAAGTGGTCTGAGCTGGAATTATTCCCGTAAAACATATTACCAGTATAGCTTCCGGGGGTAGTCACGCCACTATTATTGGAATTCAAGCCTTTGTTATTAAAATTGTTGATATTCAAGTCATTCAAGCTCAAGTTAGAAATCAGCGACTGCCGAAGCGATCCGGTAGGGTTAGAATAAATCGATTGTCCATTACCCGACGTAATTACAGATACCAGAGTAGACTCTAATCCGCTCAGCAAATTACCTGCGTGACTAGCACAGAGGTCAATCACACGTTTGCGTACTAGCTGTGAAAATACTGGCTGCAACTGGGGGTTGCGCAAAGATTCACTATTTATACGACGCTGTAAATCAAAAGTCTGAGAAAGATTGCCATCTGCATTAGTACTCTGAATCATCAGTATCATTGTCTCCAGTGCAATTTTCCCCACTATTCCACTGGGAGGAACGTTTCCCAGAAACGGTGTAGTGGTGGGAAGAGAAAGAATCCGCTGGTAAACCTCTAAAACTAGCTGATCAAACGCTTGAGTGAAGTTCACAGTATACGTTTTCGTTGAGCGATAACCTCCATTTACTGTTATTGGCTCGTCGATATCCGTTAGAATATCATCCAGCTCATTGTATTGCGAATTCAAATAAATACCTCTCCCGGCGCCACCATTATTATAGCCATCAGTATTGCCATCACTGGTGCCATTTTGGCCATCGTTGTCACGACCATTGGCAAAATAAAATGATCGGCTACTATCAATAGGCATTTCCTTTGGTGTTCCCATCGTTTGCTCAATTGGGGTACTCACCATCTGCTCCATCGGAGTATATGGCCCATTTTCGCTTTGACTCAAATTGCTCAAGGATTTGTTAAACTTTAGCGATAATGCTGTTCTTTTGCTCATCATATCACAACACCACTCCAACTATGCTTTCTAATGTTCAATAAATAGGTCTAAATAATCAACTGTCGATATATACGTCTGTCTCGACGTATTCGCGATGGACCTTGCTATTTTTTAAATCAAATAATACAAAGACGCGTTTCAGTCTTTGCCACGACACAACCTAAGTACAGGTACACACGGAACACTGCTGCTAACCACCAGTCGGAATGCTACGGTATAAAAGAAGCCCAGTGATCACGGATGTGTTGATATGCAGACTCTATTCTTATGGCGAACTACTCTTTATAAACTGGAAAATATACGTGGAGCGAAACAGTAATGCAAACGAAATGAACAAGTTAAAGATTGAATGAGTATAATCTAGTTGTAGATCTATTGTTTTTACGTAAGAAAAGTAAGTAAATATGCTGCACACCGCCTGTTTTATGCACTAAAGAACATGTACTAAGGCAATGTGGTGATGGCCGTTTGTTGTATTTTTCTGATGGGTGGTGTGGGTACATTTGCTGCTACAGAAAAAAGCACAGGTGAGAATTCCATATTGGGGAAAATTGGTTAGTGGCGCCATGACAATAGCTAAATAGGGATTAATAGGGTTTAAACTAGACCAAAGCTGGACCGGTAATTTGGAATTGGCATCGGTTATGTCGTATGTTTTGGAGTGCATGGTGTTTGTATGGGATTTTAGGTAGGGGTTTGAAAAGAGATCATTGAAGGGGAGACAAATGTCATGCTAAGATGAGGATAGGATTGAGGGGGAGACAAAAGATATATAAGAGGTTGTAAAGAGATAAGACATTGTACTATTATTTAGGATAAAGAATCAAAAATGGCGATAATAAGGTAGTAAAGTAGTAATGCGAGAGTTGAAGATTTGTACTATTTCAAGTGGAGATGTATTTTTTGTTCGATTTTTTTTATGAGAGGGTTCTATAGCCACCGCAGAATTTGAATTGACAACTATACTTTGAATTTTTTTAGTCTTCCTAAGAAAAATGTATTATTGAACTGTAATATTTTGATGTACCATTCCAAACTGTTCAAAGTTTTACCAGATTTATCAGCTGATACTAACCTTGTATGGATAAGTGGCTGCATTGTTAAAACCTTTTACTATTTCAAAAAACGTTTCAACATGATAAATAATTTATGACCATGTGAATTATAAAACCTTTTAATTGTGATATTTTTATCAGCAGAATAGGATGTCTCATTAGTAATAATATAGAATTAAGAATATGTTCTAATGAAATTAAACAGTATTTTGGTGAGGAATCTGGGTTATGTTAACAAACAGAGCTTTGTCAAAGGAGCTTTGTTAGAGGAAATGTAGTAGAGTGATTTTTCCATGGCTATTTACTATATTACTTTACTCTATCAGTTTATTGTAATTTTTTTACTATAGCTCTTTATTAAACTTCTTCACCACATATCTTCAACCCCTTATGAGTATTCATAACCCTATCATAAATATGTATTACATCTTTCTAGTAAGACTCTTTTAAATCTTCATTGTAGCTCTCTCATATACTTCTTATCCTAAAGTTCGCATTTTTTGATATTACCCCCAATATCGCCTTAAACTTCCCGATATCATCCCTTGCAAACTATATTCTAGGCTGCCAGCTTGAGTTTTATACAGAGCCCCAGTGGGCACAACCATGCCTGCATCACTCGCATTTCTCGACAATTTGGTGCCAACTGATATCAATTTAACAAGGTTTTTATAATTGAGGATTCGAAATTTGTTTTTGTTTTCGTAGCATAGAGCTGAGAAAACATTTTTTTATAACCATGTAGAGTAACTGAAACTTTAGTATCTTTTATTTTCGTGCATGCATGATCATCACATATTCCAATTATAAAAAGTATGTCTTTTTGCTCCTAGAACAACCGTTGTCCCCAATTTCTTATGTGATTGATTGAAAAGGCACCAATTTATTAATGTAGCCATATCAGATTTAAAGTTTTATTGTGGCTCTTGTAGTCGTGCTTGAGGGTTCGGAGATTTTGGCATGTTTGAAATTTCTTAATTAATTAATTAATTTAGGTTTGGTTTGGTGTTTTATCTTTTGATTCAGGAGGGGGATCGTCTTTTGACTCAGGAGGAGGATCATCTCTTGATTCAGGAGGAGATTCCACTTTGGGTTGTGAAGAAACGCTGTCAATTGTCTCAGATGGAGCATCATTATTCGTTTCGAAAGATGATTTGTGAATTTGTTCAGAAGATATCTCATGATTTAGCTCAGACAAAACAATATTCTTTGTTTTGTTATTTGAATCACTATTTGAACCATCCTTTGAATTCTCTTCCTTTGGTTGGTCTTTGATTCTGCTTTGTTTCTCAGATAAGTCTTGATCATCTGAAATTACAGAATTTGAAATATCCTGATCTGATCGTATTTCCAGTTCTTTTTGCATTTCCTTTTCGTTTTGAATTTCCTGCTCCTGTGATTTCTCCTCACTTGGTAATTCATTCCCGGATAATTCATCTATAGGATTGCTTATACCATGGTCTATACCAGTGTGCATACCAGCGTGCGCACCAAGGGTATCTAATGGGCTGATTTTATCCACGATATACTTATCCAAGTCATCATCTAACAATATATCACTGTATTTAAGGTTGTAGGGCAATACGGACTGTAATTCAGGCGATGGTTTTACTATACGACTCTCCTCATCGTCACCTTCATCGTCAATTGTAATCAACACATAATCATGCTTATTTATGTGTTGCAAATGATGTTTAAATTGCTGATACTTTTCGGATTGTGCCATTTGTGGATGAAATTTGAGGTTTTGTTGGAATTTAAGAAATTCATCTAAAAGACTGGAGTTCATGAATTTGAGGTCTTGCCCAAGTTTCATATCTTTTTCAATCAAGAAATTAAGCCACCGTAATTTATCTTTAGAGGTAATTACATCACCTTCCTCATCCTCATCTTCTTCCTCATCCTGGGGATTGTGGTGAAACATGGAGTTGTAATAGTCTTGTTTTTCTTTGTATTTGCGTTTCTTGCGTTCTTGGTCCAGCACCCCATCATCCAAATCTAACTTGCGTTTTTCTATTAAGTTTTTGATAAATGCTGGTGGAATTACATTAAGCAGACGAGAAAGACGATACGAGTCACTGTACTTGAACCAGTCCATAAATGACTCTAGCGAGAGCGTATTATAACTCGATGGAGGGTATGTTGTCATTGTTTTAGGCTCTGCATTCAAGTTCAAATAGTTCTCTGGCTTAATTACTTCTGTGAGTACAAACGCTTCCATAATATCTTGGATTTCCAAACATTTACTAGATCTCGTACGGAGTTGTGCACACTTCATACTCTCAAGTACTAATCTCTTGAAGTACTGAATGTAAATATCAGTTAACGTATTGAGAACCGACGGTTTGCATTTTTCAAAGCCTGTAGCTTTCAATATTTGCGCTATTGAAACACGAAGAAGCCCAAAGTGAAAGGATTCCTCCATAGTGATTATTTCACGATTACTTCAATGACGGTTGCTACCTTATGTTGATAAGGGTTATTCGAAGTTGATTTTGATTATTTGATGCTGGTCTTGATATTATCTTTGGTTTATGGTATAAATTTTGTATTTTTTTGTTGTGCGAAAGAATTGCCAATACAGCATAAAGTCTTTGCATAGAGTTTATATGTAAAAAGACGTCAGAGTTCAACATGGTTGTCAAAACCAATACTTTATAGTCAGGCGTGCTATACGAATTTCACGGTTATATAATAATATTTACAAATACTCGGAAGAGTAGCTACATAAAGACAACTAATCATCTATTGACAAAAGTGAAAAAAGGGATCTCCTATGCCAGAATACTTTTGTCAATATATTGTTGGCAATCTTTGACGTTGTATTCTTTTCTATTTTCCTTATAAACCTTGCTGCAATCTTTCACCAATTTTCTTGGACGCAAACGATAAAGCGTTGAAGATGCTCTTTTCATTGAGCTCAATGTTTATGTTGTTTTCATTCTTGGGTGCATTAGTCACACGGCTGGCAATAATGTCAGAGTCAATTTCAATTAAAATACCATCATCAATGGTCTCGTCAAATGCCAAACTGACAATGTCAAAATGTTTTATGATCGTGTTCTTGTCAACTGTGTTCTGTAATAAAGTGTTGATAGCTTCGTATAAATTGGCTACAACAGAATAGATCAAGGACTCATTTTCATTGATTTGTGCAACAATCACAAAGATCACATCGTTGACCTGCTTATACGTAATCAAGTGGTTGTCATACAACAAGATGTCCTGGTGCTGCTTGTATATCTTGCCAAAAATAGCCTTCTCGAATTTCAACTGTTGATTCAACGTCAGAAACTGGCCTTCCGACAAAGAGTTCAGGTCTAAGGCCTTCCCAGTATCGGAAACAGCTGCAGCTTTACCATTGCTGTTTTGCTGGTAATACTTTGCAAATAAACGCGATCCTTCGTTGTCTAATACCAAAGCCGCAGATACGGTGTATAGCGACAAGTTTAAAGACATTTGGTATACTTTTGATAAACTGTGATTACGCGTACTTTTGAAGACTGGACCTTGGCTTCCAGGGTAAGGTTTTAATCAACGTCTGATTACGACACGGTGGTGTTGGAGGTTTTTGTTGATCGCCTACTAAATCCAAATTATATGCAGGCCTACATATATAACAGTGTAGACTTTTGAGAATTATGAGAATAGAAATATATATATATATATATAAATATACTAATATCTTGAAACAATCACATTAACCTAATATTAATTGACCAAAGAGCTAACAAATTGGTGTATACTTTTGTGCATAGAATTATTAACGTAAAAGGTGTCAGAATAGTCCAATTTCAAATTTTTCCAGCCAAGAACAAAATTAACGCACAATGTTCCAATCAAGACAACTGCAACAATTAAAGGGCCCACGATATTGTCCAAATGTTTTCCCGAGCGTTCCATAATGACATGTCTTCTCTGCATAAAAACATAATAACTCCACAAGGCAGAGAATACAGTGATTGCAAAGTAGAAATAGGCTAAAGTCTCTGAAAGCAGAGAAAAGTTTGAGTTTTTGCTTGAAGAGTAGATTGTAAAGGTAAGGGTGGATAAAAGGGCAGTAACATGCAACCATCTGTTAAAAGTTCTTTCATTAGCCATCCAAACCTTAGGCTCAATCTTGAGTGGGCCTGCATTCTTGATCCATGAATCAGGCTTGCTTACACCCTCTGGTAAATCAATTTCTTCCTCTTCAGAGTCAATATCAATAAGCTTTGAGAATTTCGAGGGAAGATTCAAGATTTTGGCAAATGGACTTTTCTTGTTGCGATCATCGTCATCATCGTCATCATCATCAGAATCTGATGATTGATCATCGGTCAAACCGAATGTACCCCCAGCGGCAGAGGCAGTGCCCTCACCGGATTCAGGAACTTCTTCAATGGTAGCTGGCTGACGCAGGTCATGCTTGTTATTATTCTTCGAATCAAAGTCAAGCAATATTGACCCAGAAAATGACGCAGAACGCGGCTGAAATTCAGAGCCTTTGTTATTAATCACCATTGTCTTAAATTTAGATAAATTATCTTCATTAGTAAGGTTATCCTTTACTTCCTCGTCTTTGCTTTTGGAATCAGATTCATTGTTCTTTTTGACGTATAGTTCTGGATTGTAAGATAAATCAGTCTCCAACTCATTAAACCATAATGGTACATTATCCAATTTGTCATCTTCCAAAAATAAACAGGCCACACCGTGAATGAATTTTGAAAAATTAGGAATTTCCTTTACCAAATGGGATGAATTGATGAGTTCATTTATCCAGTTCAAGTTTTTGAACTTTTTGGCAGCGGACTTTTTAATCTTGATTTCCATAGTGGCGTATGGAAATTTAGAGTACTCGCCCTTGCGTAAAAACTGCAATGGGTTAGAAGTGTTTGAATCAATGTCAGTTCTGTGCCAGTTTGCAGGGTCACGAATAGGTAATTGAGGATCAAACGAATCTTCACGTATAAATGTGAGATTAGAGTCAATAGTTATTCTCACCTTATCATCACCGGGAATTTGAAAAGCAGTACGTTTGTACATTGTGCGCAAGATAGGCTGCAAGTTGTACTCTTTGATCATATCAAGGACACGATTAAGCGAAGCTTCATCATTAATTTTTTTTAACTTTGCCGGTATCTGCTTTTGGATAATAAACTGGTTAATATACTTTTGTTTAAGCAAAATCTTTTCATCGACTGTAAAATTGGAGTTCACATCAAATGACTTCTTTTCCAAAGTGATTTTAGGTTTCTCTGATAATTTGCTGATCCATTTAATGCGAAGGGTAGCCGAGTTGTTAAGTTTTGTGAGCTTATTGTTGTACAAGTCAAAGTGTTCACTATCAAAGTACAAACAATTGATTGTCTGGTCGTTGTTCTGCAGACTAAGCTGGTCCTCATCTTCGTCATCATCTTCATCACCTACACCACTAGCTGCTGGACCCAGGCCAGTAGTGTTGCGGTAAATTAAAACAGGCAAGTGTCTCAAAATGGTAGTTTTCACTTCCATCAAATTATCCGGGTGCACCCAAAACTTAAATGACTGGTACTCGGTGCTGGAGGCTGCGTGGCTTCCTGTAACAGACTCATTAAATGACGACAATTTTGAAAGTGATGAGTTAATATCATAGTTGTCACGCAAGAACTGAAAGAGTGTACCAATTTTGTACAACAAGGGTGAATAGTCCTCAGAGTGAAATGGCAAACTCTTAAGACGAACATTAAGCAACGGCTTTACCGAGTACGCTGGATGGATACGATCGTGTTTCTTGACAATTTTGATAAACCCAGTATAATTGATCCGCTGAAAATGCTCAAGCTCTTGAGCAAGCGTCAAAATCTCGTCCAATTTGGTAGAGAACGTATTTGCGTCAAACTTTCGATCCTGCAATTCTGTTTGACGTTGCAATGCATTGAGTGTATCGTTCAACTCATCAAACTTCTTGTGCTGGAACGTATATACTTTTTCTAAATCATTATCCAACGCAGCAACAAAATTCTGCTCATCCTTATCTGTCCAGTTGTTCTGAAGAATCACTCCTTCCTTAAGCAACTTCTTCAAGTTGTTATAATTAATATAATACTCTTTCCATGGTGCATAGGATTCATGCTCCAACTTGTTTGAGAATAACATTCTGGTGGTAGCTGGTGTTTCAACTGGCTCGTTCGATTCGTCCTGAAGCGGGTCAGTTGAAATGGGGTCTATGCCAGTATCGTTAGTACTTGACATTGTTGGGGGAAAACAAAAATTCTTTTGGCGTCCTTTGGTTTATTTAAAAACTGCAATGAGACCCACGATACCCTTGCCGTATGAAGCTGTATTCAATTGTACGGCGAAGTTAAAGTGATAATTGGCTAATAAGAGTTCCAATCAAAGAATTATGGAGCACGTGGGTCAACTTTTTTATCTCACATTATATACAGGACGGAAATTCAGGAGGAAAAAATTATCAATAGATTTTATTCAGCGCGGCAGTGAGCATGATTAAACGGTGTAGTGTATAAATAATCAATGTAGTATGAGTATTAATGATTGTATGTAGCAAGGCGAACCACAGGCACTGAGTACTAGGTTTCCATAAAATCATGCTAAATGTAAGATATGGGGAGAGTGACATTGTAGTGTAATCTTTGTTTTTTATTGATTTATCTAGAAACGTTGTTGGTAAGCTGGGCAAGGATAAACATGGATAATCCCGTTTTATTTCAGGGGAGGCTCTTTCAGTCAAATAGTACGAAAGAAGAGGAGTGTTCGGATGAGACTGTACAACTGATTGATATGCTGAAAACAGATGCTTGGACTTGGCTAGTGTTTCCCTGGGTTTGTGTGTATCTGTTTGTACAAATTTTAATTAGCGGAATAGGCTATGATGGGGCAGAGAACGAAAGGAATGGGGGTGAAGGAGACATAAACAAGGAGGGGAGTGTTGATCTACAAGAAAGTGATCCGAGGACCGGTGAAATAGATATTTTTGATGAAAGGGACATAACGCTGCCAAAGACAAACGATATCAACTATGGTGAAAGTGGAAAGCATAATACTTATCTGTCTGGGAACAAAATCACCCATGACCACCATTTAATCAACTATGCTGCACTGATTTTACCAAAAGAAGTTAGTGCTTTGAAGTTAACTGCAACTGATGACAATTCAAAACCAGCAGGCACAATGATATTACGCAACATTGCTCAAGAAATGGTGAACAAACTGCAAGGCACATCTATTGTTACTAGCAGATTCCAGAAGCAATATGGGACTGATCTTCAAGTGTCTGCTCCATATTTGGAGCATGCATTGTTCAATAACACAGTTATTCCTACTCTTTACAACGTTCAATCTAATGGTACAGTGGATGTAGACCTGGAAGAGGAAATTTTTGATATACTAGACTTGACGAATGAAAAACATGCACCAGAACCCTCTAATACTTATACCAAATCTATTCTAGATTTTTATCTTCCATTGAAACCATTCTCTGTTGGTAAGTTTTCAGTCCTCGACTCAGTTATTTCTTCATTTCGTTATGAGAAGTACTCTTCAGTATATCAGGAAAAGCATGCAGAAAATGAGGCACTGGTTCTACGTGCAAAAGCTCAACTGAAACAGCTGCAAATTAAGCCTTTATTGGCGCTGGATCAAGCTCAAGTGAAAAATGTTTGGAGCTCTGGCAGTAACACTAAACTAGTCTCTGCATTTCAGATTGAGATATTCACCAATGATTTGCGCACCTTACGTCCTGGTAGCTGGCTTAATGACAACATTATTGATTTTTATCTCAACCTTGTTATGGAATCATCTCCTAAAGTCTACGCTTGGACCACACACTTTTACACCACTCTTGAAAAAAAGGGTTACGCAGGCGTCGCTAGATGGGCCAAACGTCGGAAACTAAATATATTTGAAAAGGACATTGTGCTTGTTCCTATAAATATCATGAACACTCACTGGGCTCTTGCGACAATAGATAACATCAATAATACCATTGATTATATCGACTCACTACTGGGATCAGGTAACTCGCATGCTTTACTTCAACTTGAAGAGTACTTGAAAGGTGAACTGAAAAGACTAGGTCTTTCAAAACTACCTAGTTATACATTAAATTCTAATTTAAAGGCACCTCAACAAAAGAACGGGTACGATTGTGGAGTATTTACGTGCATGGCAGCAAAATATCGCGCCCAAGGGAAAGCATTACTGTATTCTCAACGTGACATGCCAATAATTAGATCTCGAATGGCACTCGAAATTTTACACAAGAAATTGATCGACTAGTATCACTGGTTAGAATCTGCATCAAAACTATAATATGCAAACATAAATTGATAAAATGCACTATTTTCAGTTTAAATTGAAATACCTAAAAACGACTTGGTTTCGCTTTTGACACCTATCTTTGCTAACTTAGCAATCTCCAGCTCAATCTGAACAACTTTTTCGTTACCAGCTTCGATCTTTTGTGATAAATATTGAGTACGGCCCCGCAAATTTTCACCTAGCTCGCGGATGGAAACTAATTCTTGTTCGAACTTTAGAATCTTTTCATTTTCCAGACGCATCAAACTTTGAAGGTATTCTTTTTCATAAAGCTTGTAAATATTCATATCTTGGACTAAATTCTTGAATGCGGCTTTAAACAATGGTCTACCAGCGGTAATACTTTGAAGAATACCCTTTTCTCTATTCAACATAACCAAATCATGCTTTTCCAAAGTATTCAAAATCAGAATAGTCTCAGTTTGAGACGAGAACAAGGGTGATTTAAGTATTTCATGATACTGAACTTCATCAGACTTAGATAAAAGCTTAATCAACATCCAAACTTGCGCAGTAGTCCAGTTAATATCGTCTTCTAACTTAGTATTATTCAAGAAGAAAGTAGTAACCTGTTCGGCCCCCTGTGAAATCATTTCCTGAACTGCATCAGCAGGTTCCTCTCCCGAATTAATACGTCTGATGAACGCTTGCAAATCCAATAAACGGCCACCAAGGGGTTCTAAACAAGTATCAATAGATTTTGTGTCCTTTTCATGCAATTGTTCAATCAAGTACTGTCTGGCGCTGGCGCTCAGTGCATCGCATAATGAAATTGTTTTGAAGACTTGATTAGGCAATGCATCATTCAAGTGTTGAATACTACCAATATCAGATGTAATAAATATAACATGAGCCAAATTGTTTTGAATTAACCCAGAGGTCCATTCAGCAATCATTTTATAAACAAAGTCATTGTTACTTGCATCTGACTTGCGGGCGAACTTATTAACAACTATGATTGGTTTTGATTCGGGATTCTGTTGTAAAAATTCATCTTCGTTAAGAATGTCTAGCTTCTCTTCGCCCTCTTTCAACTTTTTGTTTCTTTTCAATGCAGCTGTGTGATACTTGGTGTAATCTTTCAAAAATATGTTGCGAATCGCTTGACTGGTCAACAGTAAGATATTTTTTATTTGCGTTTCTTTGGACTCGCTCAAACCAGATTTCAGACCAGTCATACCCTGAACTGCCAAATCAATAAACTGCGAAATTGAATTGGTCCATGTAAAGACAGGAAAATATCCCAATTGGTTTGCAGTGTCTTTAATCAAGCTATTTTCCGTGCGGCACTTGCTTAAACTGTTGCAATCAAGATATAAAACTCTACGGTTTAAATCTTCATCATCCTGTAGGGTATGCTTCAAAACAAATTCTTCCTTCCCAGAACCTTTGGGTCCCTTGACTATAATGAATGTATTAATATTCTCATAAATCCACAACTTTAATTGTTTGCTTTTTTCAAAACGTTCATTCCACAACATGTTAGGGTCCAGTTTTGTGCTTTCAGAAAGCTGTTTTATTGGTTCCTGACTCTGAGAAGTCAATTGGTCGTCAATGTAATCATATCCACTGCTCAATAAACTATTGACGTATGACCAACCATAGTACAACAACTGCACAAGCTTATTGTCCATATAAGACTCGATTGAGTACTTGCGAGTGATTTTCATTTGAATAAACCATTCGCGAATCGGGTCAAAAATTAACACTGCAATTGTTGCTAATAGAGCCAAAATTAAAGGTATGGAGATTTTTTGGTGATTGATAATAAAATCAGTAATATAGTTTACCCTTTGCATTGTGATATACTGTAAATGAAGGGTAGTCTTACCCGAGTTTAAAGTAATACCCGTTACACAATTTTTGGCACTAATGGCAGAACGCACATTGCGAAATATTATTGTAGCAGATTCTTTGCCCGGTATAATATCCACAATAAAGCCATACCTTCTGAACAAAACATACATTTCTTCTTCAGTAAGCCTCTCACCTTCAAAAATAACACTAAGTTTAGGGCTAGGAAATCTTCTCAAATCTTCAATCCAGGGCACACCCTTTACAGGGAAAGCACGAGGAATTGGGTTCCAAAACAAACTGCTTATGTACCTAAATATGTTGCGTTTAACCTTATCTTCAGATTTTCGAGTATTGGCTTGTATTTGCGTAGTGAATTCTGCAGCACTTTGATCTGGTGGTAGCAGAAACACAACAAAGGCTCCCCCATCTCTCTTTATGGGAATAAAACTAGTGATTTTAGCTTCTTTTGGCAAGGGTGCAGATGCTTTGGAAACTTCCTCCATTAACTTGGCCTCACTGAAATTCCTTTGGAAGAACGTAAGGAAATACTGCTTGAAAACGCTTCTCGATACAGTAAATGGGTATATGTGATCAAAGTACAATACCACTTCATTTTTACTCTTATCAATCACTCCGGTGAGGCGTGCTGGGCTATCTGGATCGTATGCATCTGTTTCGGCCTTGATATCAGCTGAGTTTGAGGAATAAAACCGTAATTGATGCGGTTTGAATAGCCGACGGATGGAATTGGTACCTAAACGTCTAATCATTAGCCAGTAATGAGCTCAAGAATCTTTGTTAAGATAAAAACAACACCGATTAATGATTTTTCTTAAAGTTGCTCTACACCTCGGGGAGTGATGACATATCTCGGAGGGCAACTTAATACTGAAAGCGTGCGTTTTTTTCCTTCTTAGTGAGAGGGCCTTAGCATTTGCCACTATTTCAGGCTCTGTTTACAAGATGTATCAGACTAATTATCCTAGTAATTGCAAAATTACTAGTTTTACTCCGTTAGCGTAAACTCTTTTTGTAAACTGAGGAGTAAAAGCCAAATTAGTCGTGAGATAGAATTATTCTGGGCTTCGCTTTGAATCATTATACCACGGAGGAAAAGGCATAAGGATCTTCGAAGAGGCCCGTTAGAGACTAAAAGGTGAAGAGCTAAATTAAAAAAAAAAAAGAGATTTCTTCACTAAAATAGATATTGCTTGATATGATGTGTATTTCTATACACTGTAAGACTCCATTGGTCAAAAAGACAGACTTCTAAATGTTGTTGCTAGGTGAAGTTATCAGCTGGCGCGGAAAAGCTGGTTTATATTAATAAAAAAAGTTATTTCCGGGTAACCTCATACCAACAAGGGTTTTGCATAGACCAATTATACTGTATGTATACACATTATATATGATGGGCTCAGTCAACATTGGAAACGGGTATGGCGTCTTTGACAAAATCAGAAGTCCTTAGTGCTCTGACAGATAAATCTTCTTCGTCGTGCTTCATTTTTCCATTCAGATAATCGTAATTTTCTCTAATGTATTCCCGCACTGGTAATATAGCAGCCTCCCGACACAACTCACGAAGATCAGAGCCACTGTAGCCTTTGGTGTTAGCAACAATAGTATCCAAGCAGAAATCAACATCATCTACTTTGGTGTCCTGTAAGATTTTGCTCAATATAGAGCGTCTTTGGCTAGCATCGGGCTTCCCAATGGCAAACGTCTTGGGCAAACGTCTCAAAAAAGCTTCATCTATGTCATTCTTTCTATTGGTAGCTCCCATAACCATAATACGTCCATTGGATTTCAAACCATCCCACAAAGTCATAAATTCGGCCTTAAGCATAGCGCTCACTTCGTGGTCGCTGGAAGACCTGTCGCGCAAAAACGAGTCAATCTCGTCAATAAATATAATGCATGGCTGCAACTTATTGGCCAAACTGAAGATTGCATCGGTGATTTTGTTTGATTCGCCGTACCACTTATCCATTATAGTAGACATGCGAATAGAAAGAAAGAATGCGCCGCTCTCCTTGGCGATTGCCTTTGCCAACATGGTTTTACCGCAACCAGGCGGTCCATAAAATAAAACACCTTTTGGCAGCTGAATCAACGCCAGGTGCGACGAGAAAAGACCAGGCGCTGTCAACGGAAGAATTACTGTCTCGCGTAATTCGTCAATGATCAGCTGTAAACCTCCCACATCACCAAATGTTACTGATATTTCATCCGGGGTTACCAAAGAGTTCAACAATACTTGTTCATATTGGTTTAGCACGAGATCTTTGAGGTGGGGATGACTCTTCTTGAGCTTTTTTAACATTAACTTGCTGCTTTTCTCTGACTGCTTGTTTGTTCCAGGTCCACTTGTATTAATTACTGTGTTGAGTAAGTAATACATTGAGAACGTTGCGCCTGCCATAATTAACACATCTCCTAAGAACTTTAGGTCTACCTTGAACTTCCCGAGATCAACTTTAAACTTGTCCATTATTCAATATGGGGGTCTGTGCTCTCTATGTCCGTTTTGATTTCAAGCCTGTCATCGTGAATATTGAAATCCGTTTGCAATTTGGTAGCCATCGAGGATTTGGCACTGTCTGTGCAGGAATGTTAAATTTTATAAAAAAACATAGATGAGCTTTAGTCTTTACGCACAATAATAGACATGAGAAATGGTTCAGGACGTCCAAAGATAGATGCTGATGGCGAAGAGGGACATGCAATCAGAATCCCCGGCCAGTTGCTTGAAAAAATTCAGTCAAAACAAGACAAGGGTGACTATGATGAAGACGATGATCGGTTCACTAAGTTCTCCATACCTGAAAAGGGTAAAAAGAGAGCAGCAAAGCCCTTATCCAGAAAGGAGAAGAGATCCCAGGAAAGACAACTTAAAAAACAAAAACGGATAAAGCCAAAGAAAGAAGATATAAAAAATTCAAATGTAAAGGTTGAAAATGTTCAGAACGCTCCTTTATCAATTTTAAAGAAGCCGAAGACGACAAAGAGTCTGAAACAAGATCCCCTTGCTGCTTTAATGGAGCTAAAGAAAAATAAGAAAAGCAAACCTAAAGAGTTAAAAATTGTAAAGGAAGATGATCTTGATGATGATGAGGATGATTTTGATGAAGGTGATTTTGATGAAGGCGATTTTGATGAAGGTGATTTTGATGAAGGTGATTTTGATGAAGGTGATAGCGAAGATGATTTTGAGGAGTTCGAAGATGAGGCAGAAGTAAAAGATCCATTGGCTAAATTAAAAGCTTTAAAAGATGCAAAAAAAGCTAAAGATTCCTTTGCTGCTTTAAAGGAGTTAAAAAAAAACAAAAAAAATAGTAAGGCTAGTGAGCTAAAGATTGTAAAAGAAGAAGATATTGACGACGAAGTAGATGAAGATGACTTTGACAATGATATTAATCTTGACGAGGAAGATTTTGAAGAAGACGATTTTGCTGGATTTGAAAACGAATCCGAAACAGAAGACCCATTAGCAAAATTGAAGGCTCTAAAGGAAGCGAAAAAAATCAAACATGATAAGAATAGCAAACCAGAAACTACTGTGAAAGCAGTTTCACAACACAATAGAGAAATGATGAACCGTGATGAAATGGATATGCAATTTTATGCCAAGCAATTGGGATTAAAAGCTGGTAAAAACTCCAAACTTAAAAAAGATGATGATGATGATGCAATTGGAGGATTGTTGGATGGCCTCGACCTTGATTTTGGCAGTGAACTGGAAAATTCAAAGGAAGCTTCTTCTGAGGAAGATGGGTTTGACGATATAGATGAAATGGAAAATTCTGATTTCAACTCCTCAGATGAAGAACCAGCAAGGCAACTGGAGAACCCTTATGTTGCTCCTGTAGATCAATCTAAAAATACTGACTCACAAGACGAAGATACTGAAAATGCCCCCAAAAAATATATTCCACCTGCATTACGCCGTAAAATGGCTTTGGAATCAAACACAGTCTCCCAGGATATTTTAAACTTACGGAAATCAATTAAGGGTCCGTTGAATAAATTATCAGAGGCAAATGTTGGTGCAATTGTAAATGACATCAACTCTCTTTACCTTTCTCACCCAAGACATACGATGAATGAAGAATTAACCAGCATTGTTTTGGAAAGTATTATCCAAGAAGGGAGATTGTTGGACACATTTGTGTATTTGCATGCTACTCTTGTTGTGGCTATTTATCGTCTACAGGGAACCGAGTTTGGTGCCTTTTTCATTCAAACGTTAGTGGAAAAATTTGAATCATTCTACAAAGACCCAACAAAGGTTAGAGAGTCTTCTAACTTGGTATCTCTTTTGTCATCTATTTATCTGTTTTCGTTAATTTCATCTAAGTTGCTTTATGATATCATAAAGGTTCTCATTAATGACTTGAATGAAATTAATGCGGACTTTTTGTTAAGATTAATCAGAAACTCTGGTAATCAAATGAGATCAGATGATCCAACTGCACTTAAAGAAATTGTTATACTTACCAACAAGATGTATTCGTCTATGTCAGGTGAAAAAGTTAACACTAGAACTCAATTTTTGATTGAAACAATTTCTTCCTTGAAAAATAATAAACTCAAAGTTAACAATGAAGCCAGCCATCAATTGACTATTAGATTGAAGAAGTTTTTGGGCACTATTAATAACAACAAATTTAATGATGCGATACAAGTAAGCTTGGACGATATTCATAATATTGAAACTAGAGGTAAATGGTGGTTGGTTGGCTCTGCGTGGAAAGGGCACAGTCCCAAAGAAGACAATACAGCTGAAGCTGATGAGCTTGCGATCAATGATATACTAGATAATGCTGAACCTAACTGGATGGAGTTGGCCAGAGCTCAGCGTATGAATACCGATATTAGAAGAGCCATTTTTATCTCAATTATGTCAGCAAACGATTATATTGATGCAGTTACCAAATTAGATAAATTAGCACTTAAAAGAGCACAAGAACGCGAGATTCCTAGAGTATTAATTCATTGCACTGGTGTAGAGCCAGCGTGGAATCCTTACTATGGTATATTAGCAAACAAACTATGTGAAAATCATGCAAACCGCAAAACATTCCAGTTTATGCTATGGGATTTAATTAAAGATTTCGAAGGGTCTAATGATGAATCGGACACTGAAGATTTCCTTGGGTTTGATGATGGTGAAGATGAAGAATCTAAATTAAAAAGAATTTTGAACCTTGGTAGGTTTTTTGGATTTTTGTTGTCTGAGGGCTCATTACCATTGCACATTCTCAGGACCATTAATTTTTTGACTGCTTCTTCTGATAACGTATTGTTTATGGAAGTTTTATTTGTTGCATTTTTGGACCAAGTGGCCAAAAAGTCACAGATTAGTGCTGTGGGTGCTGGTTTATCAAAGAAGGCTGCTAAAATGCATGAGCAAAAGTATGATGACAAAATTTTAATGGAAAGAGTGTTTAAAGCCCAAGAACAAAAGACTTTACTTAAGGGTATACAATTCTTCTTGCAAAAAAAGGTACGCAATAGTACTATTGTTAACGGAAGAAGACAAAGAAACAGGGTTGAATGGGGCGTGAGAGCAATGGACGACATAATACACGAATTAGTCTCCAATGAATAGTATATACAATATTTTTAAAAAAAAACACCCCAATGCATAAATATATACAATCTATTTTTATTTTACTAATTCCAATACTGCCACGGATTCAACATGTTTTGTTTGAGGGAAGAAATCAAAACCGGTAACATCTCGGACTTTATATTTGGTACTTGAGTTTTTTTGAAGATTGGCAAAAGTAGATAAATCTCTTGCTTGTGTAAAAACGTTGCAACTAATATAAATAATAAGTTTTGGTTGAAACTCAAGCAACTGCTTTAAAAAATCTGGAGATGAACCTTTACGGGAGGGATCCATTATAACAACACTCTGTCCCCCTACGATTTCAGATTCTAAAAACTCTTTGTTTTTAAACATACTTCCTGCCTCACCTGCTATAAATTGCATTCGAGAGGTATCATCCCACCCATTCAATTTAGCATTGTGACTAGCGTTCTGTATTGCAGCTTCGGATATTTCAATGCCAAATATTTTACCATCTTGTTGTATGTCATTTGCCAAAGAAATACCAAAGAACCCAGTTCCGCAGTATGCATCAACCAAGTATTTAAATTTTTCACCAGTTCTATCAAAATGATAACGAATGTAATCCAAAATTTGTGGTAAGATCACTCTGTTGTTTTGGAAAAAGCTATTGATCTCAAATTGGAATATCAGGCTTTCAACTCTTTCGGTTATGACTTTCTTTTTCTCATCAATACAAATTGTTTTGAATTCTCCAGTCTCGTTATTTATTTGTAAACTTTCTCTAAGCAAAAGAGTTTCCTGTTTGCTATACTTTTTCTCACTTAAACAGGCAATTTCTTCATGAACCTGTTGGCGCTTTTTTTTTAAAGCGTTGTTTATTACTGGCGTAGCTATTGAACAGTTATCAATATCAACTGTGCCCTGGGTTGGATTTACATGTTGTAACCCAATTTTTGGAAGTTGGCCTTTTTGTTTGGGATATTTGAAATGTGGAGTCAACTTTGTTCTATAAGCATATTGCATAGGGCTTCCATTAACCACTCCAAACTGGCTAAGATCTCCGTAATTAGCCAAGATCTCTGGATAAAAAAACTTATATGCCCTGTGAATTACACTTTTTTTAAAATCTAATTGATCCTCATAACTTAACATCTGAAGCTGACATCCATTACAAGTAGCAAACTTGTCACACACTACCAAATCAGTCTTTCGAGAAGTTTTCCGAGAGTCAGCATTTAATATTTCAAGCAAAACACCCTCTGCATAATATTTGTGGTGCATGTTTAATAAAACTCTCACTTTATCACCCACAACGGTCTTAGGGACCCTCAATATTGTGTATTTGTTAAAAATCTCTTCTGAATTATCAATATATGGTGTTGCATACATAGACTTTGGTACAATGCCTAATCCATCTCCCTCTGATGTTTGATAGAATATCTCAACACTTGAAACAACAGTTTTTGGGCGACGGGACATAAAGAGAAACTCATCTATAATCGAATTGGGATTGAGGACTTGGTCCCAAGTGATTGGTTTTCCATCATATGTTTTGAACTGATTCATGGCTTCTTTCACTTCTAATAGGAATATTTCATCTTTGCTGGTGCCATCGCTGGTGTCTCGCTTTGTCTTTTTTGTCATTCTTTTTAAGTCTTTCTCGATGCGTTTATCACTTCTGAGCGTGGAGCCATATAACAGTCCAACATTGCTAACTTTTGATCTTCTTCTTGAAACATATATTGTTGACTTTGAAGAAGCATGAAACCTGGAACATCTTACAAGTAGGCAATTTGGGCTTCGTATGCGAGTCAATGAAAACATAAAATCTCTAAGCCAATAAGTCTATAAATATAGTAATCAAACATTTTTTCAGAGATGAACTTTGCACCCAAAATTTAAAATGAAAAAACTATATAATTTAATCAAGTAATCAGGTTGGAATTAGCGGAGCGTCCTCTTCAGAATAATCCCTTAAGTCTAAAGTAAGAGTTTTAGAACTATTTTCTCGTTGCTCACGATATATTCCGACCAAAGCATCTGATTTCTCAAACAAAGAATTTTTTAAAGAAATCACAATAAACTGGAAATTTGGGCCTGCGTGTTTCCTTATGTAGCTGGCTATTTTGGCCACATTTGAGTTGTCCAAAGCAGCATCGACTTCATCAAGCACAAAAAAAGGCGAAGGCTGATATGAATGAATTGCGAACAACAACGCAAGTGCAGCCATAGTCTTTTCACCTCCAGATAATAATTCCATTTCCCTGAATCTTTTATTTGGAGGCATTGTGTGGTATTTAACACCAAAGTTGTAAGGTGAATCTTCATCCTCTAATGTTAAGTAAGCAGAACCTCCTAGAGGAGCAGTTGATGACTTAGTCAATTCTTTGTATATAAAATCAATTTGATCTGATATATGCTCAAATGCCTCAATGAATAAGTCGCGTCTTTTTTTTCTGATTTCCTGAAATGCGTCAGCTAGTTTATGTTCTTTTTGCCTAGCAATAGTATGATCTCTGTCAAATTCTCTTAATTTCCCATCAACTTCCTTTAATCTTTCGACAGCTTTTGAATTTGGAGCTAATTTTTCTAAAGTTTCCACTATCTCTTGTAACTTTGCTTCTAGCTCCTGTTCAGTTGTACTAGTAAATGACTCTTTGTATTTTTCATCCAATATGGTATAATCAATTTCAAGCTGATAAATTTCACTTAACAAATTATCACTATTTTCTCCAATGGCTATGGACTCTAACAAGCCATCTTTTAATGGAATGTTAATATTGTTTATTTTGCAACTTTTCAAGATATTAACTCTCTCACTATCAACCTTGAGCAATTGCTCCTCCATGTTGGTTATAGTTTTTCCAACAGCAAATAATTCCGATTCAATTTCTGCGCCGCTTGATTCCATGGATTTGGCGTCTTTTAGTTTAGCTTGCATAACTTCTTCAGATTCAACGCCCTCTGTTTCTAATACTTCAAGTTCTGCTTCTAGTTTGTCTGATTCATCCTCTATTTCATGTTTAGAGGTGATGATATTTTTCATTTCAGATTCAAGAGTAGACAATTCTTCATGCAACTGCTCCTGCCTAATTTTTGTATCTTCCATTCTTTCGCTTTCAAAACTTAGCTTAGTTGTCAAAGTTGAAATTGCCTTTGTGTACTGCGCCCTCTCTTTTGCTCTGATTCTTAATGATGCTCCATGCAAGTTTTCATAATCCTCGATACCGTTTTTGAAACCGTACAATTTACAAAACTCTGTGTATATTTTGTTTTGCAATGCTTTTATTTTGGTCTCAACACCCAATATTTGCAGCTCTGTGTTTGCGATACTTTTCATCTTTGCTTCTATTGATGTTAAAAAGTTTTCAACCAGTTCCTTTTGATAAGATATTTCAGACTCTCTATCTCGAATTGACCTTTCTAAGCTCATTTTTTGATTGCGGAAAACAGGGAGTTTGTCATCTAATTGGCGAATTTCTTCGGCAATCACATTGATTTCCAATTCTTTTGGTCTTTTTTCTTGTAACTTGGATAGTTTAGACGTTAGTTCATCTTTCAATTCGTTTAGTTTGTTCCATTCATTTTTATCCCAATTCATGGTTGCTGGAAGTTTGTTTGTTTGTTGTCCACCTGTCATTAACCCTGATTTATGGATTATTGAGCCGTCCAAGGTAATCATTTTGCTATCTACATTATGTTCACTTTCCCATTTTAAAGATCTGGCAATATCAATGGTATCGACAACCAAAGTATTTCCAACAACATAATATACTGCTTGTTCTAAGGACTTGTCATCATACTCCAATATATCTATACCAGGCTGTGCTGCAGGATCAATTGACCTAAGGTAGTTTAAGTTTAATTGATCTGTTACGATTGAGTCCAAGGGTATAAATGTTGCAACACCCGATCTCCTTTCTTTCAATATTTCAACACACTTATAAGCAACTGAACTTGTTTCAACTATAATTGCATCAAAATTCATACCCAACATACGCAGTAGTGCCACATCATATTTTTGCTGTGTGGGACGGATAAGGTCATATACCAAGCCTTTAATAGCCCCTTTGGGAAATAGTTTCTTCAACATTGAAACGTTTTCGCGAAGTTTCTTTTGCTTGTTTGATTCTCTGCGTTGAGAGGACAATTCATCAAGTTTAAGTAATACATCTCTAAGCTGAGAATTTATTTGTAATTCCTTGTGATTAAATGAATCTTTGGCCTTGATGAGAGCATTTCTGGCATCACTTTTTGTTTGCTTAAGTGATAGAGTATCATTGATTTCTGTTGAAATGTCTAAAAGCCTGGACTTGAGTTCTGTATTTATGTGACTTTCTAAATCGGTGATGCGGCTAGTAGAGTTTAACTTTTGTGTTTCAAGATTGTTAATGTTTGCTTTGAGTTGGTCCTTTTCATTTAATAAAATGTTGAGTTCCTCTTCCAATTGAGAGCCACCGTTGGCCAAAAATTTTGAGCGAAGGGCTTCATATTCTGTTTGACCTTGAGATGATATAGAAGAAGAAACAGACATAGCTATCTTATCTTGAAAGTCACTAAAAAGTTTTTTTGCATCTAACAACTGTTTTTCTATATTTGTTACCTGTTGCTTTTGCCTGTTATAGTCTGCTTTTAAATCTTCAATTTTTGTTTTAATAGAACTTATTTTTGAAGATAATGACTTCTTACTGGCTTCAATAGGAATTAGATTTCTCCTTTTATTTTCAATTTGGTTTTTCAAATCATTCACTCTCGATCCATGGGTTTTGACTAACAATTTTTGTTTAGCATATTCGGCCATTAAAGCTTTGTATGTTTTTTCATGAATATCTAACCTGCGCTGCACCTCTTTTAGTTCTTTATTCTTCAGTTTCAAGTCTGCCACTATTTGAAAATGCGATTTTTGGTTATGGTAAAGCTTATACAAGTTAATAATTTTGGTTATTTTGGCTTTTCGAGATAACTGGTCTTCAAATTCGCGCTGTTCGGCCAATTGTTCTTTATACTGTTTGGATTCAGAGTTTAACGTTCTTTTCCGAGAAAACACAGAATTAGAGTATTCCATAGCTTTTTCGTGTTCTTCTTTAAGCGTGTCATACTCTTTTGAGAATTCTATAGAACCACTTATATTTTCAATGAGTTTGGTTAAATCAGTAGGCAGTTGAGACGCGATTTGTTCTACATCTCCTTGGAACACTAGAAAATTTCTGGCCCTAATCAAAATGTTCTCTGCTTTCAATACCATAGAATAATGAAGTGCTGTCACAGTTTTTTCATTTATTTTGTACTCGCTCGCACCGCCTGGCGTGATAGTTCTTTTGAGTTTTAATAATTCTCCATTATCTTTTTCATACACCGCCATTACATATGCACTGGTGGGATCCTCTTCAACATTCTCTAATTCTAGTGAGTTGGAATTTCTTCTGCCACGGTAGATCAAGTCCTTCAAATTGTATGATCGCAAATGTGATGATTTGACTCCTAACACAAACGATATCGCATCCATCATGTTGGACTTTCCCGCACCATTTGGGCCAATTATCGAGGTAAAGTAAGAAGTACCAAAACCTATACGGTTATTTCCCCTGTATGACTTAAAATCATGGAGTTCTAACCCTATAAGTCTACCCATCAATGAATTTTTATTAATACCAGTGGGTACTAAATGCTGTCAAAATTAAATTACATTTAAACGCGTGTACAAAATCCTGTATAAAAAATCGATTTTAATCACATGACTTGTGAAAGATACAGACCGCAATTCAACTCCCCTCCTGGTAGTGACAAGGCATCAAATCTACTTAAAGATGGTCCAATTCATAGGTCTTTAAAAGCAGGTTTTTATTTGCAGACAAGCAGTATGAGATTATATAGTGAGAAAGACCTGTTACTAAATAAAGGTATAAGTGCCTCAAGCCTATACTCTAAAGATTCAAGTACTTCAATCAAAATGCTCTTTTCTAGGGTGTTACAGTGCTTGCCCCCATTATTAAGACCTACGACAGAGACATTTACCGATTTTGAAAGCGATATGGATGAACTGGACTGGTCTGATGATGAAGATTTATTGCCTGAATTACCTCCCATGAGCCAGAATAATGTTTTGCCTCAATCACCTCTTTCCGGTGGAGAGAAGTTATTACTGTTGCGTAAACTTATGAAACAACATAATATCGGTGTTTATATTATACCTTCTGAAGATGAGCACCAGTCCGAGTATACTGCCTTATCAGACAAGCGTCGCGAATATATTTCAGGGTTTACTGGCAGTGCTGGTATTGCAATTGTAACATTAAATAACCCTGAAACCATGACTGGTGAGGCAGTCTTATCTACTGACGGTCGATACTTTTTGCAGGCCAAAAAGCAATTAGACCATAATTACTGGAAACTACACAAGCAAGGCGATGCTAGCTCTCCCAGTTGGACAGCATTTGCTATGCAAAGCGCGGTAGCTAATACATTTAGCAATGTTATTTCTTTTGACCCCCGTTTATTCAATGTTTTGTTAGCAGAACAGTTTGAAAGAGCAAGACTCCTTCAGTATCAATGCAAATTTGAATTGAAACCTCTTTTCAAGCCGAATTTGATTGACGAAATTTGGGGTAATGAAAAGCCTCAAAGATCTTTGGGACCTGTTTACCATTTACCATTTCATTTCTCAGGTGAACACTCTAATGAGAAACTAAGACGTATACGTCAGAGATTGCTGTCAGACACTTTATCATCAACCCACTTAATTGTGTCATCCTTAGATGAAATTGCTTGGCTTTTTAACTTAAGAGCTGAATCGGATATTTCGTTCAATCCAGTATTTTTCTCTTATGCTGTTATCACTCTTAAATCAGTCAAATTATATATTGACAAAAGAAAAATTGAAGAAAGCAGCGTAGAAACTCGCAGCTATTTGAACTCTATTAAAGGATTGGAAATTAAGAATTATGATGAATTCTATAGTGATTTGTCTCTGTTGGATACTGATTTTTCAGGTCAAATTCCAAAAGTCGTTTTGCCAGAAAAGCGTGGCACTACACTTGCATTGTTGGAATCAATACCAACTGCCGTTAGCAAGAAAAAAATCACACATGAATCAATCATTTCTAATATGAAAATGATTAAAAATTCAACTGAGCTTTTCAATGCCAAGGTTGCACAGTGTAAAGACTCTTTAGTGTTTATTATTTTTAGTGCTTGGTTGGAGCACAAATTAATTGTTCAGAAAAAGAGTATTAGTGAGTACGATGCAGCTTGCAAAATTTATTCAATTAGAGAAAATTTTCCAAACTTTAAAGGCCTTTCTTATGAATGTATCTCATCTAGTGGACCTAATGCTGCTATGAACCATTACTCTCCAACAAAAACCTCCACTTCAATAATTGACCCAAATGAAATTTACCTTCTTGACTCAGGTGCACATTACTTAGAAGGGACTACTGATATCACAAGAACTTATATGTTTGGGAGGAAAAACCTAACAGCAAGGTATAAAAAGTTCAACACTCTTGTTTTGAAAGGACACTTGGCAGTAGCTATGGCCAAATTTCCTCCTCATTCATCAGCTACTGGTACCATTTTAGATGCTTATGCCAGACAGCCATTATGGAATGAGGGGTTAGATTTTAATCATGGCACAGGACATGGAGTAGGCAGTTTTGGAAACGTTCACGAGTTCCCCTTAAGTATTATGCCTTCAGCTTCAAATTCCAATTCGCAAGACTTATTTCAAAAAGGTGGCATAGTTACAGACGAGCCCGGATATTACATTGATGGTGAATGCGGGTTTAGGATTGAAAGTGAATTGGAGATTATTGAGTATGATAAATCAGTAGGACGAACAAAAACTGGTGAATCATTTTTGGGATTTGGCTACTTAACTAAAGTTCCGTTTTGCCAAAAGTTAATTGATACGAAGCTTTTATCTCCTGTTGAAATTAACTGGATAAATGAATATCACAAGAGTATTAGAGCTGACTTTATTGAAAAGTTATCAAGTATGGGTGAAAAGAGAGCTTATAAATGGTTGATGAGAGAAACTGAACCTTTAGCTTGAACTTGGTTACCATACAGTGGTGTTTTTTAAGAGGCCTTTTATTATACAAAAACATTGGAATGGATAGTTTTTAAACATGAATTTGATGAAAAATTAAACATTAGTAAAACCATGAAAGAAGTAAAATGCATGTAGTTTAACTCAGCTTGAATGAAGCTGAATAAAATGATGGGAATCCTAAACTTCCACCCTTTGAGTTATCGGTTCTGGTAGTGGGTCTTTGAAAGCTACCGGGCTTCCTAAGACCAGGTGCGTATTTATGTTGTCCAAAATTTGCTTTGTTGGAAATGAAAGGAGAGGACTCCGGTAAAGTTAAAGTAGGAAATTCTGGTTTAACGTTTGTTTCCTTGTCTACCTGGGGCTTTTCCACCTGCTCTGACGAAATATTCGCACTATTTTTTTTGTAATGGGGCATTCTTAAAGCTGATGTAGCTCCCCATATGTGAGATCCAGCCCCTGACGTTATTGAGTTTTTCATTTGATCTAACGATGAGGCTATCCTAGATATTGATTCTCGATCATTATTAGTTGAAACTTTTGTTCTTTTAGAATCATTGATCTCAAGAGTATCACCTTTGCGTTTTTCATGTATATTAAGGTTACGCAAATCCATTATAGACGGCGATGAGTTATTAGTCAAATTCATATCCTTAATTGTTTGTGATATTCTTCCGAATAAGCCTGCAGTTGCAGTTCGATTATATTGAGATTTTGAGTTTTGTACGCCATCATATGAATTCATACTAGAATAACTATTGAACGTCAAAGGACTTGAACCCGAAGAGTTAATACGAAATGATGTTGCAATTCCTTTGGAAATTTTTGAAATACGTTCTTGTTGTTCATTGGCTTCCATTAATGAATTAAGTATCGATGAAACAGCAAAGTTAACTTGTTTGAAATTGCTATTATTATTGTTTGCATAGACAGCAGCAACACATGCTGTGACTGCTGATGTTGCAAATAGTACAGCTTCTGATTCATCCTTAGTACTAAACTTGGGAAGAATGTTAAACATATCCGTAATTGGTTTAACCAAGCTGGGGTCGTTTGCTATTCTGTGTGCATCTTCTTTTTCACTGCCTTGTAAGTTTTTAAAAGATCCGAGAGTATCCACTTGGTGGGATTTTTCATCATCTTTGACTTTTTTTGTTAGTCTTCTCTCCCTGCGTTTATTGAATTCATCCTCTACCCATGCTTTTTTCTCTGGTGTTTCTTTATCTCCAAACATAGCAAAAGCACGTTTAAGTACACGAGAACGAAGGTCATTGTCTTTGTTTCTTTCCGCATTTTCCTCACGCCATCTCTTCTTTCGCTCCCTGTTATCTATTCTTATTTTTTCTTTATATTCTGCTGAATCAGTTTTATATTTATCGGAAAACATGTAGCTTGAATTGGCAAAATTTCCATGAGTAGATATAGCCATAGCAACTGAATCACTTATAGATTTAATTAGCTCTGTATTAGAGGGTGACAACATACTTGATACATTGGCCACAGATCCATTTGTTGAATGTTCTATTTGGGCGTTAGGGCCAAACTGCTGAACAACTTTTTCTATAATTTTATTTGCCTCTGCACCATTTGATGCCGTGCTCTCTCTTTGAATATAGTGCTTTGCAACTAATAAAGACTTTATAACGTCATTTCGTTCTGTGTTTCTGGTGTAACTTGCAATAATTTCCGATGCAGACAAGGAGCTACCGAATAACGCATTACTCAGGCTCTGTGAAGTCCCTATTTTCACACCAGATGATATTGCACTTGTCATACGTCTAATTACGTTCATTATATTAGCCTCTGTTCCCTGACCAATGTGGTTTGATGAATTAGTAAGAGACCCTATCACATTTGTTATTTGTGACCCAATTATATTGTTGGTATGATTTATTGGTTTCTCTGATTTTAAAAGCTCTTCTAGTGAGCCAATTGATGAATAATCTCTTTTAGAAGTGTTTGTCATTGATGATCTGTGTAAGGCCAATGTTTCGGCTATAGACATGGATTTTCTAACTTCTTCTTCCATCTCATTGCCCAATGATTCTGTGCTTGCCTGCAAGCGATCTTCTGTTGTCATTTTCAGAGACTGTTTTTCATTGTTATTTGCACTCTTGCTCTGGTTAGTATATTCAACTTGGTCGGTCAGAAGCTGATGTCTCAAAGATGTTGGAATCGATTGCCGTGTTCCAGATCTGATAAGTTTTATACCAGATGATAAACCAGAAGCCCTATCACGAATAGATACTTTGTTTGATGCTAATCTGGATATAGGAGAATGTGGAGATAAAGCCCTAGACAAATGCTTTGATCCGGATAAAATTTCATCACTCTGAATTCCCATAGAGTTATTATTATAACCTAACGCATGTAAGGACAGTTGCTGTTCTATGGAATATTTTGCTGAAGATTTTCCAGAATCATATAAAGAATCATTTGAATTTCTTCGAGATAATACTTCATTTATATTTGATGAATCAGCGTTCCTTGTTGTTGATGCATGGCGGAGAGAAGAATTGGGAATACTTCCCAGTAGTGATGTGTTTAAGGGCAAACTCTTCGGTGTATCCATGGTAGTTAAAGTATATGCTTCATCCATCTCTAAACCTGAAAGTAAATCATGTGGATTTTCCATCGCCATTGCAAATGCCTTCAGTAATATATCACCCATTTGCAATTGTTCTAAATTTGATGAATTTCCATCTTGCAGTGCTTTTGGCGTTGGGGTAATTGTATCTCCCGGGCTATTTTGATTAACAGGAGAAAAAGATTGTTTTGTATTTGCACTGTACAGGTGAATCAGGCCAGTATGTTGCAGTGGTTCAATTGTGGATCCCCTCTCTTTTTTATAAGCTTCATTTTCAAAATGCGCCAAAACATTTTCATCAATTTGAGGCAAATCCTTGATAGCGTCATACTTCTTTGAAGAATCTTCTTCACCTAACTGGTCTTGAACTTTGGTACTAATTTTAGTAGCCAAGTTTTCAATTACATGGTCAGGTATTGAATGACCATCAGAAGCTGCTTCCTCTTGATCATGAAGTGCTATTTGCTGTACTATATTGTGTACCAACCTTGATATTCCCTTTTGCAGCTTTTCATCTAAGCTTTTTGTTTCTCTAGAAATATCTGGATGAGAGGAAATCTGTGGGTTTTTTTCAAGGACTTTGTTTATAGAGTTGGTTATTGCCATAGATAAATCGTCACCATTATCGAATAGACTCAATCTTCTGGTATGTTTTTCTGGTTGTGTTTCATCTGCAGTTGATATTGATCGAAATGCCTCGCCAATGGCAGCCTCAAGGTTACTATCACAGTTGTCAACAGTTTGTGGGATATCGTGACTTTCCAGTGAATCATGGGGTAAAATACTTTTCAAAGCATCACCTATTGCTTCATTTAAATCCATATCACCATCACTATTAGCCAAGTCACTTTTTTCAAGCGATTCGCTGGGTTGATTTTCAGTTTTATCAAGCAAACTTTCAAAAACATTTTCTATAGCTTTATTTAAGGCTTCATCATCATTTGGCTCCTCTGTTGGTAGGTCCGAATCAACTTTTTCTTTTGTGGTTTCAGGATGCATTGGCTTGACAAAAATGTTATTGAATGCATTACCAATAGCAGCATCCAAATCATCTTCATCAATGGTTTGATGCTTTGATGAAGCTGAAAAGCTTTCTTGTGGTTGCTCTTTTTGTGGTTGTTCCTCTTGTAATTGATTTTCCTGGGTTTGAAGTTCTTGCTGATTTTTTTGAAGCGATTCTTCTTGAAGCAACTCTTCTTGAAGCAACTCTTCTTGAGGCGATTTCTTTTGGAATGATTCCTCTTGAAGCTGCTCTTTTTTTTGCTGTTCTTCTTGTGAGTTTCCCTCTTGGAGATCTTCTTCTTGCGATCTCTCTTCTTGTATATTTATTTGAACACTATTACTGCGCTTTGGGTCGCTTTTGTCTTGATATTGCAACTCATTCATAGCCATTTCAAAAGCATCATTTAACTCAAAATCTTGCTTTGAATAATCATCCAGCTGAGTCTTCAATACGCTTTTAAACGCGTCTCCAATTGCTGCAGTTAAATCGAGCTCATTAGACGTGGAATTTTTCTCATCTTCGCTCTTTTCATTGTCATTAACTTCATGGTGTTTAATAGAAGCAAAAGCATTTCCTATGGCATCCTCCAAATCAGTATCCATTTTGTTTGGATCTGCTTTATCGTTCTCCATATTGCTATTATTAGTACTTTCTTCATCAGCAAAAGCCGAGTCAAATGCTACATCAATCGCGTTATTCAAACTAGATTCTTGGTCTCTCTCGTTTCCAAACTGATTGAACACATCCCCAATGACGTTTTCTATATCCCTATCTAATTGATTGGTGTTTTGTGGTTGGTGCTCATCCCTCTCATCGCTACTAGTGACTTCGCCAGTCTGCTTGTTCAGCATCCTTTGCCGCTGTCCCAGCTGATGCTCTGTACTAGCTATATTCAGTTCCACCAGTTGATCCAGTGAAACCGCCATCGCTTTGGTAGTTGTATTTATTTTGGTATTTTATACTTAGTTTTGAATAATCGTGTCTATTGGCAAGAATGGCTGTTTTCCGATACTTTTGAAATTTCGCTACAAGTCGTATATGCAAAATAATATAATTGAATATGGTTACGCTTCATCCAACAAGGCAAAATTAAGAACCAATCCTAATGTTCCATGGCCTACTCCTTCATAACCGCCTTGTTTAATAGTCCAGTTAAAATTGTTCAAGGTGTCGTTAGCATAGCTCGAGACATTAAAGTCAAACGATTTATTACCGTACATTGGGATAGAAACCGCATACCGAGAGTCAGCAAGCCTCAAGGATAAGGTATCAAACTGCATTACATACTTATTTTCTGGCTGGAACACAAATTCCTGGCAATTCTTTGTTTGATTAAAGAAACGTTTCCGATCCACGCCCTTGCTGGGAATTTCCAAAGTATTATCAGGGTTGCTGTTCAAGTTTTCTGGTTTGTCCTTGACCCATTTGTTTGGAGGAGATGTATCCTGCTCCCCAATACCCATATAAGTAAAACTGTTTATGGCCAAGCCATAAAGATATGGTTTATCCGCGTGTACATCCCCTTTGGCTGTCTTGTTGATGAACCATGAGAAGAACTTCAAGCCTGTGGCGAGCAAGGTAGCAGGTACATGGTCGCGGATTGCGACCGTAAAGTCGTTACCAAAGAGAAGCTCCGATGATTTGATAGCACGTCGAGGTTGAAATGTAATGTGAAGACGAAGGTTGGGCATTTCGCCCTTGTCCATAGGCTCTTCTACGCTAGAACCATCTAAATACGTTTTATCCCCAATGTTATAAAGACTGTTTTTGCGATGTGGTTTCGATCCATCAAACTGGGCAATGTTTACCAAAAGACTAAACACCCCAATTTCAGATTTTACTTCCACTGGAACGCCACTGTTCACCGGAACCACTTTGAGGTTCTTATCGTAGTCATTTCCCACTCTAATAAGTAGTCTTTTAGTCAACGCCATTGTAGTTACCGGACTCATTTGATCCGGTTTATTTAAATTTGACTTACCATATCGGAGTGTATACAATTTGACGGGTGCAAATTGCAAAATGATATCATCGTAATCATGCTCCGAGAGGCCCAATGCATATATAAGAATAGTAAGTAAAATTAACTAGCGCTATGCTTTGTTTTTAGTGTGTAGCAACCATTTGAGGAACAATATATAGAAGTTCTGGATTGAGTCGAGATTACAAATAAGCAATTACTGGGTTTCTTAGCATAGAAGTTCCATAGATAGAATAATGCTTACAACTACTATGACAAATAAAGCAACGTTTTTCTTTTTGAAAAAAAAATATTCAAACCAAAAGGAAGGTCGAACATCCGGTTCTCGCAGTCAATAATGTTGCGGTCAATTGGCAAGGATCGTGATTTAGTGATATTTGTATTTACCAAGATGTCTTGATAAGTTATGACAAAATCGTAGAAGACATGAACAATTGAGAAAAGTGGGGGATACTCGAGTATCCCCCACGCTGGTAGTAACTTCTTCCTCCCCCACGTTTTACCACAATTTGACTTCCGATGGTAAAACTTAATTTACGACTGCTTGGAAACAGACTTCAGTGGTATATTTGTCATATTTAGGAAATAGCTCTCGAGTTCGTGTGACGAAATTTCGGCACACCGGTATGTTTGACCTACAGTCCGGTTTCAAATCCAACTAGTAATTCGACCTTTACCTCATCTTCAGTTCCGACCATTGTATTTCGCCGACTTTTTTCTCTTCTTAGTTGCTAAATTGTATAGGTGAAAGTATGTCACGTGAACTCGGAATACAAGTTACATCATTTTCTTTTTTTTCCAATACAGTCCACTATATAACACCTCCAATTCTCCGGGGAGGGCAAGCTGAAATAAAATTGTATACCCATTATTCACACACCACAAATCACAATGTCTTCCAACTCATTAGAACAATTGAAAGCTACAGGTACCGTCATCGTTACTGACACCGGTGAATTTGAATCTATTGCCAAGTACACTCCTCAGGACGCTACTACCAACCCCTCGTTGATTCTTGCTGCCTCAAAGAAAGCTGAGTACGCTAAATTGATTGATGTTGCTATTGATTACGCCAAGGACAAGGGATCAACTCCCAAGGAGAAGGCTTCCATCGCCTTAGATCGTCTTTTGGTTGAATTTGGTAAGGAAATTTTGGCAATTGTACCCGGACGTGTGTCGACCGAAGTTGATGCCAGACTCTCTTTTGACACCAAGGCTACTGTTAAGAAGGCCATTGAGTTGATTGATCTCTACAAGTCTGTTGGTATTGAGAAGGAGCGTGTTTTGATCAAGATTGCTTCCACTTGGGAAGGTATCCAGGCCGCTCGTATTTTAGAGTCCGAGCACGGCATTCACTGTAACTTGACCTTACTTTTTTCGTTTGTACAGGCTGTTGCATGTGCTGAGGCCAACGTTACATTGATCTCTCCATTTGTTGGTCGTATCTTGGACTGGTTCAAGGCCTCTACTGGCAAGGAATACGACTCTGAGTCCGACCCAGGTGTCGTATCTGTTCGCTCTATCTTCAACTACTACAAGAAGTTTGGTTACAAGACTATTGTCATGGGTGCCTCCTTCAGAAATGTTGGTGAGATCAAGGCATTGGCTGGTTGTGACTTTTTGACTGTTGCTCCCAAGTTGTTGGAGGAATTGTACAATTCTAATGACCCAGTTCCTCAGGTGTTGAACGCCGAGTCTGCCAAGGCCTGTGACTGTGAAAAGGTTTCATATGTCGATGACGAACCTCAATTCAGATTGTTATTAAACGAGGATGCCATGGCTACCGAAAAATTGGCTCAAGGTATCAGAGGTTTTGGTAAGGACTGTGACACTTTGTTGCAACAATTGGAGCAGCGCTTCTAATTGCTATATTTTGTTCTCTTTTAGTAATTGTTTAGTAATGACTTGAATATGTTTAATCATTTTTGCATAACAGTAGTTAATTATGTAAATTGTCGCGTGCCAAATATGAAATTTGAGTCCTGGCGAGCTCAAAAAAGAAAGGCTATATATAGAGAGCCAAATCGTCATACAAAACCAAAAACCCAGCCCACCAAATACTTAACATAAAATATGACGTCGAGAACACCTATATCGCTTTATGAATCTCCACAAGCACCTTTTCCTATTAACCAGGAATCAGAAATTATCAGCGGGTTCGGTAGAGGCTCGGCGGAGTTGGGAATTCCCACTGCTAATCTACCCGTGAATTCTAGTCTTAATGAGTTGGATACCGGTGTATACTTTGGTTGGTGCAAGATCGTGCCCAAGAAAGATCTTGAACAAACAAAAGTGCAGAGAGAAGATGGAAGTATAGTTGTTTTTAACCATGGCAAGAATTTGTCGGATTTCCAGTTAGAAAGTTTTCCTATGGTCATGTCCATAGGCTGGAATCCTTTCTTCCAAAACAAGCAAAAGGCGGCGGAAATTCATATTATTCACAACTTCAAGCAAACCTTTTATGGAGCTTCGATAAAGTACAATATTTTGGGATACATTAGACCAGAGTTGAATTACACCACAAAGGGTATGTGTTATTATAACTAGCGATGTTGATTATATATCAAATTTCTTTTCCCACTCCTTACTAACACAATCTAGAAGCATTGATTAAAGATATTAACTTGGACATAGAAACTGCATTGGAAATTCTTAAAAAAGATGAATATTCTTGTTACAAACTTTAAAGATAGAAACTTTCGATAATGTCTATTTAATGAATGTGTCTGTATTTACAGAAAGAAGATGGTACATTTAGTCAGAAATTATCTTTTAATTGGAAATTGATGCGTTTAGTGATACACAAATCAATACAATTGATAGAATAAAAAAGTCATATTATTATCGACAATAGACTTGTTATTTTTAACAAATTAACAGTTAGTACATCAATAATACCCAATACAATAACAGTCATCAATTTATCCAGCAAAAATATCTAATAACTTGATAAAACTCGTATTTATATTATTGTTTTGCTTTTTTAAATCAAAAACCTGCTCATTAATGATAATATCTCTTACCCTCTGTGTTAGAAAATCACAGTATAAAAACCTTTGGTTACCAGAACCAAACCATTCCGGATCTTTGGCTATCTACTTTGTACAATTTATCTTTGCATATCGCTTAAACACTCGGTTTTTCCAGCTGCTTGAGTGTGATGCTTTCCTGTATATAATTCAATATATCAAGATAAAGAAGCCTTCAGCAAAGGACAATTATCAATGACCCTTAAAAGAACATGAAACATGGCAAGATAAGTGGACTTGGCCTAGCTATTTACTTTTTACACATTGGATTAGCTCATGCTGGCAATGAGCTGTCTCTGGATGAGTACCTGTGTGTTTTGGATTCGATCTCGGGCAACTTTTGCCAATATATTAAAAACAACTGCAACAACCAATACTATTGGATCGCAAAACTATACTATTGTTCCCATAACTACCCATCAGCACTTCTTTTGTCTGTTGAATCGCTCATAATCTTAGCATTCCTTTCTATAGCGCTTCTTTCCATGAGTATTTTGGTGTCAAATTTTTTTATTTGCAGTCTACAGGACTTAACTGATGCCTTGAATATCAGTAATCACTTTGTTGGCTTTATACTTATGCCACTAGCAAACACATTTCCCGATATAATTAATTACTATATAACGCTTCATTCGGGGTCTACTGATTTAGTTATGGGTCAATTGGTGGGACTGATACTTGTTATCTTTACTATTATTCTAGGTGTGATCAGTTATATTAATAATACTAGTCAGTATCTTCATAGGCGTCAATTGATTATTGGTTTTGGCTGGTCACTTGCTGCTGTTCTTATTATGGTTTTTGTGTTATTGGACAGTAGGATTACCTTGGTTGAATGTATAGCAATGCTATTCTGCTATATGATCTATCTTACGATGCTTTTCTTCATTGACAGGTTACGTGACATTCCTGAATGCCAACTACTTTTACCGCAAGATATACAAATCTGCGAACCATACAACATAGAAGACGCAATGAGTATTCTTTCACGCGAAGAAGGCTATGATACATTGTCGCCATTCGTGTCTCCTTCTGCGGATCTGGATAATGGGAGTGCAAAGGCCTCAGTTTTGGAAGAAGTAATGAAAAAGAGTACTTTTAATATTTTTCATGTAATGGATGTTTTTATTAATGCCCTGTTTTCCTTGATGGTTCCTAATTTGCGCTATACTGAACTTGAACTGTCCGTTTGGAATATAAAATTACTTGAACCTCTTTTCAAGTTGTGGTTTCTGATTCAAATTCCTCTTGTGTTAAATTATCAATTTAGCTTGGTGGCACAGAATAACATTTTCCCCCTTTTATTAATCATCATTGTGTGTGTTTATGGGGTATCTCTGTTTTCTAATCACAGGGCTAATAGCCTTGTGGTCAATATTTTTGCAGTTGTTGATAGCATTATTGTGTTGTCTTATTTATCGGTCTTTATTCTTTCTTTGTTAAAGAATTTCGGGCTATTATGGCAAATCTCAGACTATGTATTGGGCTTTCTTATATTTTCGATCAATAACATGATGAACGACGCCATTACTAATATAACTGTTGCGACAAAAGTGAGTCCCATACTTGGGATCAATGCGTGTCTCGGAACCCCAATTCTTATTATATTGTTGGGTATTGGCTTTAATGGATCGCTCATTCTTCTTAAAGACTCTGCAAGAGAAGTTTTTTCATTCAATCTCAACCGACAAGTTTTTGTGAGTACGATTGGGTTGATAATTATTTTGTGTCTCTATGTGATCTATCTTCCTTTGAATGATTGGAAATTCGATAAAACGCTAGGAATAATCGCCATAACTTGGTACTTTTTGATTACTGGAATGAACTTTTATTTATAAATATGACTGCATGACTTTTTGAAACTCCTGTTTAAAATCGTAGGACTCGTCTTTTTTAGTGAGTTTGTATGTTTGCAATTTTTCTTGGGCTTTTATAAATACTGAAGAGTTTTTAAAAACTTCTTCAAAATCATCAAATAATTTTTGTTTCAACTCAACTGGAATCGAATATAATAACAAATGATGCAAGAACCAGGGCTCATTTGTTTCTCTTATGACTTCTTTGAATAAGCTTACTAAGTATTCATTGTCGCCTTGATGAATTAATCGCTCTATATTAATCAACTTCTCATAAATTGGAATCGGTATCGATACATTATAATTAAGAAAAGTTATTAGGTAATCCCTAGCCTTTGTGATATTTTTAAGATGCAAGTTGAGGTCTACCACCTTGGTTAATAATTGATAGTGGCCATTGTACACATATCCTCTGTTTAACACCTGGATTGCTTTAGAATATTGATGTAAATAAATGTAGTAATTTGCGTATTTTAGCCAAAAATTAGGGTATTGTGCAGTCACAATTAAGCATCTTTCGTAAACTTGTTCAATATATTGCAGGGGGTAATTTCGCAATTTCAAAAGATCTAAGTAGCTATTCCACAATTGCAATTGCTGAGTAGAAATAAACTTGAGATCAAAGTAGTTTTTAGTCAAAGACATTTCATAATTGAACAAATCATACACTTTATATTGTGTAGTGATATAAGCATCAATAAAAATCTTTTTCAAATAAGTTGAAATTGACTTGGCAGTTGTAGAATTTTTTTTGAAATTGATTAAGTCTTTCTCCGGCACCAATAAGAGAGCCATGGCAGGATTGCTACTGATTCGAGAGATAGCGTCAAATAATATCTTGAAAAAGTACTCATAGTTGTATAACGGAATCTCAATGATTATTCTCAACAAAACATAATACTTTACATTATATTTATTTGTTCCATTGTCATAATTTTCAAGAAAGTTGAGGTACATCTTGTAAAAGTCAGATCCGTGAAAGTGAAACCCAATTTTCGACCTTGCCTTTTCAAATATTCCTAGCACTTCATCAGTGTTATTAGTTATAGTGTCGATTTTGAACTGGAGATAGCATATCCAAAGCTCAATAGAATATGAAAGGTGCTCAAAACTCTTCGAGTAGACCTTATTTGCGCATTCGGTATTTCCCAACTTGAACTCCCAGGCAGCATACCTAACCCAGTATTTAAACATTAACGGATATTTTTCAAGGAAGGAATCGTATGAGACCCGTAGTAAGTTGATCTCTTCTAAATGGCTGGACTTATTGATACCCAACCCACTATTGGACTCGCTGGTTGTAATTAACTGCTTCCAAAGCTCATAATTATCTGGATCCAGTACCAAATCGGCAGAAACCTTTGACCATTCCTCATTTGTGTTAATGGTGTCCATGCTACCTATCTGGCTACAACACTGAGGGCTATTGGCTCTCATCTGAGGTTCAGATTTCTTTATGTATTTCTAGTACTGCATACTGTATCTTTGAATATATAGCGTCTGTAATTTTGCATCCATTATCAGAATGAACATAAATTTCTATATTAGAGTATGTCTACCAGTCAATAAGAGACTTGTCGAAATCCTTTAGTATGTGCTGATTTCTTGAAATATAAATTTTCACTCTTTCTTTGAAACTCAAGCCATTCCATTCCTCTCGAGTAGGATGCTTTTTGGGAACTCCCAATTGTTCAATAACACAACCACTAGCCACAATCCCACAGATGCCTGCAACCAACCAATTATTTGATAGGCATAATCCCACGCCAGCTCCCCCACAAAAAGAATTACCTCCACCGGTTACGTCCACAACATTATCCTGGTTAGTGTGATATGCAGGTAACATTATGGTGTAACCAGATATGGTGTGAATATAGCAGCCTTGCGCTCCACACCTTAATATAACAGCAGATAATGGCTTTTGCAAGTACTTTGCAAATTCACGTGCAACAAATTCTGGTGCTGCACTTGTTCTTTTAACCCCCAATAACGCACAAGCCTCATCAAAATTGGGACTAAACAAGGATATTTGAGGCAAAAGTTTAGTAAGAGCCTCCATATTTACAGCAATGCATTCTGGAGGCGAAGGTTCAAATATGTAGATTGGGTCTTTCTTCAACAATGCATTAAACTGTGAAACAATATCCTGGCACCGTTCAACGCTGCAACATAAATGAAATGATCGCGACTGCAATAAGTTACCGGTTTCTATGATATCTTTACCTTCGATCCGTTTTTTCTCCGTTTTGTAACTAAAATGCCGTATTTCATTCTCGTCGTACATATTTATTCCTCTCGAGGTAAGACGACTCAAATCGGAGCGAAATACAATTCCACTGTCCCATTCCCGTATCTCTTCTTCGGCTTCTGCCGGGAAATCAAAGCCTTTGTCCACTATTCCTCCCACAAGCGGCGCTAATTGCGAGCCTGCTACAATTCGGCCACCTACAATAGCATACGATGCTCCTCCACCAATAATGTCATATTCAGGCTCACGGCTCCACAGTTTTGGGTACTGATTTTCATCAATTATAAATAGTCCCAATGACACAAGAATAGGCCTGCTACTTTGGTCCATTATTTTCAACGTAATACAGCAATATACCCAGTAGTAAGATACCCTAGTAGTTAACTAAGCTTTGCGACCTGGAGGGCTTTCTACTGTTGAATAACAAATATTACGTAATCCAGATCATCCAAATAGTGGCATCCTACAACACACAATAGTTCGTATATAATAACAGCTTTTTACAACATACAACAGTATACTCACCATTAAACTCGTATGGCTACCACACAAGCAGTCGCCGGGATCGTCGCTGGGCGTAATCCGCTAGAGTATTCTGCAAGCTCGCCATATACGCTATTCTTATTCCAGGCAGTGTTTATAATCTTGCTATGTTATGTGATTCACTATCCTTTGAGCAAGCTTCAACAACCTAAGGTCATTGCAGAAGTATTAACGGGTATTATATTAGGACCCACTGTCATGGGACGCATTCCTGGTTTTACTCAAAATTGTTTCCCGCCTGCTTCAATCCCCGGTTTGACATTACTAGCCAATATTGGGATTATCTTATTCTTGTTTATCGTGGGATTAGAAGTAGATATAGACTTTATTCGTAAGAATTTAAAGGCGGCTGCGACCGTCGGGTTGATTAATATGGCTATTCCTTTTGGGTTAGGATGCGCGATTTCTACCGGGTTATACGAACATTATATGCGTGATGGTGATGAGAAGGTGAAGTTTACCACTTTTATGGTTTTCATCGCGGTGGCAATGTGTATTACTGCATTTCCTGTATTAGTGAGGATTTTGTCTGAGTTAAACTTGATTGGAGATCGTGTTGGCACTATTGTTTTAGCGGCTGGTATTGCTAATGACCTTACGGGCTGGATCTTGTTGGCCTTAGCAGTCACTTTGGCTAACGCCTCTCAGCCTGTTAACACTGTCTACATTCTTCTATTGGTATTGGGATGGTTTTTATTTTTGGCATATCCCGTTCGTATTGTGATGAAATTTTTGTTGCATAAATTTACCAATGACTTAACGACGGGAGAGCCATCTCAAGCATCCATGCTATTTATTATTTTGATTGTGTTTGTGTCAGCATTTTTCACGGATATTATTGGTGTGCATCCCATTTTTGGTGCATTTATGGCTGGTGTGATTGTTCCTCGCGATAATGGATATGTTATCAAAATCACCGAAAAGTTGGAGGATGTGGTACACATTATTATGATTCCTATTTATTTTGCTGTAACTGGATTGAGCGTTAATTTGGGATTGTTGAATTCGGGCATTGACTGGGCGTACACTGTGGGTATTATCGCGTTGGCCATGGTGGGCAAAATTTTTGGTGGTTTTGTTGCTGCAAAGCTCAATAAACTACTATGGAGAGAATCCCTTGCAGTTGGTGTTTTAATGTCATGCAAGGGTATTGTTGAAATAGTGGCATTGACTATTGGTTTGCATACAGGTATAATCAATCAGAGGCTTTATTCCATGTTCATTGTCATGGCTTTAATTACAACGTTTGCTACTTCACCATTAACATTATGGTGCTACCCACTTTCTTACCGCAAGGAGCGCGATGAATATTTGAAGAGTGAACTTGAGAAAAGCAATAAGGATGAGCCAACTGAATGTTTGCAAACCGCTTCAACAGAGGATGAACAAAAAACTTTGAATGATTGTGAGCTCAAACAATTAAGCTCTTATCGCTTGTCAAAAATCATTTTGGTTCTTAATAAAATTGACACGATATCTTACTTGATGGCTTTCCTCAAAAATTTTAACAGCGTATCACCCACTATAGATATAAAAGCTATTCATTTGCGCGAATTTACTTCTAGAACTTCTCATTTACTAGAGGCATCTTCATCAACGACATTTGATGACGAATTGACTAACGAGAATGCAATTAGTTCAACAAGTCTGAATGAACTTAATAACTCATCTTCAATTTTGTCAATCATCAAAGCATTTAGTGATTTGATGGGTATGAACTGTACATCAAGGTCGGTATTATCCATGTTTAAAAATCACATTTTCTCTATTAATCATCAAATTTCTGATGTATCCAACTTTTTGGTGACAAGTGCTAAGCTATCAGATTTGAAAGCAGATAATAAAGATGTTGCTCTTTACAAAGCTTTATTTGACCAGTGTCATTGTCATTTTGGCTTGCTATTAATCAATGAAAAAACGGGTATGCGGGCACGCAGTGCGAGTAGACTCAAAACAGTCTTTGAAACTCAATCTGCCAGTATGGATGCATCAATACCAGGCACGATAAATGATACGGATACTTTGTCACCGCGTGGTTTGATTGACTTTAAATCAGTTAATTTGATATTCAAACACGATAATCTCTTGAGCCCGAGTGATATGTTGTCTCTACACTTGGCTTACAAGATTGTATCAAGTAACGACTTGTCAAATATAAACATATATATAATGAGCAACTCTTCGAGTAGCTATGAGCCAGTTGGATTTGAAAAAGATATAACTTCTTTATTTGGTCTGACCAATCCTAATATTATTATTAACATCTACTACATGAAGGAAGGCGATTTAAGCCTGTCTATTACAAGAAATGATCATCAGTTGAACAATATATTGTTTATCATTGCAAATAATACCACAACTACAACACAAGCTGAAATATCCACCACTCTGCATCCAGACCAACTTTTCGACAAAGAAGTCAACCAGTTGATAAATTTGAGTATGGTAGAAAATTTCCATACTTTAGTTGTTAAGGCTTGTTCAAATGCATGAATATCTGAAAACAATCATTACTAAGAATTATTTTTGTTATGTAATTATTACAAATCTTTTAGGTTTATGTTACATTTTTTAAAATAGCTCTTGAGGTAAAGAAGCTTTTCAAAACTGTTTTCAGGAATCAGGATACGGTCGGTTATATTTATCCATCACTGGTATTATTCTGTTTCATATTATAGGACCAATACACCTAGTAAAAGAAAGATTCGATGCGGGTTCATTGATCAACGTGCAGCGCTTGGCTGGCAATGAAATATAAATTAACGGCATAATATTGAGGGCGTAATAGTGTGAAATACATAATTTCAGCAACCAATGGTATATAGCAGGCTTTTTTACAACTATAGCAGAAAATTCAGACTACAACAAAAAAGTCCAGGCATTATATACAGCAATATGGCTTTTTATTAAGGAAACATAGCGGCATACTTTTTGGGGTAATGAATAGGTTTATAATCAAAGCAGGGAATAAAGTACGTAAAATAAAAGCAATTACTTCAGGCACGACTTGGTAGTATTTGAGGTTGTAGTTGGCCTTATTCATAATATGGAATGTGTGATTTACTTCTGTCAGTAAGTTACCAGCAAAATGAAAAGGCAAAAAAATCGATATTTTATTACTGGGCCTTCAGTAAGAATTACAAAAATCAAAATATTGCCATCAAGGCTAATTGCTTCTATAAACAACCTGAAATCTATATGCAATCATTTCTGGTCTCTTAGTAAGTAGACTTAAGAAGAATTTAAAGCAAAACCTCTTTTTTATAATACAAGGCCTTTTAAGTTTAATGGCACCTTCTAATTTCGCTAGTGGCAACTGCGAAAATTAAAGAGGGTATATGTCACGATGCATTGATCCACAAGGCCTCAATGGTATTCTAAAAGATAAAAAGTTTAAGACGGTTTTAATTCTCAATCTGAAAATCCATTTACTCTTTGACTTATCAAATTTGGTTAACTTCAAAAACAGGATTACCACTAGCAAGCCAAACCAGAGAGACTCTGCGTTCAACAAATTTAGGTAATGCACTTTACTGTCTATCGAAAAAACAGTTTGAAACTCAGTCTCTATCAATAATGGAGGAAAGCCTATGCTACTGTATTTTATGCATTCAATTATAAATCTCGAAGTTGCAAAACATGACCCTGGTGGTCTAATTAAATGTTTTGATCTGCTCACAAGAGGTCTACTAAGCGATTAAGAACTTTTAATGACAAGCAACTTTGATAGTTTGAATCCGGTTTTTTTTCTATGTTGTTCTTTGTCAATCACGATTCCCTTGATACTATAAGCATATATTTCGTGTAATTATAAACATCTATTTTGTGTAATTGTAAGCAGCTAATCTGAAAATACGAGAAACTTACAATGAGACTAACTCACAATATGCATTCTTGAGTGTCAAATCGCTCAAATACTGGCAGTGCCTTGAACTTTTAAACCATTCTACTGGTGATAAATAGCACTTGAAATAGTCATGAATGAATCGCAGGTACGAAGACATCTGCTGATTTTCACAATTTCAACCGAAAGTGTTTATGATGGCAGGTCTTAAGAATACAGATGTTTTGAGCAAAAAAACCGTCAAATTTGTTGCAAGTCAACTTACGATATACGTCAACCTAATGGAATCAACAGTCTATTTATGAAATTTTTTTCATCTTTTTTGAAAGCAATTTCCTTATCTCTGCCATGGCTCACACAGAAAACACTGCAAGGCAAACTCATTTTACGGTCAAATTTAGCTATTGGAATTTTTTAGTTAAATAGAGATCCACAAATTATTGCACCTGAATTTTCTATTTGGATTTATAACCTACATATATTGAGGCTTTCAAATTGATAATCTGTTTGAAATGATTTATTTAAAAAGTGTATGCAATTTTTTTGGCTGCAAATTTTCTTTCAAATAATGACTAAAACTTAAAATTTTGCATCAGATGGCTCATTATTAAGCAATGGGCTTTTCATATTAATCGAGTGCTATTAGTAAACATATGTGTGCTTAAAATATTTTTGGTGAGTAGTAGAGAAATTTAGTGATTTTATAAATTTTGTTCAAAAATTTCTATAATTAAATGGTTCATATAATGAAAGTACATAAGCGAATTTAAACGCAAAAATCTGACTATAGACCTGAAAGAGTACACTAGCATCAGGATACATTCAATTCATACAAAACTACAATTACAAGAAAATTGATATAAATACAACTGGTACAAAATAATAGTAATACACAATGAAACTAATTTACAAGACTAAACTATTTGTTACTTTCATGTCTAATAGTAGTTACATCACAGACCTTGATATTCCACAATGGTAGCAGAAGATTTCTTTAGCTGTACCACTGTCATGCTATATAATGGATTTATAACTTTCATCATTTACAGGGTGATTATCAACAAAGCACCAATAATACTCTATATCAGTAATTCAGTCTGGGAATTGAGACCACCATAGCTTGAATTTTTATCAGAGTAATCATGCCTCACTACTAATGGCTGTTCCTTCAAAATCTTTGATGTGTTGTCTTGATAGAAATCTCCGTTAATAGCTGGAGAATTTTAAGACTAGTTCCGAAACCAATTTTCAAAACCTATTTTCTGGAAACATCCAACACCAACACTTATTAATATGTAAGGATGATTCATTTTTTTTTATTCTATCTTCATTTATTCTAACTATTGAGAATAGGCTTAGTTCAATTTTCTGTATTTTCAATCTAGATCTGAAATTGATCAATTTCCAATTCTCACTGTATATCTTAAATCTCAAGTTCCATCTAAATTCTCAATCAAAACCCAAATCTCAATTACACCTCAAAATCCCTACCTTTTACAATTACATAAACCATTTCTCCTTTATTTTTCATTATAATCAGCTCTGGTTCATACTATTTGGCTATACTTATTAGTGTTTTATTTGAACATCATCTCATATGTCCTTTTTATGGGTTAGAAATTCAAAAATTGCGATGAGATGATTTTTTAACAACAGCATGTCAGACTCAGAACCAGAATTTGACGGTAGTCTCTTCCAAGAACCGGAAGGCTTCTTACCTTCTAAAACCCCTTCCCATTATGCCAAGTATGTGCGCAAAATCCAGGCCGATCCTCAAGAAATAACTTTAAAACTAGTAGGTAGCTCACCTCTCTGGGGTCACTTATTATGGAATGCTGGTATATTTACGGCAGACTACTTGGATAAACACCTGGAATTGGTGAAGAATAAGCGTGTACTCGAATTGGGTGCTGCGCTGGCTCTCCCCTCGCTTATCAGTGCTGTCAACGATGCTGAATTGGTTGTTTGCACCGATTACCCTGATCCTGATTTGATTTCGCATATTCAACATAACTTCGACTCGTTATCCTCCAAAAGCCAGTACCGTGTTCAGGGATACATTTGGGGAAATGACGTTGCTCCACTCGTGTATTGCGAGCAGCAGAACGAGCAGCAGAAAGAGAGCATTGCTGAAGAGGACAAGTTTGATTTAATCATATTGTCAGACTTGGTTTTCAATCATACAGAGCACCACAAGCTCCTTGAAACTTGTCGCAAAACACTCAAAGCCAATGGTAAGTGTTTAGTGGTATTCTCTCCTCACCGTCCTCATTTGCTTCCCCAGGACTTAGAGTTCTTCACCACTTGCGAAGAGCATCAGTTTAAAGCAGAAAAGATAGATTTGGTACAGTGGAAACCCATGTTTGAGGAGGACGAGGAGACTGCCAGCATACGTGCTCGTGTTTATTCTTTCTTTCTTCTTCCCCAATGGAGTACATAATTAATCAATATTCAGCTACAAGTAATTACAAAAATTAACCAAAAGTGTATATTAGACAGAAATCGTTATTAAATCAGTCAAAAGTGCTTACTGAGAAGCAGGAGAAGGGTTCATCTTTCTCTTACCGTTGGTCAAGGTAACGTTGATGAATCTTCTGGTGTACAACAAACGCTTGTAAGCTCTACCCTTGGGCTTCTTGGGCTTCTCTTGTTTGTCAACCTTGGGGGTCTGCGACTTGACTTTACCAGCACGAGCTAAGGATCCGTGAACTTTACCCTAATAATGTTAGTAAACCTAGTCTTCAATATATATATATGGAAGAAGACAGAACAATGAGCTAAAAAATCAAAATTTGAACATTATAGTTGTTGAGCCTTTCCTATGGGAGAGGAAAGGTAAGTCTGTTGCAGTGATTAACTAGTAGCAAGCCTGACTACTTGTTCTTCCAGAAAATGTGTCTTTTCCAATAATTCATTAAATAATATCATTAGATGCTGTTTTTTTGGTCTTGGGTTCCGCTTATGAACCTGATGCTATCTATTCGGTTTCATGATCTATTCAGCTTCATAGTCTGTCTGTCTTTACCATACGGTTCCGGTGCACGTACCATTGTATATGATTAGTTATGTAGAACGTGAAAGAAAGTGAAATCTCGATATTTTAAAAATTCGCCTTCATTGCGTTTCCGCAAAGTCAAATTTTTTCCCAATGTCGTTTTTCCGGGGCAAAAAAGATGTCACATTTATCAACGTGATATACACGTGGAGACATTTATTTTTAGGTGTTCAGCCCTAATACTTCTGATGCATAAGCATCATTGGGACCAGTAGAAGACAGCAATGAAGACTCTATATGTTAGAAATGGGGATAACATAGTCCTAAGAGATACAGACAAAGAGCAGTGTCATTGGATTTGTTAAAATGTAAGTTTACATTAATTGAAATAAAATTATTGAGGAATATTCTTTAATACTTGCCAATTAATATATTTAGTAAACTAATAGGTAACTAATATGTGACATTTGTACTTTCTTACTGGATGCTGTGTGATATTCCTTCGTAGCTGATATTACTGCAAACTAGATTTCAAAAGCAAGAGACGCTTTTAAGATGTTGTTTTATGATACATCATTCGAGGAGTTTAGTAATTGTGTATGCTTATGATATATTCTATTGGTAGTGTGTAATTTCCTCATATCCAATTCCCAAACATCTATGACAATGTTTGAATATGTGTGCATTTTATGGCTTATAGCATATCAGTAACTCTTACGAATTACCACAGGAAGACCGTTTTGGTTAGTATCGCGAAAGTCGATAATTGCCAAAGCAATTATTGGCTATTGATACCTTCATCATTTGGATGTTTTTCATATCAAATAGCAGAATATGCTGAATAAAGGTCTTTGATGGGACTAACAAGGCTCTAGTGCAAAAATAGCCAGTATTGTAAAAGCATTATTTTCCAACTTAGTATCCGTTGCATCTGGCCCGATATTTAAAAGTTGATTCAATTGAGAGAAACACTTATATAAGTTTTGTGACGAATTGCTATAATGAAGATTCCTCTTAAGCTTTTAACGATCTCTTATCAACTTCTCCAATTATTTTCCATTACCTTCTTTAATTGTTTCCTCGTGCTTTCTTTCTCTCTATATAGCCACCTCATCAACTTATTCTGCATACTTACCAACCAACATTGGTCAAGTTCTTTGCAATACCACCACAAATGTTAATCCAACCAATAAGCCTGCTGCTCCGACCAATCCCAATATTCCTTTTCTTGATACTGGATACTGGTTCAGCGTTAAACTTTGTTGGACCATAAAAAACCGAATTAGCCCTAATCCCAAGGTTATCATACCCAAAATGATAAACAGCGATCCCAAAGCTTTTCCATAATTACGATCCGCGTGTGCATCTTTCCTTGGAAACTCCGAGTCCTTTTGCTCTAATCTGAAAAGTTGAGTAAGACCAATTCCAATAGTTATAAACGATAGACTGGTTCGAAGCCACGCCAAAAAAGTGCGCTCATTGGCCATGTGGTCACGAGCTACCAGGCCTTTGTTCTCCAACTCAAGAGAAGAGAAGGCAAACACATTGAGTGGGTGGTCTTTTTTGCCAGATGCAGTATCACTGTTAGGTCCTGACATGAGCTATATAGCAGACTGAAATGTAAGTCGAATTGATTTTTTAGATAATTTTTTACCATAATAGAAAAAGAGGTATGAACTCATCCAAGAGAACAAGATAAGAGAAGCTCAAGATGAGCTTGCAATGTAAATATGTTTCACCTCAGAATGTTCATATTTTCGTCTATGTATTTGGTACATATTGTGTAATAATCGTTTTTGTTAAATCGTACTAAAAATTCTATTTAATGGGTCAGAGAAGGTTTTGAGTTTTGACAACTTGATAATGACATAGACTCCTTAAGAAAACAAGGCTGAACCTTATTACTTCTGACCAAATGAATGAAAATGGAGTCGGCTTCTTTCTTTCGTGTTCTATATATAGTGTTTTGAATTTTTTTTATAGGATACGTTGTAATTTTGCACCCAATTTGGATAAAATTTATCAAATATAAAGCACTGATGTAATTTTCAAGGATAATCTTCAGCAAACTTGAACCAAAGAGAAAGCAATGATTATTTGGCTATTCAATGAGTTATTTTTGCTAGGAACTGGAACCGTGTAACATTTCAACTTTCTTGTAACTGTTTATCAATATAATGCGTTAAGTTCGTAAATTAGGTGTATATGATAAACGCTTTTTATATATCTCTAATGCGCATGATACGCACCTTCGTTGAATCTAATATACACCAGTTATGCATTTCCGATATCAAACTATTTTTTATGGGTTGATTCCGATAAGGGTGTATTCGCGTGCTTTTTGCTATACACCTACTTTGGTTAATCACAGCCATTAAACTACCAGCTACAATCACCGAACAGTCACAATTGAAAAGAGCAATACAGTTTGTATTATTCTTGGTACCCAACGCAGTATTGTGGCTTGTTTCAGGCCCTTCAGGTTTTCGCAGAGGTTTATGATTTGAGTTATTTTTAGAAAAATATTTGGGCAGGCTTAGGAGCTGCCATTTCAGCTAAATCCATCATCTTATGGCGTAAAAAGATAGCGTTGGTGATGAGTTGTGCAATTAGGATACACCTCCAACATGTTTGAAGTTATTACAGGTAGCTATGATTACTTGTTTTGATCCGAATTTGTATTAAACAGCAGAAATGCGGTACAAACAAATAGCTGATGAGAAACAACCAACTAGCAACTGACAAGAACCCCATTTGGTCAATTGCTGGTTTTTAGTTGAAATATGCAAAATGAAATGAGCATGATGCAAGATAAGTCTGGCATCAAATGTAGCGTGAAGAAAGCATGAATTGTAAAATTGGGGTACGGAGTGAGGTAAATGCATAGGGTGGGGTCATTGGTAGATAGAGTGTAAAAATCAATCTAAAACCAGTGCCTCTTCTCCGTGTACTTTTCCAATCTTCTTTTGCAAATACCCTTGAAGTATTTTTTGTCACACTGTTGTTCAATCTTCTTATAAGATGTTTGTAGTCAGAATAGAATTGACAAGGGTAAATTCTTTTAAATCACTTACCTACAACAAGACTAAGCCTGCCAAAGCCACGAGTGGTGACACATAGTGCTTGTTAGCTGCGCCAATAGTGGTCTTGGGATAGTGTCTAACTTCACCAACGGTCCCCAGAATACTGCCTATACCCATCAGACCTGAGGGAACAACTGTTGATGGAGTGGGTGACGCCTTAAATTCCTGATAAAATGGGCTTTGCGTTACTGTAGTCTGTCCGTTTGCATTTGTACCGGTAACCCACACTAATGTTTTTGAGGTAGTAGTTATTGAAGATGTACTCAGAGTTGAGCCCAGCAAAGAGCTCTTGGAGGTGGTTTTTCCAGAGCCTTCAGCAACGGCCAGCGCAACAAGCGACACCAAAAGTCCAATCGAAACAAACATAAAGAAAGTTGGTTGTAAGGTTTCCTCCTTTTCTTTCAGATCTTCATTTGCCCTTTAAATGTAATTAAAAATGCTTCACTTGTGCATCATAAAATTTTTGTGTCGCGAAAGAGTAAAAGAAACGACTAGTAATCATCAGCAGTAACGATTAAAACTACCCCTGTTAAGTCCAGAAAGTTTAGAGCCTGTGGCTTAGAAGCTGGTGGTCTTATTTTTCACCAGCCATTATAGTTCGCAAGCGCAGCAATAAGTTAGAAGAGATAGTTCAGGACAACAGCACCAATAAAAATATATCATATCAAATTTGCCTTTCATCGGAGCAGTTATTTCATCTTTAGTACTCAGAATGACGAGCTCGTAATGCTTTTTTTTTTCAATTGTAAGAGTAATGTGAAGACACGCTGGTATCATGAAAGCGTGTGAAACAATTGAAATAGATTGTTGAGGACATTGATCTATCGCATAATATTTTTAAGCAATTTAGTATTAGAAGCACGGAACAATGTTTCAAAGGCCTCAACGGTACGCGAGTAATGATTGGAGGAGTGTACTAAAAAGCACAAAATCGGGGCTTGGCCCACCAAAATGATGTAAGAGAATAACTTTGGGCACCGGAAAGCGCGCAGCTGGATGCATAGATACGGCTTTTGACGCATGGGTTAAGATCTCCAATAGGCGACCGATTTAGAATTGCCCTTTTGTTTATATATATATTGGTGATCTTGTGTTATTGCAAGCCATCTTCTGGACAATATCTTGACCCTTCCAAAGCCCGACCAAAATGAATGATAACAGTGAAATTATGAGACAAATGATCGCTGAAAAGCTTTGACCAGCATGAATATTTCGCTACAGACATGAATTGCAAATCATGAATAGCGCAACGCTTCGGAAAAATTGTGTTTTATTCGGTATTTCTCTCATTAATTCAATTTTGTGGAATATTAGTTGTTTTGAAGACTTGCTGAATCAGGATTTTCTTCAGCAGATACGTGAAGTACTTCAAAGTGCTTGCGAAAACTCGTGTTGTCTCGCATTCGTGGCTTATGATATTGTCAACAAATGCTGCCGGGCACTGTAGTCTGCTTCGCTTTCTAAGCAGTTTTGCTAGATGCGCTAAATAAAATAATCCACGACGGGCTTTTTCAGTGGAATCGAGTTTATCTCTTGTGCAGCAGCTTCAAACACCTTGTATTCACGCAGTAAATCTTCATCCAATTGTAGAACCAGCGCCACGTTACCACATCGGTAGCAGTAGTTTGGAGCCAGCCATACAGTGGCAAGCCCTCCATTGAACATTTCTTTGTACCCTTCCATGACTAGTTGGTGAGCGCGAGCAATCATTTGGAGACTGTTCTTGTGAAGAAATTGGTACACCTGCTGGTGTCCAAAGAGGAATCCAGCTCCTCTGGGACTTACTGCCCACCCGCTAACGTCCTCTGGGTCCAGCCATAACAAGTCGCACATCCCTCCCTCGTGCGGAACCTCCTGTTTACGATCTAATACTCGGATCTGATCTACGCGTTCTATATCAGGGGAGAGGCCACCGTGGATACAGAATATGCCGTTGGTACCTCCCACAACAGCTCCCAACGCCAAATAGTCAAAAACCTCGCAGCAATAACGCCATACGTTTACCAGCCCGTATTTGCGCATACACTCATCGTAAAACCCATACACCGTAGTGATTTGTCGCAGCTCATGGTTCCCCCGTATAAGCGTAATACGGTCGGGATACCGGACCTTGAGCGCGAGTAGGAGTAAAAACGATTCTACCAGGTAGAATCCGCGGTCCACAAAGTCCCCTAGAAAGAGGTACTGCGTTTGGGGAACTGCTCCTCCCGTCTGAAACAACGTCAATAGATCATGAAGCTGTCCATGTATGTCTCCACAGATAGTTACTGGTGGCGCAACTGGCACAATATTCCCTTCCTGGATCAACAATTCAATAGCCTTGTCGCAGAGCTCTGCTACCACCGACTCCGGGACATGTTTACACTGCTTGATGTTTTCAATAGTTCTACTGGTTAGTATAAATTCAGTGGCTTCTAAGCTTTGTCTTAAGACCATTCAACATGGTATTAATGACGTTTTATGCCTTTGCTACGTACTCATCCAAGTTGATCATCTTGATGATCAAATAAATTTGAAACAAATCCCAAATTTCAACTCTTTGAAGAGTTGAGCTTTTGTCAAAATCTACAAAAACCACTATTCTACAAAAGCTTTGCCGGTTCTAAAGACATGCCAAAAACACCAAGATAACATTCTTGTGGAGCAGGGAAGCTCTTTAGACCAAAGAGTAGATGGCTGTAAAAAATTCATTTTCAGGACTACATTCGAAACCAATTACTGTTTCATTAAACATACAATATAATACAACAAGTTTTACCTCCTGGTGGGTAAAGTATACTTTTGGAAGGATTTTTGCAATTGCTTGCGAACAGTAACCTTTTGTGCACCCACAAAACTGTCAATGCTCACTTTGATGGCACGATTTAAGTCGCTCTGGCTAACAAAATCGCTTAAGCGCATCTTGGCAAACAGCTCAGCAATTCTCAAAATACTCTCTAAATGACGGACAGTGATAGGGAAGGAGCCAGTTGTAATCGACTCACGTCTTAATTCAGCGTAGACCCGGGATACTTTATCCGTGTCCATTTGATGTAATTTCGGCAGTACCTTGGCGCGCGAGTAATTGATGTATTTGGTCAACATTTCTTGCGAAATAGGAGATATTTCGCTCTCACGCTGTTTGTTCATTTGGTCAATCTTTTGGTGGCGTGTGCGTTTGAAGTTTGAGTTTTCCTTGTCATTATTTTCATCATCCATGTTTTCCATGTTTTCGTCGTCTTCCAAATCGTCGAGGTTGGATGGATGGGAACGCATGTGCGAATCAATGACAAACTGAGCCAAGCGCTCATCCAGCTCTGGATCAACCAAATCGCGAACCACACACAAAATGTCAAATCTAGACAAAATGGGCTCCGTCAAGTCGACATTTTGCGACAAGGGGAGGGTGGAGTTGTATCTACCACCGTTGGGGTTAGCGGCTGCAATAATGGCACAACGCGCTTGAAGCGTGGTAACAATACCGGCTTTAGAAATAGAAATAGATTGCTGTTCCATAGCCTCGTGAATTGAGGTTCTGTCTTGGTCGTTCATTTTGTCAAACTCATCAATTAAGCAGGTACCCTTATCGGCTAAAACCAAGGCACCTCCTTCCAATGTCCACTCGCGAGTTATAGGGTCTTTTCTGACTGAAGCTGTCAAACCCACCGCGGAAGCACCCTGGCCGGTTGCGAAAACAGCCCGATTAGCCGTCTTTTCGGCATACTTTAAAATTTGTGACTTGGCAGTACCAGGGTCACCGAGTAATAACACATTGATATCACCTCTGATTGAGTGCTTACCATTTACATCCTTGTGAACTCCACCAAAAAGAGAGCAAGCCAACGCAGTTTTGATATCACGATGACCATAAATAGAGGGAGCCATCGAAGATATAATTTTATCAATAATACCGCGCTCCTGAGATAATTTGCGAAATTCACGTTCTTCCTCTTCAGTCCAGGAGTTTATGGCACCGTCGCCAGTTAACGAGTTGCTATCTTTGCGACGAATAGAATTAGCTTCTACTACTGTGGCAAAAACAGGGAAACCATTCTTGGCATTAAGCTGGCCATCATAGTTATTTTTGTAAATACCGGTAACTTCAATATCCTCACCTGGCTTGGCCACATCCACCAAATCAGACAATAATATGATCTCGCGATGACGGGGAAGACGCCCAGCTGGAACAGTTCCCGGCGCTTCTTGCAAAGTGATTCTCTGGTAATTGCGGTACAACGTCTTTTCTGAGTTAATTTTGAATGGTCCCTTGGACTGACAATTAGTGCAGAATGATATCCGCACTTCAGTGTTTGAGTCTTGCATGTATGGTCCCAAGACCACTCCACACTTGAGACAGTCAAACTTGACGTATTTGAGTTGGGGGAACACACCAGTTCTGCGGGTCACTACTCCGCCAATCTTTATCAACTGGTTCAAATTTGATTCACGCAAATCACGCAAATGCAAATGGTTGGGAAAGTTGGTTATACGGACATGTATTTCCAGGTGGATTTGGGAGTAGTTGGGATAATGGAGTTCTGTAGCTTCCATGGCCACAATATCAAATATTTTGAGCATTTCTGACGGCGAGGTAGCCAAAAACAAGGCCAAAATAGCCTTGGAATCTGCCAAGTGATTATACAGCACTTCCAAGGATTCGGCGTTAACCTCACCCAAAGTGCGAATTCTAGCACCGTATACGGAGCGGCCTTTCAGGTCAGTGTATTCCAAAAGAAAGGCTTTTAATTCACGAGCTACAGAGCGAGACACTGCAGGTTGCAAGATCCACTCGGTTATGCTGGGGGCTTTTATATCCGTCAAACTCTCCAACGACAACTCTTCATTGAACGGATCAATTTCTACATCCTCTCCCATAAGCTCGTCCTCATTATCGTCGTATTTTCTGCGTCTACGACGCTGTATTGGCAAACCATATTGATCCATATCGCTCCCCAATTCGTCCTGGTCCTCATCCAAAAATGCATGACGACGTGAGTGCCACCCTGACCCTCGACCGCCAACTAAATCATCGCGGCGATTTAATTGCTCATCAATACGCCGTCTAGTAGCAGCATCCATACCCTCGTACTCCTGATCGTCAATATTCCCGTCTCCTAAATCATAATGATCTTGATCAGCATGCTGACGATAATCACGCTCCAAGTTGTCCATCAAATCCTCTCCTTCTTCCTCATCCAGGGGATTTAAGTCCGTAATGTCATTATGTATTTCGTCTTCATCTTGCGAGTCGTGTTCAAATGGAATAGCAGGGGATGATGGCGGTAGATGTGGACTCAGTGCAAGTGATCCTGGCGGCGATGAGCGTGGATAAAAGTCTGGCACTTCGTCATCTTGGGCCTGCCTCTTCCTAGGGCTCCTATTGGGAGTATCTATGGGACTTGACATACCGTGGAAGGAATGTTTTCAGTGTTTGGTAGAAGCGCCAGGTGTAGTACGCGTTTTTAAAGTTGAACGCTCTTACCAAAGATTTTTTTGCCCATTTGGGACTACTGAGCGATGAATGATAAAAATGGATTTAACAATTATATGACGGTTTGTATGACATAAAGTACAGATATTTATGATAATAGTCAAAGAAATAGTCGACATGAATAAATAGGTCATTAGGGTTCTCAATAATTTGTCAAGTAGGGTTTATATGGGTTTTTTCAAAATCGAAATAGCCCACAAATGAACCAGATTGTAGTGTAATTGGTACAATATGAAGGCAGAGGTAGCCATATTGAGATATAGTTGTAGCCATCTTGTATGGGTAAAAGCAACAAAACTTCTAGTGTTCAAATCAATTGCGAAGCGGAATGTTATTGACATTGTATTTGAATAAACATTTGACAATTACAGCCGATGAAACAAATTTGGCAGAACATGTTGAAATTGGCATGTTGTGGGTGAGTTGTTGCAATTAACAGGGTATGTGTGTGTAGTTGTGGCAGTGATGTAGGCGTAAAAATAAATAGCGGCTTTTAGGTTCGATGCTGATGAATACAAAATGGTTTTTAGGCGCATTGTTGATGAATGAAATGCACTTTCAGGATCAAGACTCATTGTAGGGTTGGTTTGTAAGCGAAGAAATAGTTCTCTTAAGGATTGAGAGTGGATAATTTTGAAGCTATATCGCAGACTAGGTACTTTTCGAAAAGGCACAAAGTGTCGTGAATGCATGAATTTCTTCATTTCGTAAGCTGAACTATATCTTTGTTTGATGTTTCCTTAAAGAGAATAAATGTAGTGCGATATAGTAGGAGGAAGTATGCTTGTTGAAAGTAATAATGTTGGAAATAATAGGAATTAAGCTTCGAGGAATTCTGTCAAAATATTTCCTCTTTCAATCCAAGAATTTCTTTATGCAATGAGTTGTTTCTCTTTAAAGAGCATCCCCCATCAAGCTTGTTCTTTTTAGATAACCTCTCTTTTAATAAATATGTCTTTCCTTTCAATAAACGTTCTCTTCTTCATACATCCATTAATCCGGACCTCTTAATAATGGTGTATTGGACAAGCCAACCGCTCTGTAATCATGTGAATGTCCCTGACCTGGTCCATGTAAATGACCACATGGACAATTGTACTCAGTTTCCATTGGTGTTTCTAAACTGGACCGATTTTCCAGTTGCAGCGTGCTTTCCAGTTGCAGCGTGCTTTCCAGTTGCAGCATGCTTTCCAGTTGCAGCATACTGCCGTGGTTGTTTGGAAGCAGACCCAGGTCTCGCAACATTACTTGCGCTGAAGTTTTGAGCATGCATTTCTCCTCATTATTGTCCTCCTCCATCATAATAGGACTAACTGTCCCGTTTCCGTGAATTACTGCGTTTGAAGTTGAACGGCTATACGTGGGTAACGGCAGCAAAACCGTTTCTACTCGCCTTTTTTTGACAACATGTGCTTCATATGCTTGAAAGGTCATTTATCTTTTCCGTAGCTCGTTTCAAATGGTCTTTCTGGCCCCAAATTGCACGGCCTGGTACTAAAGCGATTGGATCGATGCTTGAGAAATTTTTTTAAATTTGCAACTTGTGGGTATATAAAATGAGATTGTTCAAAACACAGTGTGCTGAAATTGCACAGAGTTTAGGATGAGGGTATATTAGACTGAATCTGGCGAACGTGGTGATTCGAATGAAACTAATCTGGCTCGAATCGCTCCAATATTGACTAAAATATGATGCAATATTATGCGATGGAGTACGATATGATCCCCGAAAGGTGTAGGATAGAATAAAGTACAAATACAGACGTCTTTCCGCTAGAAAGCCTGTATAGGGCGTAATTGTGTTTGTGCTGTCTCGCCATCAAAAATGTGCTCAATAAAAGCGTCTTGACAAACGGCCCAACTGCTGGTTTTTTAGAGACTTCATACATAGAGTTTAAACCATCTTTAGCTTAATTATAGCCAAATTAACCATAACAAGGCAATAATTCCTTTACCGGCTTAAAGCTAAGCCGAAAAAATCCGGAGGTAGTCTATTTTAGCCCAATTGCGCTCAATTTAGTCTCTTACCTCGCTTGATTCGCTAGATACGTCAATATTAAAGCTAAAAAGAACCAGAAAACCTCATTAGAAAGCTTAATCCAAGGATATTATACGAAGTTGCTTCAATTCCCGCTCCAACCTAAATATCAGCACAGAAAGAGCATTTTTCCTATATAATTGCTATACTACCGTTCAAAATTGTTGCTGCTAGGTGATTTGGTGCAACCGTCAAATTTCAATCAGCCCTTATCAGGAAAAAAAGTTTAGTACCACGGTGATTAGTTGATCTTAAGGACAACTTTAAGGACAATATCTACGGTATAACGATGGAAGGCCATCACAACCATGCTGCGATCAAGGACACTTTCCTTGTAGGTCGTGCCTTATTGAATTTCACCTCGATCTTTGTGCTGTTGGGGGTGTTTCTCTTTGGATTTGAACAGGGGTTGATGTCGTCACTCTTGACAAACAAGTACTTTAAACAATACTATAAGCACCCTACGCCAGTGGAAGTGGGTACAATGATTGCAATTCTAGAGATTGGAGCTCTTGTCTCATCATTTGTGGCGGGGAGAGTAGGTGATGGCGTGGGACGCCGACGGACTATCCGATATGGATCGTTTATCTTCGTGGTAGGCGGATTGATTCAATTCACCTCAATTAACATTGCAAACTTGGCAGCTGGACGTCTCATTAGTGGTGTTGCAATTGGGTTTCTCACTACTATCATACCATGTTATCAGCTGGAGATCAGTCCGCCAGACGACCGTGGATTTTATGCTTGTTTGGAGTTTACTGGGAACATTGTGGGGTACTCAGCCAGTATTTGGATTGATTACGGGTTCTCTTTTATTCAAAACGACTGGTCTTGGCGCACGCCATTGCTTGTGCAATGTTTGCTTGGAGCGTTGTTGTACGGTGGCTCGTTTGTTATCGTGGAGACGCCACGCTGGTTGCTTGATCACAACCACGATATCGAGGGTATGGTTGTTATTGCCGATCTTATGGCCGATGGCGATGTGGAGGACGAAAGCGCCAAAAACGAATATCGCTCTATCAAAGAGAGTGTATTACTTGCAAGGGTAGAAGGGGGTGAGCGCTCATACAAATATTTGTTTAACAAGTATACTAAACGTCTTTCAGTAGCTTGCTTTGCTCAGATGTTTGCTCAGATGAACGGTATCAACATCATTTCGTATTATGCGCCTATGATATTTGAATCTGCTGGCTGGGTTGGTCGTTCCGCGATTTTGATGACGGGTATCAACTCTATAGTCTACTTGGCCAGTACAATTCCCCCGTGGTACCTTGTGGATCGTTGGGGTCGTAAGCCATTATTATTGTCGGGGTCTATACTCATGGGAATTCCTCTTTTGGCAATTTCCTACTCGCTTTATTTAAACAACACCCACACCCCAAATGTTGTTGTGGTGTGCGTAATAATCACTAATGCGGCATTTGGATACAGCTGGGGCCCTATTCCATGGTTAATGAGCGAAGTGTTTCCCAATTCGGTTCGCTCAAAAGGTGCAGCAATGTCAACGGCCACTAACTGGTTGTTTAATTTCATTGTCGGTGAAATGACCCCCATTTTGTTAGACACAATCAAATGGAGAACCTACTTGATACCCGCAACATCTTGCGCGCTCTCCTTTTTGGCTGTGGAGTTTTTGTTCCCTGAAACCAAAGGATTAAATTTGGAAGATATGGGATCAGTATTTGATGACAGCTCTTCTGTCTTTTCGTTCCACTCTGGAAGTAACCGTGGCGGTGGCTCTAATTCATCAATTCATGGATCGCTTCATCGTAGGGATAGTATGAATGATGATTTCCCTCATCAAACTACTGCGGCAGTGGCTAGGAATCAACCATTTGTGAGACCAGAGACAGCTGGAAACATAACTGGATCTAGCTCTAGTGTTCCCATGGCTGTTAGTATCTCTGGTGGAGCACCTCTTAATGCTGTAAAGTCTGATATTCCTACAGCAGCATCGATGGATTGGGATATTCCCCAAGAAATACAACCGCCAACTTATTATCAAATTATTAATTGGAAGTCGCAACAAGCTAACAAGCCTGGTATTTTCAGGTCATTGTGGTATAGAACTTCATCTTCAGGAGAAGAACAACCTTTATTGAGAAGTTGAAAAATATTAAACTACATATTTTATATGTATATATATATATATATTTATTTATTGAAACATTATTTTGTCATATGTATTTCCATAGAAATGTTTGCAGTTTCGTCTTTACGCTCTTGTCCCTTTTTCTCTTTGAAAAGCTTCCCCAATTCGCGCTCAATCTCTCCAAGTAACTCAGTGTAGCCACAGCCTTTTGCACGTACACGCGATTCGCGCAATAACCGTTCTGCCTTCTCATAGCTTGAGAGGTGCAAGTGAACCACACCCAATCCGTATGTGGCGAGAGCAACGTATTCGTTGATAGTGGCATTTTCCTGAACAACTTCTTTGGGAATGCTGCGCGCGAATTCTAGAACAGATTCATATGATTTAATGGATAACTGAACGCATTTTTGCTTATTTGCGATGGCAGCATGGTATGCATCACGTTCCGCAATTGGAACCAGCTGGTCCAATTTTTCAAGTAGTTCTTTAGAATCCGGCTGTTCTTTTAAGGCAGATGCAGTCTTGAGTTGCTCGTACTGTAAACCCAGAAGCTCCGCAAACCGGTGGCGAAGCGCAATTTCCTGGGACTCATACTCTTCTGCTTGCAAGTACAATAAAGAGCCCAAATTGCATTGCGATAATAAAACTCTGCCTGGTTCCATGTCAGCGAGTAACATCAGCTCAGTCATGGAGATTTTAACCCTAGTTGCCATGGTCAAGTCCCCTGTAGAAATACAAATAGCACTCAATAAGTCCATGGCATTGAAGAACTCATCAGCAAATGGTTCCCATATTTCCGGTGACTTTTCAATGATTGTAGTAACTTGGTTACCGTCAGCATCACTAGTAGTCAATGAGATGGCAGGTCCTATTACTGTAGCCAGCATTGTACGTTCATCAGCATTTTTTGGGCTATTGGCAACATTTTCTAGCTCAATAGAAGCTAAACTTGATGGCGAGTTTCCTCTTTGGCGATTGACTTCGTCTTGGGCAATGAGAACATGAGTGATTAAAATAGCTTTGCATAAATGCTGGTTTTCCTTGTTGAGCTCGACTAGCTTGACTGCCACACGTAAATCTTTTTGTATCAAGTGATGGCGGTGCAGAGCATCTTTAATTCTTTTAGCAGCCTCTGAGCCAGGCTGCGCAGTCAATACTGTCAAGTACAATGTAGCGATTTCATTATAATAAAATGCAGCATCCTGAATCATATTAAGACGCTCAAACATCTCTGCAATTTTAAGCTGAATACCAGTGTATTCATCACTCAAGTGGTCTATTCCCAAGCGATCACACTCGGCTAACGCTTCCAAGTAATGCTTAAGAGCAAGCTGGTAGTCCGAATCACCACGATCGCTTTCAGCCCAAAGGCCTTTACGGAGAATAGAAGCCACCGGTGTTGGGAAAGTATGCTTTGGCCAGTAAAGGTAGTATAGACTCCCCGCTAAGAACCCGAACACCGATAGAGCCACGAGAACTCGGGGTCCTCGGCGACGAGGACTTTGGAATGGACTCAGCTGTGATTGCTGGCCAGTGTATGGTTGATGATAGTTATATTGTGAGCTAGCATACCGCAAGGCGAGTATCCCAGACGAGCGGTATACCAGACGTAGAGGCTGTACGATTCGTGTTGCACGTACCACTGGAATCATGGCGTTGGGGATCAAGAATATATTAGATTCACGTGGAATTAAAGGGCAAAAAATCTACCAAACGGTTCAAGAGAACTGTACTGCATCAAAGAGACGTTTTATTATAGAGAAAAATATACTGAATAAAGAAAAATGTAGAAATTGAAAGAGAGGATAAAGAGAAGGAATGAATTAATAAGGATATTGGTGTGATCATATATGGAGCAAAATGAATGGTTACTATTGCTCTCAGAAAGGAGACCATTACAATAACTTCCGATACGTAAATCGCTTATCTTCAAGATCATTTTGTTCAAAAACATCAAGTCCAAACTGTCATCTGTTCATCTTTAAAATGAATTCTAGATACTGTTTAAAATTCAATGAACAAGTCAATTAAAATAGTAAAATCTTAATCATGAAGACACAGCACTTTTGTCTATCGTCAATGACAACTAATTTAACTGTGTTGTTAGTTTAAAGGCATGTGTGTGATTATACCATTCTGTATGGTACAGAAAAAAGTAGTGCAGAGCTATTAGCGCATAATCCCAAATATCTTATTATTAACTGCTTTGTCAAATATGGTATTTGGAAAGTATCAATAAAGAAGGCTTTCAATTCCTTAATCACACCCATGTTTTCTACTTGGGTTTTGCATCATCTTCAGCTTAATGCCCATACTAAATGACAAGTAATGACGTGATGAATATTTAATGATAAAATAAATACTTGGATTAAATTATTTGAAAAAATAGAAGAATGGTAATCTCTTTCATTTATCTAATGAAACAAGAGTAGTACCAAAGGTACCAGGAGATTACCAAACTGTTAATGCACATGATCGTTATAGTTAAAAAAGCATTTGTTCACCAAATTAGGTAAGTTTAGTTGATGATACGCACAGCGCTGAAAATCCCAACTAAGCAAAATATAGATAGCCTGTCATATATTTGGTGTCATTATTTCTTAGCGTCTTGCTGAAAACATAACCAAAAGGCTGAAACATTATCGCTTGCCGCTTTACCTGAAATGATCAACTATGATATTGTAACTAGCGATTATTAATGGTTTCAATTCAGCATATAATGCAAGAGCATGTAATAATAAAAGTAGCAAAACTATCGGTTACACTTGTCAATTTCATGTATGGATCGGCAATACATATGTAATTGAGTTTGACAGTAGCCCAGCGTATCATCTGTTACTGGGCATAATTGAGAGAAAAAATCAAGCCTGTACGACCTGATTGAATTGAACCTTTGAGCATGGTGTAGCTTTGTTGAGGGTCTTCAATGTTGATTATATAACTAGGTGCTGATATCAATTATTAAATGTCCAATTCCTCTCTTAGGATCTCTTTTTAGGATTATAATACCTTGTATCTACAGATAACTTGTCATTCGAATTGGTGGTTCACAGTATGGAGCTAAAAATCTTTTGTCAGTCCTGATTGCATCTGACAATTGTTTCTACTCAACATGAGACCCAATACTGCTACATGGGCAAAGTGCTGGACAAACCCACACAGCACAAAAAGACAACTATTGAATACTACCAGCGTCAGAAATATACTTAGCCCATTCTTGTAATATCTTTGTTTAGTAAAATGCCATTTCAAGCTTAGTTGAATAAACACATAGCGCATTATTGTAGCGAATAGTAAGTCAAGAAACCAGCCAAGCTACAGACAGCTTCTTATACTACGTTATAGAGAGTTGTCGTGATAGAGTGTTCTAGTGCACAATATTGCTTTAGTAGCGTGTACCAATTGCTAGTTTATACCTAGCTTCAAAATAGTACAGAACGTAAAAAATGGCACTTCTGCGGCTCTTTTATCGTTTAGCTAACAACTATGTCTAATATTTTATCTGTCTTTAATCCACCACCACCACGCCGTCTTACGCCAGAGGAGACAGGCGAGGACTGCTTTGGATGTACTGCTATTCAGTCTGTGGTGGCGCTTGGTTCTGGAGCATGGTTGGCTCTGGGGATGCCATTTATTGAGAATGGCAAAATCGATGCTTCCAAAAATCCCAAATGGTGGAGAGCTCTGGTTCGGCTGTTTGGAGCTGGTATTATTGCATTAGGGGTTGTTAGAGCATGGGAAGCAGTAATTCTTGCCACTAAGGACACAGAACATGAGAAGAAATGAGTATGGTAACCAGAAACAAAGAGCAAAGTGCAGAGGAAGTGAAGTGGATGACCATCATAAGTGTATATATTGCAATAAGCTAAAATTCGAATTGATAGATAAGAATTAAATACAAAGAATGTGAAAATTATGATGATTGTGATTATAATAATAATGATTATAATAATAATGAGTATAATAATAATGATAATAATAATGATTATAATAATAGCAAAGATTATTGTAATGCCAATAATTATAACTATTACTGCTCCCTAGTAATAGCAACAATTATAAGGATGACCGCCAGGATAGTGTTTGGAGTAATTATAGTTATTATGATATGGTGATAGCGATTACACTATTATCTTACAATATGGTGGTTAAACCAACATCTTTCATATGCTAAGATGAAGAAGCTTTGAGAGTTGACATTAAAAATTGATTGTAAAAATCACAGTATAGCGATGAGTAGAGGTGTTTTATATAAGCCAGCTCACTCTATACATTATAACGAGTTGAAATTCAAAATAGAATTGAATGTTTCTGTTGATTGTAGTGTGTATTAAAAAATGATTCCCGTGGCTATAGCTGGCACAAAAACGTGATTTTGGTGTTTTTTATCATTACATCAGAGTTTCCTACAGTACTTCAACTCAATCTACTTTACCTATTGCGACAAAGAAAGACGCAATTTCAAAAAATAAGATATTATATGGCCATGCTTCCATCATGTGCAATAGCGAGTATTAAAAATTATAGGAAATGAGCAAAGATATATCAATTATTGAGTCAAAGAAGTTTCTTGTAACAATTTTGAATAATATTCCACATTATATATGAATAATATTAAGTATTTATTATTAATTTTGACATTTATTCATGTAAAGCCCAAACTTTGAACAATTATGATCAACAACATCATTGTGATCAGCTCACAATATGAATTGGATTTAATAATAATTATGAATTTCCACTTCACAATAAACCGTTCATCATTTTATTATGGGAAAGAAATACTGTGAATATAACAAGCAGAAAAAGAATAATAAAAGCGACATAAACAATAATAGCTAATAAGAACAATCGATAGCATTACAACAATGCCAAACAGCCTTGCTTGTTTTCACCGTTTTTATCGTTTTTATCGTTGTCACAACCATTTCACCATTTCACCATTTCACCATTTCACCATTTCACCATTTCACCATTTCACCATTTCACCATTTCACCATTTCACCATTTCACCATTTCACCATTTAAACCATTTAAACCACCCTAATCCCAATCATTTCATCCTTTCCTATTTCATCACACCACACATCGTTCATCTCTTCATTTTCACGTTCTAAAACACTCAAATGCATCATTTCGTATTTTCCCCTTTTCATCGCTAATCTTCCAACTTTATAGACAACCGTTCCTGTCTCTACCAAAACAATACGCCAATAATTTGCTTTTCACAAACAAAACTCTACTATGTCCTTAATCTTAATATTAAGGTTCATAATACTGTAGGTTGTTTTTATGCTCCTCTCACCAGCGCTATGCCACGCTATGTCCCGCCATTTCTCACCATTTCTCGCCATTTCTCACCATTTCTCGCCATTTTCCACCGTTTCCCGCCAATTCACTTTCCCTCCCTCTCTCACTTCCAATTTCAACTCTAAGCCATTCCCACCCTCTGATCAGCGCTAAAAGACCCTGAGTACACCGTTCATAACCAAAAGATCTGATACACACAAATGGTTAAAATATAACGGGAACTTACGGGATCGGAATATACAGAAGGAAGCCGCACACATGAAACTACGCTAGCCGTGCTCCAAAGCTGTTGTTACCAGGGTTCAGAAGCCCACAAGATGCCTGATTTTTTAATCAAAAATGGTCAAATCGACTTGTAGAACTGCCATTCATGAACCATTCGATACGTAAGCAATCGTCGAATGAGCCGTAAACTTACCACCTGAGACATAGTCCATTACGTGTAGTATTTTGGCAGGATTCTGGAGCAAGCTTAGCTTGAAGCATTTTGGGCGACTAAAAAATCATCATTGCGCAGACACCGCAAGCTTAACCAAAATACGCTGCTTTCTGGGTAAAAAGTTATACAGAGGCCATATCAATGGAACAGGCGTATATTGGAGACTTGGAAACGCCAGGAGTTGGTCAGAGCGGTATACTAGGGGGGAATGGGCATGTTCTAGCAGGAAGTGGGTTCAATAGCAGTGGCAACAACAATGGTAGTAATAATGGAAATAATAGTAATCATGGACCAGGAACAGCCACAATGATAAATAACGGACAGACAATGAATCAAACAGGGCAATCTGCTCAAATGCCGAATGGAGTGCTGTTGCAGCCGTTGTCTTCACTACAGTCGTACCAGACAGCGCCGCTACACCAGATGGTGTTGCAACCAGGCCAGAGCAATCTCCACGGCGGAACGCCAGTCATACCTAAGCTCCCTTCGAAAGAGCACGAGGAGAGATACCAATCGTTGCCGCATCTCATACCTCTACAGGGGTACCAGCAACATCCAGCAAACTACCAAAACATGCTACAGTTTCAGCAAATGAACCAGATGAACCAGATGCCAATGGGTCAAATTCCCATGAATGCGTTGAACCAGGGTGCTCAGCAGGGAATACCGCAGGGAATACCGCAGGGAATACCACAGGGAGCGCAGCAGGGAGTGCAGCAGGGAGTGCAGCATGGAGTGCAGCATGGAGTACAACAGGGAGCGCAGCAGGGAGCGCAACAGGGAGCGCAACAGGGACCACAGCAGGGACCACAGCAGGGATTCCAGCAGGGACTACAGCATGTATTACAGCAGGGAGTTCCACAAGGAATGCCGCAGGGGATTTCTCAGGGAGTCCACCAAGGAGTTCCGCAGGGGATGTCTCTAGGAATGCCGCAGGGAGTGCATCAGGGAATGAGCCAGCACTTGCTACACCCAATAGTCCCCTCCATGCATCACCAAGCAACGTATCCAGTAGAAGTCAAGTTTGAAGAAGGAGCTAAACCACCGGTTCCGGGAATTAACTACACGGAAAAGGGCCTAGTGCCTCCAATTCCACCTCTCCATATCCAGCAGCAAATTATGAATAACGAGGCCGACGGAATGGCTGAGGAGAACCAGCAAGATGAAAACGGCGAAGAAGAAGAGAGAAATATCGAGACAACTGCTTCCCGAAATCCACAAAGCCCAAATCAAGGGACCCAAGATGGCGATTCAAAGTCTCCCATTACACTGCATAGCCCAGAAAACGGAAACACGCGCCAACTACGGTCTGCGTGCTCCAGATGTAAAAAGGACTTTCTCCAGCCTTTGATTATTCCTCAAAGCGCTGGATCGAGCACTCTGCCGGGGAAGCTTTTAGCAGAACCAAAAATTTACAAGTTGTGCCAGCATTGCCGTGATCTACAACGCCAGAGGTCCCGCCGATGGCAAAAAAAGACCAAGGACAAGCAAGGCGCATGCCGTCGGTGTGGATCAGAGATCCCGGTCTCCGAACAGCGCTTTGTATTATGTCCGGTATGTCGGCAGAACTTGCGGAAACGTAAGGCCAACAGAGCAGCGCAGGGCAAGTGTGTTCACTGCTCTGGTCCTCTTGATGCCTCAATCATTACCGGTGACGAGAAACGTTCTCCGACAAGCGAACCAAGGCCACCAAAGGCTGGAGGCTACAAAGTATGTGAACGATGTCGTGAAAACGACAAGATACGGCGTACCAATCTTGAAAAAATGGGGAACTGTAACCGCTGTGCCAAAGCACTTACAGCAGAGGATGCTGGCAAACACAAGGTGTGCTCTAGTTGCAGAACTAGGAAAAAGAAGCTAGCCCAGTCTTCTTCTGCCGACGAAGTCGATTCCATGCTGTCAGGAAGTGCACTTGCACCGTACCCTCAACCCACTATGTCTATGTTGGTTAATGAGCCCAATAATCAAGGATATGGATCACAACAATATGCTCAATACAACCAATCAATGATGCAGCAACAAGCATACAACCAAGTTTTTGCTCAGCAGCAGCATGAGCAGCAGCAGCAGCAGAACCAAAATCTGCAAAACCAGCAACAAAACCAACATCTGCAAAATCAACTGCAAAACCAACAGCAAAACCAACAGCAAAACCAACAGCAAAACCAACAGAACCAACAACATAGTCTCAATCATAATCAGCACCACCACAACCTCCACCAGCAGAATTCGCAACAATACCCCGAACAAAATAGTAATGAATACTGATGTTTAATAAAATAGAAAGACTATATGAACATCTTTGCTAAAGACTTAAAGCATAAACAACCCAGGATGGTTCTCTACGTATAAAGACCACAAAAAGTCCAATGAACATGTTGCAAATTGATCTTACACCACCTACTGTTAGAGATTACTACATTAGCAATGAAAAGTCCTAAAAGACGCATTTTACACTCAAATTTAACCCTTTTTAGCAAGTAAATTTCAATCACCTCTTTCTTAGGGGATATCAACTAGATAGTACTGTAGTTATTGTAGTATATGATATTAGCTGTTCCTTTTGATAGTAGTGGGTTTTTTAGGTGGCTACAGGCTCAGAAAAAAATACAATTTCTGATCGCCTAAAGTTGTCAGAACACCCCTAGTCGTGCTACATACCAGTACATTTCCCATAAACAGTCAACAGCTTTCAACATAGGCTCACCGAAAGTCTTGTCTTCAAAGCTAACGAGATGATGAATTCAAACAATAGCTCGCAGTCGCTGGTTTCATCAGCCAAGGACAGGGTGTTACCTCCAATTCCTGGTGGAACAGCAGCTGAAGCAAAGTCAGAGCTGGAACAGCTCGAGAAAGCAGGTATTCTACAGTCAAAGACGTTGCGACGCAAGAACTTTAAGCAGCTATCGTTAAGTTCGGCTGCTATAAACACGACAGGCCCTGCGCTGGGGTTGAACGAATTTGAAACAGCGCCGTTAAAGCAGGGCCGTAATATGACACGTCCAGCACCGATTTTGGGCAGGAAAACACTGTCTCAGCAGGAACTGAGGCATGGTGTAGTGCATGACGAAGATTCTGGGTTGAACTCGAACTACGGTGGTCCGCTTGCTGGTCTAAACACAAGAAACAGAGACATAGACCGGAACTCGGAATTTGCAGAACGAACCTCAAGCGACACTATTATCCACGAGCTTTCCTCTTTGGATCTTGGAATAAGGTCTGCCACTCGCAATAGGCAAACAGTCATTTCGTCTATTTCTCCTATAAAATCGTCGCAATCGCTGCCAAGAGAGCCACGAGCTCAGCAACTAACTTTTGATGCAGAGTCTAGTAGCATCAGCACATCTTCTCCAATAGTCACCACATCTTCCCTTACTCTTAACAGCGAGGACTTGGTCACGCTCAAGAACTTGGGTGCTGGAAACTCTGGAACTGTTTTTAAGATCTTGCATATCCCTTCGCAAAAGACTATGGCCAAGAAGATTATACACATTGGACTGAAGACAGTTGTCAAAACACAAATCATTCGCGAATTGCGTATTTTACACGAGTGCCAATCACCATATATTATTGAGTTTTATGGAGCATTCGTCAATAACAATAATACAATAGTGATTTGTATGGAGTACTGTAACTGTGGTTCCTTGGATAAGATATTGACGTTGTGCACACCAAGGCAGTTTCCTATATTTACACTAAAGAAGTTGTCTTTTTCTATATTGTCGGGATTGACTTACTTGTATACCAAACACAAAATAATCCACAGAGATATCAAGCCCAGCAATGTGTTGATGACCCACAAAGGAGAATTCAAATTATGTGACTTTGGCGTGTCGCGCGAGTTGACCAATTCGTTGGCTGTGGCAGATACATTTGTCGGTACTTCTATGTACATGTCGCCTGAACGAATTCAGGGTTTGAAATATGGTGCCAATTCAGACGTGTGGTCTATGGGATTAATGCTTATTGAGCTAGCAAGTGGCTTACCAGTGTGGCTAGATGAAGATGCCGAAAATGAAGATGCGGAGGGAACCGATAAATCAACAAATACCACCAATGGAGAAAGTCGAAAAAACAAGAGTTCTTTTGCATGCAATGGTGGACCCGAGGGAATTTTAGATTTGCTTCAACGAATTGTAAATGAACAATCCCCTTCATTGTCCAAACGCATTGACCCAGTCACTTCAAAACCATATGACCGTTCACTTTGTGATTTTATTGATTCCTGCTTGATTAAAAACGATACTGAGCGTAAATCACCCTGGGATTTGTTAAAACAGCATGAAGGATTCTTGAGTGACGTAGAAAGTGGAATATATGACAAGGATACCAAAACCTGGGCCAAAAAAATTCGTAAGTTGCATAAAGAAAAGTCAGAAGGGAAATAGTTCTCCAACTTTATCAAAGAGGTTACTACATACCTAGCACAAACCTTATTATTGTTTTCTAAAACACGGCTCATAGTGTTGATTTTGATATCATTGAGAGCATTTCATTCTATCAAAAAGTCCAGCAATAGAATAAGCATTTGATAAAGTAGCGTAAAATTGCACATACTAGTAGAAGCGACTAAAATAGACATCAAATCTCAATACCTAAACTATTTACTTGAGAAACGCACCATTCGTAACAGCTTTTTCATACTCAAGGTCAGGCTGAAATTCAGCATACATCGACTCCAGGTCACCAGATACACGACAAGTGTACTCCGCAACTTCATCAGGTATGATTTGCTTTTTGGCGGAAACAACCAGGTCTGCTAATAACTGAGCATGACAAGAGTTTTCCAAAAGAGTAAACAAATAAGCAGCTTCATCAACAGTGGATCCAACTGTCAATAATCCATGGTTTTGCAAAATAGCGGCTATGCCCGTGGAGCCCAACGCCTCGGCAATTTCTCTTCCTTCCTTTTCATCCAATGCAATCCCTCCAAAGTCAGAGTATACCACGTGGCGCTTATAGAAGATACAGACGTCTTGGTTGAGCATTTCCAATTCTTTACCAAAAGCCAGGTATGCCTTACCATACATTGAATGTGTGTGACAGGCAGCAACAATATCTGGTCTAGCCTTATGGATAGCAGCATGAATAGAGAATCCAGCTGCATTCACTGATGCCTGGTTTCCATCACTCAATATGTTGCAATCCATATCAATATGAACCATATCACTTGCTTTCATTAACAGAAAGTGAAGACCTAATGGGTTAATCCAAAATGTACCCTTTACAAGGGGATCTTTAATCGAAATGTGACCAGCACTACCTTCAGTGTATCCTTTACGACCGAAAATACGGAACGCTCCAGCCATATGCTCCAACATCCATTGGCGTTTAGCATTTAAATCCTCAAATGTTGGAATTGGGAAAGGGTGTGGCAATCCCTTGGCAATATTGTGCAGTCCTTCTTCAACAGCTTCATATCCTTTGCTAGTAGTATAAGTCTCTTTAGTAGTTACTGGTGTCATCTTGTGTTTTGAAATAGATTTGGTACTGAGCACAGCATTCCTCAAGCTTTTATGGATTGTGATGCCCTCTTTCCTAATTTGGAAATTTACCCGGTTAGCTTGAGAATATTCTTCAAAATCCCTTCAATACTCTTCACCCCCAAATTAAGAATATCGGAATAGCAAAGCTGCTACCCCAAGTGAATGACCTAGTATTTCTCTAGAGCGGAGCCAATAACATACCAAGTTTAAAGCTTTATTTTTTCAACATCATCAAAACCAATTTTTTCTTTCATTTTCTTTTCTATGTTACCGTCCTTCAGTTGATATTACCATTCACAGATTTTGAAATCTCCACTCCCGAAACTTTTTGGTTATAGCTGTTTGTTGGCTGCATTTTTCTGGCTGAGCGTATTTCATCCATAGCATAACCGGGAATTCTTATATTCCAATTCTTTTCTAAATGTAATTGAACATCACGAGCCTCAATAGTATCCACCTTACGGTGTTTAGCAAGACGGCACGCAAACCCTGCAACAGATTGTATAAATTCGTCAGATAAATCAAGTAAAAGCTCTTCCACATTTCCATCAATGCTGGTCTTTCCATCACCCTCATCCACGCCCATAGTACTTACTAATTCGGCCAATTTGCGCTTAGAGAACATGCGACCACCAGTTTCTGGCAAACTAGATACGCCACTAGTCGCTAGATCAAACATAGGAAGTTTTGTAATCGCTGGAGTATTGATCAAAGAGCCTAAACTGCTTGCTGCCCCACCGGTTAATGAAGAGCGAGTATCGCTATTGATATTGAAAGTCACTGCTGTAGGCGGTTTAACATTTATAGTAGTCGATATTGGAATAGAAGGAACACTTGGTTTTGTTATACCTGACAAATTGATAGGTGGTGGCTCATTAACTTTTGGTGAGTTTGAATCAGCTTGGTTGGAAGACGAAGTTGCTTTGGTAGAATTAGGAGGTTGGAGTTGAGATTTCACTTGAGACGCCGACCCAGCAGCTGCTATACTTTGCGACAGAACAGGAGGTGAACCTGAAATCGCACTGTTGGGTATCTGAGTATTTCCAGCAGTTATTGTTGCAGAATTAGGGCGTGCTTGAGCGGTTGTATGTTGCATGGTTTGTTGAGGCATATTTGAAATATTGACTTGATTAACACCTTGCTGCTGCTGAACAGGTTGTTGCTGATTATGTGGTTGTTGTTGATTAAGCTGTTGTTGTTGATTAAGCTGTTGTTGTTGATTAAGCTGTTGTTGTTGATTAAGCTGTTGTTG